>JAHREE010000176.1:1253255-1314916 GCA_033628505.1 Tringa tobata | reverse complement strand
CCCCGGGGGGGGACACAGGCGGTTGTTGCCAGGAGGGACGCGATGCCAGGCACGGAGATCTCCCGGAGGGACACCCCCGGGTTCCCTGGAAGGGTATTGTGGACCCCCAGGGAGACACCGTCCGCTGGGAAGGTTGTCCACCAGGGTGGGATGGCTCGCTGGACACCAGGCCGTGCGGAAGGGACGCGCAGAGTTCCCAGGGATAATGACCTGCAGGATGGCAAGGGCCCACGGAGGGACACGCCACTCTGCCTGGGAAGCAGGTGCTGCTGTTCCCAGCGGGACAGCCTGCAGGACACCAGGACTCCCCAGAGGGACGCGCCGCAGTCCCTGGAGGGACCTGCAGCCTGAAGAGCTTCTGCTCACCTCCCTGGGAGCGTGGGCTGGGTGGCATGGTGGCCAAAAACCACTGGTCAGCCCTGGACCCCCAGGGAGGGGCTGGTTAAGAAGAGGGATAAATTGTCCAGGAGGAAGCTGACTTGGGGACATCGCCTCTGATACAACGACATCACCTCCAGTCTGATGACCTGTTCTTCAGGGGGTGCTGCAAAGAGCTGGTTGCAGTTGGGTGCAGCACCTCCAGCTCCCCTCGCCTGGGCCGTGCCGTGGGCTCCTGCACACCACGAATGCCAGGCTCTGCTCGACTGCAGAAGCAGCAGGAGACCGTGTGCAGGGTCTGCGTGGACGTGACTGCACGAAGTCGGCCTGACGGAGAGGTCCTCACACCTCCCGCACCCACAGGTGGCAGGGGGTTGGCGCAAGCGCGGGGAAAAGCAAGATCAGACTTTCCCCTTGGGCATCATGCCGTGGTTGTACGTAGCCTTGCCTTTTCCAGCAAGGCAAACGGAGGAGAAGAACCTCCAAAGCTTGCTAATAAAGTATCAGCACCTTCTGGTACCCTGCTTTTTATTTCACGGAGGTGACCTGGCATCACTTCAGCTCAAAGGGAAAGGAACGGCCCGATCCAGCACAGGTCACATCAGACCTCGGTGCAGACCACTGCCAGGCCTCCTGCCCACAAACCCTCCAAAAAACTAGTTACCTCACTCTGCGGGTCCCAGCTAAAGGGATCCCAACCAGAGCAAGCGTGAGATACCCCTCCTCCCTTCAAAGGCAAGGTTAATAAATAATTTTAGGTTCAAGAGAGCCGTTCCTTGCACTGCAGAACCCAGACTTTGGATATCCACCAAATACAGATATGAGTGTGGGTATCAATATGGGTTTCTGAATTTTGAAGTATTTCTTGCTGTGGCTTCTAAACATTTCTATATCGCAGCTAAAAATGCTAAGACAGGAACATGTCCCCAAATGCTGCATAAAATCCTATCTGGTTGAAGTGGAAATCCTGTTTTTACTAGAATTGAGATTAGGCCTTTTTATACGCTGCAGGGGACAGAGATGGCTGGAGGAGGAGGAGGAGGAAGGCCTGAGATGGTAATAACCCAGACCCAATCCAGCCATGCTTTCTCACTTGGAGCTTCTTGGCTTACATTGACACGTGTCCTGGTACGAAGATGGATTATGGCACTGGGAATAATGCTGAGTTTTCCTAACAAATGGGGAAAACCCCAGGGAACCCAGCCTGCCTCTTCGTTTCTCCATCCCCTCCAGCCCCGAGGGCTTCTAAAATCTCCTCTCCTGCCCAGTGCCCGCAGTGCCAGCGTTGAAGGAACAGCAAAATTGGAGGGGAATGCTCACTTCCTTTAGAATTTTCTTGACCTTTTCAGCCAAAATACCGATTTCCACCACTGACTCACACTTGACCATGTACAAAGTCCACTGATAGAGAGTTTTTCCAGGATTTGTGGCCAGCTGCTGCCTGTCCTCTGCTTCCACAGAACCCAGGCAGGAGCAGTTTTGTGTGCAGTGAAGGGAGAAATATTAGGAGCTTTTTAAAAAACTGCATTTAATGGGAAGACTCTTTTCTGAGTGAAATATGCCATATAACAGGGTCATTCCATATCTTAAATAGCAACATAGGAATGAAGGACTCACCCTAATGCTGTGTGACTTGGTGGCCAGCCCCGTGCCTCTGGGGGAAGTTGGGAGGGTCCCTGCAGGGCAGCGCTGCCCCGGGCCCTTTATTCTGAGCCAGCCCAATTTATTTAGTGCTTCAAAACCCCAAAGTGTTGCTTTGGGAAGCGCCAGCAAGACAGAGAAAATATTCTATTAATATGTCCAATTCTAAGTTTCAAAAGCCAGTGGAATGACTATGTTGTTTTTAAAAGACAAACATTTTTCTCACCCGTAGTTTAACATACTCATCAATTTTTGCAGCCCAAGTGCTAACATCAACAAATGTAACTTTTTTTCTGTCCCTCCCAGTGACAGGACAAGGGGTAACGGTTTTAAATTGGAAGAGGGGAGATTTCGATTAGGTATTAGGAGGAAATTCTTTGCTGTGAGGGCGGTGAGACCCTGGCCCAGGTTGCCCAGAGAAGCTGTGGCTGCCCCATCCCTGGAGGGGTTCAAGGCCAGGCTGGATGGGGCTTTGAGCAACCTGGTCTGGTGGGAGGTGTCCCTGCCCATGGTAGAGGGGTTGGAACTCGATGATCTTTAAGGTCCCTTCCAACTCTAACCATTCTGTGATTCTATGAAATAATAGTGCATTTTTAGTGTCCTCCTTTAATATTGCATTATTACTGTATTTTTTATTTGCCCTCCTTGGGCGAAGCTGACCTCCCTTCCTCCTTTCCCCTGAGAGTAGCGAGTGTTTGTGCAGGGACCAGAGAGAAGGAAAAACTTATTTACACACAGAAGGGACAAGGAAGATCCACAGGCTGAGAGATCCATCTCTCCATGGCTCACCTCTGATGGTTCAACTATTAATCAGCCTGAACAAGGACAGCTTGGGAGAAGTGTGTGTTTCCTGTGGGACATCCACTGCCAGACTATATTTGGGGCAGACTCAGCTAAGAAAGCAACTTGCAGGACTGAAGTGTAATTTTGAATAGATAAATCAATAGTTTTTCCTCAGCATCCTCTTTCTATGCCAAAATACTTGGATCTGGGAGAACGCTCTTACAAAGAGAATACTGTATTTAAAATATGGCCCAGTTTGGTGCTACAGCCTTACCAGGAGATGGCTAATACACTTTCTACAAAGTCCCATTGTTGATGAAGAATGTCTTAAATAGAAAGAAAATAAAGCACTAACATCTTTAACCCACAGCACATCAGTTCCTTCGGCCGTGCCCAAGTGACAGGACACCAAAGGCTGAGCAATACTCACCCCTAATATTAAATTATTCGAGGTCAAGCTTGAAGGAATTTCATGGAGAGGTTTGAATTGTCTCTGCCAGTGTCTGTCTGCAGAAATGAGTGCTGTCACGGTGCTGGATGCTTTTCACTACCACTGCTTTACATGGACAAGGCATATAACAAGGAAGGGCAGGAGTCACCTCCATCCTCGTTGGCATGGCAGCTGAATTAACTGGGAGTGTCTAACTTAGTCCTAAATTACCAATTGACCACTGCTTTGTATAGAATTAGTTTGTGCCCAAAGACCTTGTGAAATGTCTTTTTTTCTAGCTTGAAGTTAGCACTTGGGGCAGAAACGAGGCTCTTTTACAGTGCATGGGGATGTAGATACGAGCCCTTTCTTTTGTGTTTTTTTGAAGGCATATCTGTTTAATCTCAAAGAAAAACTGAATGCTTATTCAGAATAGAAATTGAAATATTTCCAAACTGCAGGATTCCAGCTACCACAGTTATTTCTTTACATCAAGAAAAAAAACTATTGCAGACCCTTCACGAAGGACCTAGAAGTAATTAAACATGATATCCTTTGTACATCCATTTCATCTAATTGTTCCAGGCATATTGCCTAGCTCTGTGCAGAGAAAGAACGTATCCCTCTATTTCCCTGAAGATATCAGACAATCGTATTTTCATATGAAGCACTTAGTCCTCATTAGAAACATTTACAGTAGGGTGAAGGTACCTAAATTAAAACAAACAGTTTACATTTCTGTATTTGAAATTTTATAGCATGAGGCTGAATTGTATCAATAAAAATATACTTTGGAAATAAAGATTCTTACAAACGATCAATTCACAAAAACTTTTCTTCTCCCCAACATTTCCCCATACTCTACAGAGTAAAATATCAGCATGTCAAATTTTATGGGAAGGCAAAGAGATGATTCCAGGAGAAGATGGGTGATGGCCAGACAATAGTGATGACTACTGAATAGGTAATTGCCATGTTCTCTTTATATTAACATACAGCTTGGTGCACAATCATCTGTATGTTCCACTGATTGCATAAAACCACATGTAACGTTATAACCGTTGAATTCAAATAATGTATATATTCAGATCAACAATTGTAACACAACTGCATTTACTGCGTCATGAAACGTCACCTGATTTTGGAGCCGCTGAATAAACGTGAGATGGTGTCCTGGTTCGTGGTAGAACAGAACCAACTTTCTGTTCAGCAATTTTACTTCTTAGCTAAGCCTCTTCTGTCTCTTAACTCTGTTACTAAATGACGGTTGGGCCTTGGGTTTTTTTATTTTCAATTCACCTTTCCATGGATGAGCAAGATACAAGTGCAATGGGCTGACCTGATCCCCACAGCCAACGGTATCAACCAGCCAATAAGTGAAACAGAGTAAAATGGTGCCACATATCTGTTTTGCACCTGCACAAAACTTTGTATGTTCTACTTTGAACAGCAGTGAATATGCAGATTGGTTAATTTATATGGAAAACCGCTGATTAACATCTGGAATGAAAGTAGGATGAGTTGCAAGAGCTTTGGAAAAACTGATGAACAAATGAGTTCTTCACTGATTGCAGATGTGTCTACCCCCAAAAAAACTTTAATTCCTGAACGAGTAACCATTTGCAATGGTTTCTTTGTCTGGGGCTTGCCTGCTCACAGTGAAAGCTCAAAGAGATGATGTCTCCTACCTTATTTACATTATTAAGAAGCCATGTCTCCATCATCACGTGGATGCTTTTCATCTTACTAGGCTGAGGGGAGCTCCATCACCAGGCAGGTTTCTCCCATTTCCGAGCATTCGTGCCATTTTTTCCGCACCTCAACGTTTTATTAGAGGTTTCAAGCAGGAAAACAAGTGGCAGACACCAGTGCCTTGCAAAGGAGCTTTAGCTCCTCGACAGCTCTTTTTAGCCCCGAAGACAGCACAGATCACGTGGCAGAATCTTTACCGGCGCATTTGTGTGCTGCTGGTACCGTGGTTAAACTGCCTGATTAATCCCGAAGGCTTCAAAAGCTTGTACCTGCAGCAAGGGTACCATTCCGGCAAAATACGAGACTAATATCTTCCCAAAATGATGCCTTCTAGTCTAGAAATGATGAAAATCCCTGGTTAATTTTTTTTTTTCTTAAAAGTTAAACTGTAAAGGAGTTTATCATTTCTGTTAGGGGGCCCAAACCAAACACAGTGGGCTTAAGTTATTTTTCAGGAAGATTTACCAGATACACCCCAAAAATCACGTCAAGGCCAGCACCAGGCCAGTACGACACAGTTCTCAAATTGCTTTACTGCTTGAAAAGGAGCGTATTTCACAGTGTTGAGGCATTTGCCATTGCTAAGTTACACTCTGCCAGTGTAACACCAGTTATTGGTTCTTATTTTGCTCCTTCTGGGATCAGAAGTACTGACACATTGTAATTCAATGGATAGCTCTTCCTTCCCTCCTTTTATTTTTTACCATTCCCTGTTAAATAGAACCTACCGATTTTCTGAAGAAATACCAAAGACTAAGTCTCAGAGGGTTGCAGGACACTTTTTGTTACCTACAACAGTGAATTTTACCTTTTTAGCAGGAGGCAGGTTGATAGGTTTGGGTGAAATCCCGCTGCCACCCAAGGCAGAGCCCGTGAAGCCTCCTCCAGTCGTGCTCACCCCCACACGGATCTCGCTGAACTCCTGGCTCTGGAACCTCCACCTGGGCAGTTTCTGTTGAATTCAGTGAAAGCTGCACAGCTCAGTCTTGCTGTCTTTGCAGGCTGGTTCCTTGGCATTTCAATAGCCCTCACTGATTTATTCCAGTTTCTAGTGGGGATGAGGATGGTCTCCTTAGAGCTGCCTGGATCAGCAGGTGGGGGCTCAGCTGAAGAGGTGGTTTTGTCCTGTTGCCAACTTGCAGGGTCCTGCTGGGTGTCCATGGGCAAGTGACTTCATCTGTCAGTAAGGGGATAATAGTGCTGGCCATCTTCATCAAGTGCCACGACATTTATTAGCGTTTATTGGTTTGGGGTTTGAAAACCTTTGAAGTGGTGATTCACCAGCCTTTCCGCTGTCTGAGTGCATTATGGACATTACCTTCTTGGAACCCAAAACCCAGCTCTGCAACATCCCCTAAATACATTACTCCCATCTGCAGATGGAAAGAGCGAGGCAGAGAGATCCCTCAAAGGAGCCACAAACGGAATCAGAACTCCCGGACACGCTCCAGCACCACCTTTACCTCCTGTTACCTCTCTTCTCCCTCAAAGATGCTTCTGCAACGCAGCTTCTGGCCTCTAGTACAAACGTGGCATCCCCAGAGTCCTCTCCTGCACAGAATCCTTTATAGAGACGAATGTTTATTTTCCTGCAGCAGGAAATGACTCGACGTAAACCGTGGAATTAAGTTTTCACGTCAGAGGAGTTCCAAGCTTCATCCTGCGCCAGTTCCAAAGGATAAAAATCTGTCAGACTGATACAGATCTCAAATTCTCATTGTCTTAAAGACCAGAACAAAAAAAAAATTTACCTTTTTCTTCTGAACTACTAAATATATGCAAATCCTAAAAAAAATCAAGCTAGAGGTAAAAAATGAAGGTTTCTTCAACCACCTGCATAGGTGGAGTAATTGGGGCCAAACCGATAGTTAAAATGTGGTATAAAGCAAAGATTAAAGCAGTACTTCCAAATTTTTTTGTCAAATCCAAAAAGGATATTCCTAAAATGTTCTTTCCAATGCTCTTTGTTGCAATCACCACTGGCACCCATCTCTAGAAACGTGGGGTGGCCGCTGTGTACCATGAATAGAAACCTGTCCACAGGGAACGGGCTGCAACCTCCGTCCGTGGCCGAAGGGCTGATGGACAGGGCATGAAGACCGGGATGTAAAAACAGCTCTCCTCGAACACACAGGGGGGCACTGACCCCACATTAACAGATTATTTGGGTTTGTCCCATTTCACACTCCTAAAATGGGGGAAAAAAAAAAAAATCTGCATATTTCTACATCATTTCCATAACCCCACGCAAGGAGGGCAAAGTGCAACGTTCGTAATGCTTGGGAGGTTAAAAGATGGAAGTGCTACTTAATGCACACATTATTTTTTCAGTATATTCCTTTCCCTAATTCAATGAGGGTTTTTAAACACTTGTCTTAGTTCTTACTTCTACTTTAAGATGCATTTCTTACATATCCGTGTGAACCTCCCTTCTTACAACCAGAGAGAACCTACTGTGGTCAAGGTCAAATGAAGTACGCGAACTACTGCTATGGCAAAATTAGGGTTATATTTGAATAACTGAGCCCCCGCAACAGCAACAAAACCAATGACATTTCATTCCTGTTAATTCCCACTTCTTAAATGTGTTTATGACGTTTTAAAGTAAACAGACAATCATTAAATAGGGTGCTCCCTGTTTTAAAAATCAGCTTTCTTAAATCATTGAAGAATCCACGTTCTTGCACTGGGCAATACCACAGTCAGTAATTGATTCTCTGTTTCATTTACAGCTCTGGAAGGTTTTAAATCAGGGTTTGGACACAGAAGTAATGTGACACACACACAAGAAGTGGGGTGAAAATATTTTTGATCTTACTTTGTACCTGCTAATATACAAATCTTACCTGAGCACATCAGAAATGGCCCACGGAAGCAGGTACGCAAGGTTTGTTGCAGCTCATTGAAAACATACCTGAAACATCTGTACCCTTCTGGTATTTATTTTTCCTTAGTAGGTGTCATTAAATGAACTATTGAAAATGACTGAAAAGGCACAGACAAATGCAATGCAGAACTCTAAAATCCCCAAATGAACTAGCACAAAAAGATCTTGGACTGGACACCTGGCACCTTCCTTCAAATTGCAACCACGGTATGAAAAGACTCTGCAGCAATTCCAGGTGAGCCACACAAGAATGTTTTCTTCTGAGAACATTCTGAAATTTAGATTTCATACCCAAGGTTAGAACTGTGCCAGGTTACCTGCGTATTGGAACCTGGTGAAAATAAAGAATAAACCGTGCTTTTCCATAATATTTGGTTTGCCTTTTTTTTTTTTTCTATTTAACACAAACACGCTCGGCCCAGCACATAGTTCAGGACTGGATGAGTGTGGGGAAAAAATAGATGGGATGAGCGATAAATACCTGAAGGTCTTTACTGTGCTTTGGCCCGGGAACTAAACAGCCTTTCCCATCACCTACAGACCATTTCATTGATATTGAGACATGCAGAGCCAGCTCCAAGTACCGCGGTACCACCTTCTGTGAGTGACACCAACATCAGCCTGAAGGGCGCTCACTCAAAGACGGCCCCTTCTCAGGCAGCATCCATCCCTCTCTTATCTCTGTCCGTGCAAGGGTTAATTGTTGCACCGGGCGTTTTTAAGAAGCTGAGTGAATTTGCTGCCTCTACTGAACTTCCAACTGGCCCAGGAATAAAAGAACAAGATTGAGCTGAGACCCTGAACTTTGTATCATCACTAGACCCATCTTTAAAAATTGCTTACATTGCATTACAAATCTGAGCCAGGCTTCATAAATTTAACATTAAACACTTGCTATTAGTGGTATTTTGGGCTCAACTCTGGAACTAGTAAGTGCTTTCTGCAAGTCAATGGAAGGTGAAGGTGTTCACTTTGCCACATGTCAGAACAACAGGACACTGCAGAGCTTCAAATGAGCTACATCAAAATTGTTGTTTTATTTAGCAGTCAGGTAAATCAATGGAGATCACCTAATGCATCACCTATTAGATACATTTTTTTAAAAAGCCAACAAACCTTTATTTGTTTTTATTAAGAAATTTATGAACTATGCAAAAAAAGTGTCGTAAAATGCTTTACAAACCAGAAATTTGCCAGATATACAGATATTGAACATTTTGATGGTAACATCTGAAAGATACATATTATACAATGTCAATTATGGATAACCTGCTCATATATTTATAATGCAAAGGGCTTCTGCAAAGAACATCTAACAAATGCAGCCACTTTCAAAGGTAAAACAAAGAAAAATATATCTTAATAAAATAACACAGATGTAAAACCAGTATTTTCAAATCAAGTGCTTTGGGCAGAGAAAATACGTGGAAAGCTCTTCCTTATTTTAAATGAGTATGATATTTTAACCTTAAGGAAGCTCCCAATATCATTGTCAGTTATACACATTAGATGCTACAAAACCAACCAACAATGCTGTTTGTTATTTCAAACAACATTCAAAGTGCATTTTAAACAATTTACATTATCTCAGAAAATACCCTTTATTGCTAAATAGTTTTGCTACAGTGACAAACCTGAACTGCTGAAGTAATCTGAATCCTCTATTAAAGTATTTGCTAGTACATATGTAGTAGCAGAAATATGGATTACTGAAACTGCAAGTGAAATATTCTTCTGTACTTTATTGGTGCAAGCTCTTTTTTTAATATTCAACACTTAACAGTTTGCTAAATTTGTTTTAGGGCAATTTAAACAAGTCTTTTCAGAGGTCCCTGAGGCTGCAGAAATAGCCAAACTACTTAACTAGGTGCTTAAACAGGGAAACCGGTACTTAATTAGAGGCAACCATGGTTAATTTTAATGGCAATGAAAATTTAAAAGCCACTAATGGAAAGACAGTTAATTCCCCTTTTTTCTCATACATGTATTATGGACTACAGCGTAGCTTCTCACTGGAGCTAGGGCATCAGAACATACACCCAGCTCAAAATGAGACTGTAGCAAATAAAGAATTCTGCCTGTCATCCAACAAGTAACAAGAACTACACCAATTCTCACTCCCGTTCCCACAAAATGTTTGCTGTGGCTTTTTTTTTATTCATATTTGTCAAAATATGCCAGTACAAAATAATCAAGAAGCACTGAAGAAGGTGACCAAAAGGACAGTTACTGCTGTACAGTTACACTAGCTCTCACTGTGGGGCTGGCTGCTGCTCGTTCTCTTTCTTTAGCGATTTCCATCTCTATTTTGGCTTTGATTTTATCCCAATCAACTTCCAGCTGTAAAAACAGAAAAGTGAGTATGCAGAGGTCAACTGACATTATATAGAGAGGTCAAACAGATAGATATTCACTGACAGGACAATTGGAAGTTGACCACATTACTAATCATTATATAGTTCTTTCTGTATAAGTGACAACTTATACTAAGAGAATGTATGAAGGCACAGTTGGGTTCTAACAAACTGAGCTTTCCACCTTTAAAATAAAACAAGCTTGATATATTTTAACAAATACTAATACATCTCATTGCATCTGGCAAAACCCACTGAAACACAAAAATAACTTGGATCAACTTGCATCTAATTTAAATGTAATGACATCTGTGTCCTATTACTGTGAATATAGCCCTTTATCAATAATATATGCAATGATGTCTTCTGACTGCACCTAAAGTCCACCAAGTAAACCGATAGCATGTTACACTAGTTATCTGATATAACAGAAATCAGATTTCTGCTTGAAATTTGTCTTCTACATCAATAAATGTTTTAGCTTTATCTTGGCATTTCTCCAGCCGCAGAGAATCGTCGTATTCTGGCTGTATTCTATTTCAGTGAAACTTCAGACAATAGATATAGTACAATATCCGTGGTACAGTGGGGTACAATAGTTGTCTTTCTTTCCAAAAATGCTTGACGAGAAAGAACGGATCACGGTGCATTTAGTGACTATGAAAACATGTCCAAAAACTGGGCAAAAATGTAATTGCGAGTTCAGTTTCATTGCAGGAGAATTAAGACTGTCAAAGATGGGATGGGAAAAAAATCTCAACTGCTGCACAGGGAATTTTCAGAGTAGCTGTTACTCTGTTAACTAAGTCATGAAATAACAAGGAAGATTCTCTGTGAGGGAAGATGTAACTGCAATACCCACATTCTCATGTGAAAAGGTTAATCCCTCAATTCAGGATGCATTTACTGGCTCCAGGTGCTTTGGATCTGATGACTGAAATCTTTATGGAGCTCTAAGAAAGAATGTGTTTGCTTTAACAGATGTCACACAGATGCTAAACATACCACATATAGGGCTAATTCTGCCATCTAGCTCAGAGAGCTACTTGCCAGTGAAGCCAACAGCCCTTGCCAGTGACACCTAGTAACTGCCAAGATATGGATTCTCAGTATACATATCAGGTTCATAATACCTTATATATAAAGATGTGAGATGTAACAACTAAGCACATTGTTTAGATTCCATATCTGATTGCAGGTCAGTGGTCTCAGCTGCATTATAGAAAAGATGTAAGAACTCCCTACTCAAGCCTGAAGGAGTTTTAGGTGGTAAGAGGGAAATTGAGACCCTTTTTCTTTTTTCTTTCCCTGAGAATGAGTAGCAGCACAAAATCGTGCTTTTCTCTTCGATGCCCTTAGTATTTCCTTCTAACTTTGCTATGGGAGTCTAACAGGCTGCATTAAGAATTTAATTACCACCGTAAACCAAGAACTTAAAATCCATTAAGTAGGTTACCTCCTAGTTTCAGGTCCAGCAGACAAGACCCAGAACATGGATGCAGACTACAGCTCAAGGACTTCTATACTCCAGGAACCTTCTGCAGTCTGAGATCCAAGTTTCAAGACTGAGTTGAAGGTGAAACAGGCTCCACTAGTGTCACACAAGGTGTTATTGCTTAGGAACCCTTCCAGAAACTACGGCTTTCTTGATTATTTAAAGACAAGACAGTATTATCTCAAAAGTCTCTGTCAGATGCATCAAGGGACTAGCATTATTTTTGCTCAGTAATGGATTTAAAGTATGTAGAAGTCATACTTTCAGCACAGCAGCCAAAATTGCTGCATAAGAGTGCTTGGAAACTGTTATTTTTCTGTATTTTCTAGGTAAAGTACTGCAGAATGGTTCATTGGGGGGCTAGATATTGTGCAGAATTTTATTCTCGTTTAGGAAATGAAACATCCCTACAAGTGCTAAAAGCTAATGACTTACATTAGAAATCGAGCTTTACTGAAAGTGTAATGGGCACTGTCCATTCAAAGGAGCTGAGCTAACAGCTTGGAGTTATTTCCTCATCCATCAGCTACAGTGGGTGAAAGGATCTGACGCAGTCAAAGTGCACGACTCTCTTTACAGTTTCACCCTCAGAACACTCAGGAACAGTGAGGGGAAGAGCAGGAAGGACATAAGGGCTGCTCAGTGGAATTGTTCTCCAGGGTGCACGTGTGGGTGCCTCTCGTAAGGGGAAATGCGCAGAAGTTCTCCACTGGAATCTAAGATACTTCTAGCTTATGAACTGCAAGATCTGTCCTCAGCCTTTGAGATCCGTGAAATGCTAATAAATTGAAATGACCTACTGATGGAGAGGGTTTCCAGAGGTTTGATGAAATTGAAATTTAGCTATTTATCATATTTGGCAGAACAGTTCGTAGTCAACTCAATATATATCTGGATACCTTCAACATTTGTTATTGTTGCTATCCATAAAATTACATAAAAATGTTGAAGACATTTAAGAATTACAGATTCAACCATACTAAGGTCTGTAGCTCCCTGTTTATAGAAAACAACTGTGCCTTCATTTGTATAATCCTTGCCAGATACTAAATATATACATTCTGTATCTGTGCCTTCAAATAAAACACATAGAATCTCAGAATCACAGAATGACATGGGGTTGGAAGGGAGCTCTGGAGATCATGCCTGAGGTCCAACCTCCCCCCTGCCAGAGCAGGTCCACCTTGAGCAGGTGGAGCATGTCCAAGCAGGTCGTGAATGTCTCCAGAAACAGACACTCCACCACCTCTCCAGTCAGCCTGTTCCAGTGCTCTGCCACCCTCAAAGTAAATGGCATTCCTCCTCATGTTTAGATGGAACTTCCTATGTTCGAGTTTGTGCCAGTTACCTCTTGTCCTGTCACTGGGCACCACTGAAAAAAGACCGGCCCCATCCTCTTGACACCCACCCTTTAAGTATTTATAAGTGTTGATTAGATCCCCCTTGAATCTTCTCTTCTCCAGACTAAAAGGACCCAAGTCCCTCAGCCTTTCCTCACAAGAGAGATGTTCTAGTCCCCTAATAATCTCTGTAGCCCTTTGCTGTACCCTCTCCAGCAGTTGCCTGTCCTTCTTGAACTGGGAAGCCCAGAAATGGACACATGTGCAACTGTTACTAGCCAAGTAGCCACACATTAGGCTATGAACTTTTACTCAGATATAAAAGTCTTAAGATTTATGTCCACATTTGAACCAAAGAAGGAAAACGTAAGAGCAATTCCCCTCATACCCCGCCAAACTGGCTACAAAGAGCAGGCTGACCTAAAGCTGTAGGAATAATTCTGAGGAATACTTACACCTTCTGCATATTGCAAAAATCTTTTGTTCGTTTCTTTTTTACCAAAGTCCTCTAGGAACTTTTGTCGATAAGCCAGGACTGTGTCAACATGTGTCTTGTGCTTTACTGCTAGTTCTAGAGCCCTGGAATAAAACAGAAATGGGCTTGTCAGGCTATATAAATGCTCTGGCACAACTACAATCACCATGGTTTTGCAAAACGATACGCTGAAAAGCGTTTGGGCTGCAGGCAAAGATTCCTAATCTATAGTGCCAAGCAGTTTTACATTAGTATCAATCACAGGGGGTTAAAAGTAGCCAGCGAGGGAGACTGTCTGCTTTACGATGCGTGCTATGAAAGATATTTAACAATCATTTCTGTTGACAACCTCATCACATCATTGGATTTTGACAATAGGAGTCTTTTCATTTCAAAGAAATAAAGCAGGATGGTTAGAATTTAGCACTCTCAATATAAAGGGGCAGAAGTAATAATTTTTAATAACTCTGTTATAGTCAGGAATCGCTTCTGAACGGTGTCGTAATACGCACTTATGGTGTATGCTACACAGCATTTATGAATATTCTATAGGTAGGAAAGATTAGTCATTGAATTACATATATAATTGATTACTCTCACATCTGTTTTCTTCTCAATGGTATAAGGAATAAGTATGTACTTCTGTTTGAGATACAGATTTTAGATGGTACATATTAGGCAACATAATAAAAAAACCCTCAGATACACGGGGAAAAACAACTTTTTGCCTACAGTGATATAAATATAATAGCAGAGAAATTAGAAGGTTCTGTTAGAAAACGTGGGGTTTTGTTTAAAGGAGAAATTCCTACTTTGTTTTCTCAGGCCTAATTCATATTTCATCCACCTACACAGTGCTGGGAGTCTGAATAGCCACATAGCTATTTTTAGCAACAAGACATTTCAAAACAGCCTTAATTCTTTGAGGGTCACATACAGTTTGAGGTATCATGAAGGACTTTTCTGTGTTAAAAATAATGGAAAAGCAAAATGTTACTTTAAAATCCTTCCAAGCATGTTTTGGACTTTTACACAGAATACTTGTATCTTCTAAATATGATACAAAAACAGTTACTTCTTTGGTTATTGTCAGGATATGATTAACTTAATCTTTTTACAGCTCTGGGCAATTACAGATAGGAAATTAGTCAGCTACGAAACTGCAAGAGAACAACTGATCTAAGTAATTTACATGTTACCTCAGTAATACTGCTTATAAACATACTGTGTTTGAAGAAATACTACCTATCCCAATTGTAAAGATTAATGTTGACTTGAATAGCTTGATAAATAAAGCCTGTTTGAAGAAGCAGGGTTTCAGCTTCTTGGGTGTTTCCACTGAACAGCATGATATGAGCCATCCTTGACTCTTTTGATGGAAGATCTTTGATGGAATTGATATACTGAACTTTGTCAATCTGTTAACGAGACGTACAAAAGTTTAATAAGGGAAATTAATTAGTAAAATTAGTTTTGCAACAATTTCACTGGGAATAAATAACACCATTTTCTTACCTCACCAATTGATGCATAGGCGATTTCTGCTGTAGCCATGTCTTTGTTGGCAACTGCCATAGCAGCTAAACATGCCCACATAGTTTGATCCTGAAATTTTTAAAAAAATGCAACTCCTAAAACTTCAAATATTTATTATCATGCTACAAATGACTTCTCAAAGGGAGTATGCCAGTCCTGAAAATAACGTATAACAACACAACACTTCTCAGTATGCCATTTATGGCACCACGATCTAAGTCTGTCCTGGTTTGAGGACCTCGACAAAGTCTCTTATTAGGGAGTCACTAAATTATTTCTCAGAACTCCTTCATTACAGAAAAGTTGATGCTGTGATTAGGTGAGACTGACAGTGTGGCTGAATAAATCATTAGTTTTCAGCGTCTCAACCAGTGATGAACACTTGCCATAGTACCACTTTACGACCTCATCATTGGTGTCTCTGTCGCTACTTGTGGAAACCAAAAGCACTGGTTGTAGTAAACAAAAGTATTTTAACCTGGCAAATGTGAACCTGGCTTCACAAACAACTGTACTGGAACCATGATGCTGACAATAACACTAACTGTATGTTTATCATAAAGGTACCACAAATGAAAGAGAAAGGAGAAAAATTACTTGACTGTAGAACAGACTATGAACCTGCTGAAAAGTAAATCAGAGCTTCAATGGTTCTGTCTCCTTTGTGATATTTTCTGTACATTTTATGTTTAGAATTAACAACTAGAAAAACCTAGCGGTAAAAATATGACACCCTTGTTTTCTATTTTCATGACTTCTGCATTTATTTTTTTTCACAACCTTAAGGAAATCACACTAACTCAGAAAAACATTTAGGAAAAACCTGAAATTTCTTCCCTTTTCAAGTCTGACAATGTTATGACAATACTGTTAAAATATAATAGCTAATATAGTTTAGGTTACAGTTCAGGCAGGAAAAATATCATTTTGAACACGCTTGTTGGCATGTACACTAGGAATTAAGTGGGTTTCAATAGCTTTGTTAAATAAATAACAAATTTGAAAATAAAGACTTTGTGGTGTGAATAGGTTTTTCGAAGCAGAATAGGATTACTATTGACTTAAATCAGAATAAACAGCTACACCGAGTATGCTCTAAACACATTTCCACACCCTGCTGGATTACAATTGCTTTTGTATGAAACAAAACTGTTAGGAGCCACAAAAGCCAATGAAATAGAGTAACTCAGCCTGAGGCTGTGGCTTCCCTCTCATCATCTCTGCACCTCTTCCTACTCTGGCCACGTGTTCCTACTCTTTACCGTGACTCAGGACAAGATTAACCTTCCTGCTGGTAGCCCAGAATTTGGGAGAATTAAAGTTGTTCAGAGAATCAAATGCTTGTAAAATCTTTGTCACGTTCTCTTCCCACTTCCCTATTATCTAGAAAAATAGAGATAAAATGTGAAAGCTCAGCCTGAAATTATGCAAGAGACCAAGTTTCTAGGAGTTTTCACTAATATGTCCCGCTGTCCTCTCTTTCTTCAGAAAGATGTTCCGTTTTGTTACTACTGACTTTGAACTGTCTGCCTGGCTTGCCAAAATCAACAAAATAGCCCTGTATCTCCATGAAGAGTTTAGGAATCATGAAAGATAAACAAAATAGTCAGGGCAAGCCCAGCTGTGATGGCTCTCCGTTTCCTGCGCTGTAAGAGTATTCCAGGTCATCCCTCAGCCCAGGCAACACAAATTGTGAAACAGAAGGGATATTCACACCATCTAGTTTAGGCCGGTTTAGATCACCTTCTATCAAAGCCAAAAACTTTCTTTTTTCATCAATGGAAAGGAAAAGACTTCAAAGACTGAGGCACAGATACCTGACTTAGATGCTTGAAACCAGATGATGTGAATACTCTTCATACTTTCCCCCTTGTTGACAGATATGGACTAATGAGGAAAAGCTCATAAAAAAAAAAGGACAGTGAAAAAGCTTGGCATTTTATTTAAAAAAGCACTGAAAATTTTAAACATTTTTCCTTTTAAGTATGATTAAACTAATTGGATGATGCTACTCATAAGAATGAAGAGGATGCATCAGGAGTTTGACAATGAAAATCCTTGAAAATTAGAAGACCTTCATATTAATCAGAAAGAAATAATGTTATGAGTATTATCACCCAATACAGATGTTTTATTTTTACCGATGATGCATTTAGGTTTCTCAAAAACATTAACGTAATACTATTTTTCAAATTTGAAATTCCAGTTCCCACTGCCAAATACTGGAATAAAAGCCTAATTTTAAAGGGGTAACACTCAAAATAAAAATCATTATACAACCCAAATTATCTGTATGTGTATTGTTCTAATAATACAAATACAAAAATATTTAAAAAAAAACATTTAAGGTCATGATAACCATATGAAAATCCTAAACTCTTTTCTATGAGTAAATGGGGGAAAGGAGGCAGGATTCGGGGAGATTTTTGTTTGTTTTAAAGACTGCCAGACTCACCTTATCTGTTGCTGTTGCCTAAATACATGCAAAAGAAAGCAAAGGGAAAAAAAAAAACAACAAACAAAACCAAGTGAAATAGAATACAAAAAATACTAGGCAACTGTATGTGGAGATGCAGATCATTTTAGTCCTGAAAACATAAGCTCATTACTAACTTCTGTGACTATTTGTTCAATGCATCTAGACTCTGGTGTGAATAAAAATAAGAATTTTTATTATGTACAATGAAAATTACAAAATTATGTATATTATGTAATTATGAAAAAATGTATCATTTTTCACGACCAGCCCAAAAAGAATCGGCAACAAAGTAGAAAAATGGAAATGAGATGTAGCATCTGATCTGCAATTATCATTATTAAAGTTCCTAATAATTAGCATTTACCTTGACGAAGCGACACAATCTGACAGCATCTTCCCATTTAGAACTACTAACATATTCATGAAGAATCGCAGGATAAGGTGAAATATTAAGGTGAATAAGTGAACCATCTGCTCTTCTAATTGTTATTTGATTTCCTACAAAATGTACAATCTGCGGATTTTTGCTAAATCCACTGGATAGAGAAAGAAAAGTAAGTTAATATTCACTTGTTGCTTACGGGAAGAACATTACGAATTTTAAAAAAATTAATATTTATTTCAAAATTACAACATGATTATAATTTGTTTTCAGAGCATATAGAAATTTAAGCACCTAGTTCTTCAATAATTATATCCAACAGGCAGTTGTAATGGTCTCTGAAAATAAAATTAGTCACACACATTCACTGACTGTAAGGCCAACGCAAACTAGCTATTTGTGCAAAAATTTTCAAATACATTTTTCAGTTAAAAATATTAGGGCTCCCATAACTCTTAGAATGAAATAACGAATTCAGGTATTCTTTATGAAGAATTTCATATCACAAAGTATACAGGCTGAAGTAAGCATGTAAAATAAACACGCTGAGCTAGAAATAATATTACCTGTGACCTAGTATCTTGATACTTTTAATTTCCAACAGATACTTTAAAGAGATCTTTTTTGTTTGTTTACAAATAACTAAGGCAATATTTCACGAGGTATGATTAACATTTTGTTTGCATCAAGCTGCTGTTCTACTTCTACACTGCGTGTTGTCACTTCAACTCCAAACTTTATGATATACCTTATAAAACACTTTTTCCTCATTTCCTAATCAAGAAGTAGTAACATGACAAGAATCTTAGAAGTTGCAACCCTTGCTTCTACTTCAACTGCCAAAAATTAACATAATTCTTTAAGGAAGAAGTAAACTAGTTAATACTATTTTGATCAAAAAGGATATATTACCTTGCATCTTTTTCATACAGAGTTTTTGGCAAAAGATCTTTATCTACATAGACTGTGTTGGGGTAGTACCAGACTGTAAACCGGGTATCCTGAATCCCACAGAGAATGTTAGATGTGTCATTCCAAGCCAAAGTTTGAACCATTGTCCCTATATTTAAAGATAAGAGAATAATATGCATTTCCACAAGAAACTTCAAAATAAAGGTACACTTTTTTAAACTCTAGAAAAAGGGTAAATTATTAGTAATTTTTAATTCCTATTGTAAGGACTGGTTTTAACCTCCTAGTTTGTAAAGTAACATCTTACCAACTTTCAGCCAAATTCAGTTCTCTCTTTCTGAAAGAAAGTTCTTCTCAGAATAATGTTTTTTGGACTTAGTTTTGAGACTGGAAATTAAAATTAACACAATGATCAGACTGCACCTTCATACTTATAGGATCATGCATCTGTCTACAGCATTGAAACTTTTAATTAAAAATATTATGAACTTAAGAATTTGCATTTGTAAGAAAAATGTCTGAAAGATTCTGTAGTGAATAATTCTGAGGAATTTGTCCTTCTCCAATATCCTCTGAGCTGCTTTCTCTGGAATGCAATACTAAGGACTAAAATGTTAACAACTGCTTTACATGTAACTGATATAAAAATTATCAGTATTTAGATATATTGTGCTAAAATTGTTTCTACCACTATCTTATGAAAGCCCCACGACTACTTCTAATGCCTTTTAAGTTTAATTTCACTGTTAATTAAAAAGCAAACTGTTGTGTCTTGTACTAGATAAAAGTGTATCTGCTAGCATGTAGTTAAAGGTTATTGTGAATTTTTCTAACCTATTTTGACAATCTTCTGTTCTTTTCCAAACCGCTTCACTGAAGTAATGTAAAGATCTCTGTTCTTATCAATAAAAGCTATTTTTCTTTCACTTGTAAGTCCTTTCTGGTCCAAAGCAATCTCCACAATTTCCGTCTGAAAAGGAAAAAGAAAATATCTGATTTTTATTTTGGAGATTCATATCACAGAAAGCATGTGACATTCAAACAAATGAAGGCTTTACTAAAGACAAGGCAAAAAACTCTCAAAAAATTAGATTGTGAAGTCACTTTATGTGTGTCTTCTCTGTTGAATGAAGCATTATATAAATTGAATTTCATGCAGATTAAAACAAAGCTACAACAGAGAAGAGCAGTTTAGGAATTTACCATAAAACTAAAAAAATACAAGCAGCAGTCCCAAAGCAAAAGCTGCCTAAAAGATGAATGTTTACTTCTCTCTCCAGGAGAAAGGAGTGCTTAATTTTGCTTTTGTTGTATACTAGAAGAGTGAAGAAAAGTAAAACGCAGTTCAGGCAATCATTTTTGAAGTAAAACCAGAAAAAGCTCAGACTGAAAAGAGACAACTTTTCACTGATCTTCTTTTCTTCAGTGTTAACAGCAGACCAGCACTAACAAAAGTTGCTTTGCAGTACATGCAAAGGAAACTCGATTCATCAGTTTTACTGCCTAACAAACTATTTACCTGTAGTTTCAAACTCTTATGCACATGGGAAACATGCCGGTAACCAAACACAACCTAGAGTATATCCCTTTGTACATCAACACTGCATAAACAACCTGATTTTTGTTGTTCTATGAGTCAGCTAAAGCTGCAAAGCTTCTTTCTATTAAGATTGTAAACTTTTAATAGGTTATTAGACCCCTTATTGAGGAAACCCATTAATGATTCTTAATTTCAAAGTACAATAACAAAGAGACACTATATCCTTCACCTTACCTTATGGGTTAGAGGTTTTCCATCACCCAAAGGCTTTCCAGATAAAGCTTCAAATATGTAGATAACTGAAGGGAAAAAAAAATTATATGGTTTATTAATTAAAACCAACAGTTCTTCATATACTTTTCAAGCAGTTCCATTAATTTTCAGAGTATAATTTACTGCAACTGGATACTTATTACTGGGTACTAAATTAACCAATGACTTTTACACTCTGGTCAAAAAAAATATCTTACAGTTGGGAAAATGTAAGTGGCATAGTCTGCTGAGCTCAGGAAAAATCTCATCTCACAATTAGCTATCTGTGAAAATTCTCAAATATCATTATTTTCAGAGCATTAATAAACACTGAAACATGATACTATGAACTGATGCAGAACTGAGAAAACTATTTTTTTATTTTCTATCACAACTCAAATGGTTATTTAGAAAAGTGACATTGAGTTCTACCTGATACAAGCTTGTACCCTGCACTGTGAATAAATGAGTGTTACCAAGACTATCTGATAGAATTATTCAACCTTAATCCACAACTTTGATAAATATGAAACTTTAGGAAGTCATATCATTGACTGATATATTTTCCTAAAGGAATCAGTATCACATAGATAGAAAGTTGTCCTTTAAACTATTGGGTAAAACATTCTGCAGAAGCATTCTCTATTTTGTTAACAATCTGCTCTATTTTGAATTCTTCATACAGTGGTCCCGAGGCATACTTTCTTCCAGGACAGTTCAGGGTTTCTGCTTCTCATGATCATACAGGTAATGACAATACATAAATAACTGGCTTCTTCAAAAAGTATCTGCTTTATCCAGGTATGCTTGAATTTTATATGTAATTCTTGCATTCTTTACCAAAAGTCCATCTTTTCCACTCTCTCCCTGTTTTGCCCTCAAAAAAAAAAAAAAAAGAAAAAGCTCCAAAACACCCCCATCTCCATCATCTGTATTCCTGTGATATCCAGTAAAGACTCAAATTTGCAACTTGCCTAAAATTAAAGTTTCTCTTTCTTTCTTTCTGTCTCTAAATAGACTTATGTATGTGGTGCATACACACCCATGTGTGTTCAAAAACTTTTCATCCGTACTTTATATATAGTCTGTGTACACACACACAAATTCAGACAGATATAGGTAGAGTATTCAAACCTAGAAAAACCAGTAACATTATGAGGAACATCAGCTGTAATTTAAAGCCCGTGATTCCGCATTAGTTTGTGGAAAACACAGATGTGAGAGAAAGATTTCAGATGTTCAGTAACACATCCCACCTGGGGGTTCAACACATCACCTGTCAGTACACAGTCTGAGATGAAGATACAGGCTCATTCCAAAGGATGGCGATGTTAACATGTTAATCCCGCTGTGCGGTTCTTGCACTAGGACGCAGGATGTTGGTTTGAGGTCAATGGTTATACAGGCAGAATTAAAAAAAAACAAAACAAAACAAAACAACAAAACGAGGCAACTGTAAGAGCAGGTGTTCAGAAAGCACTGGTTGAGCTTGCAGAGGAGGAGAAGAAAGGGTTTTGCACAAGAGTTACCCCTGGCAGCTGGCTGAGTATACAGAAGAAAACTAGTTGCTGCTGAGAAGTGGTATTTTTCTCACTTCTGTGCGTAGCCCCCTGCCTGAAATTTATTTTGATCTAGCTATAGCAGCCAATCTTGCTGCTACTGTTCTAGCTATAGGAAGTAAGATCAAGACAGTTTTAAAGAAAACCACTGTACCTAAATGACAAATAAAATTGGATAACTTTAATCTACATTGCTTCTTAAGGTATTTCAGGAAATATGTTTGGGGTGGGTTGTTTGGTTTTTTTTTTCCCTATCTGGAAAAACTTCACATCCTTTTACAATCATTTAGAACCATATACATATATATATATGTAAAAATTATAAACAAAGAGCATTCTCTCACTTTGAGCATCCAGAGAAAGAGAACAGCTACTGTGTGCCTTTTACCACGTGTTCTATTATCACAGAATAACTGCTCCCAAGGGCCAGCAGTTCCCTTTTTAGAACAGGGTCCCCTCCCTCTTCCAGCTTCATTAGAGACTGAGACAGGGCAGTAAACGGGGAGGTACCAAAGCTTTTTCTAAGCTACTGAAAAAGGAAGACCATGCAAGGAACAACACTACTGAAGCTCAGCAAGTCATCTCTCTCTCTGTTTCAGAGTAAATTAGCTGGTAGAGAGCTCCATGCTACGATGTGTGAACTGCTTCCTGTATCAGTGTGAGCTATCTTAGATATTTCTATAACGCACTGCACTGTGAAAAACAGACTTGCCCCCAAAATAAGGCAAAGAAAAAAACCTGCTTCTGCTGGGGTGAGTTGAGAAGAATACACAGGCCTAGATAAGCCACAGTTTCCTGTGCCAAGAATCTCTTTTCCCATGTGCTGGCAAATTATAAAGACTTTTACCACTACTAGTGGGGCTCATATCTGAAACAGAAAAAAAAACCCAACCCACCCCCACTTATTGCCCTGATGGAAGCTCCTATCAACAGGATCACTTGAAGAGCTTATCTTAAAAACCCAGACAGAAACCCAGCCTCTGTAAACTACAATTTTGATGAAGATTTGCCTGCAGGCAGGCTGACAAGATTTGCAGGACACTAACAGGAATGGCTGGAAGACAGAGATGCTCTTCAGTCTGTGCCGAAATTCCACCCCCCTTCCTGGGCAGGGGAAGAGGGCAAGAGAGTGAATTTACCACCAAAATCTTAAACATGCATGCATATAGACAGCAGTCAATATTTATGGATGAATTTTCTATATAACCTCAATTTATTTAAAATACTTTTATTGTTTTTATTCTAACTGCATCAAGGTGTCAATATGCCAATAAAATTACATAATATATAAACAAACATACATACACTTGTATAATATAAATACAAAGACACACAGAGTAAAAAGAGAAAAGATCAGAAAGATGCAACTTTTTACTTATGGTTTTTTTTGCAAACCACTTCTTTGTTCTGAATAATTTACACTGAAATATATTTTTCTTAATTAAAATCCATTATTTATTACACAGCTGTTTTTGATATCTTTAATGTCTTGATGCTTCAGGATAATATTTTCTGAAGTAGTTGCCCTTAAAAATGAAATGCGCATTACTTTTACATTACTACCCTTTACAGTAATTATTTAAAATTAATAATATCTAAAATAGATATCTAAAATAGCTGGGTAATAATTAAAGTATTTGTTTTCACATAAAAGATAAGAATGTACAAGAAAAAAACACATACATCTAAGTTGTTCGGAGCAGCAAAAATGCTTTGTAACAAGGAAGTGAGAAAAACCTCACCTAATTTTTCTTTTGCCTGGGAAGGGATATTTTAAAGGAATATTACAAGGGGTTTTTTTCAGTAATCAAGTAATTTAAGTTGTGGGTTACATGCTGAGAAAACTACCACGCAATCAGTACTAAAGGACTAACTGCCTATAGTAAGCAGGATCTTTTTTTGTCTATTGCACTGCACACTGAAAAGTTTCTTTTTCTATGGAAAAAAAGAAGATAAATATGATTCTTCTTTGCTGCGAGACAAGAAATTCTAAAATTCTGAAACTGTTTAAAATCTAATCATTAAGTCTAGGATAACAGTTACAGAAAACTGATTGAGTTCGTGTCAGCTGGAACCACGGGGAGGAAGTTTTCAGGGTTTCACCCTGCAGTAACAGCACCTCCTTGCACAGTCACTCCCGCTGGTAATCCCCTTCCTGGCCACATCGCAGGAGAAACACAGCTACAGACAGCACTGCAGCCCGGCACAGAACAGCTCGCTGCCCTATAAATGGCACAGCTACGAAGCCAAAAGTCACAGCCATGCCTTCTCCAGCAATGGAAGCGTCTGACTCCAACAGACACTTCAAATTTAAATTGTTTCACAGGTAAACTACACGTTTGCATCAAGAGATAGAAGAGAGGAAAAAAGCTGACCGACAAAAAGATATTCCTGTAGCATTTATTAATGCAAAAATTTACCTGGAGCTCATTTGGCCATGCTGTGTTTTGTAATCATAGTGCTTTTGATGCCAAAACACAAAAGTTAAGAGCACAAAAATCTTCAAGAACACAACACTGAGACAGAACATCACAGCCTCATAACTATGGTCACATTAGCTGCACATAAAACTTACATGCTGTAAAGATAGAAAACCAAAAAAACCTAAAAGAACATCTGAGAACTAAAATTAATTACAGTTAATGTACTGGTAGCTTCTAAGAGCAGGAGTCAAGCAGAAAAAACATTGCTGAGGCACTTCTTCATAAAAATCATGTCAGAGTGAAAATGTACCATTCAGGTATTCACTGTAAATATTCCATGGTTCTCTGATGCATTATGTACAAATGAAAGTTCAGAGATGTTTCTATTAATTTTAATCAAAGTTAGGCAAGACCTATATTATAAAAATATTCATTTTATAATAATTATTATCTTTAATTTATATCCTAGATAAACTGTTTATGCTTTATGCTTTCTTTTTACTTTAACTATGCTAAGCAAAATTAAACATGAAGATATTGAAAACTTCACAATGAATTATTAGCAAATATGGAGCTATTAGAATGGAAAAGAACTTACCCTTTTCATCAGCTTTGTCTTTTACTGCTAGAGTATCATTACTCAAAGATACTGTCTGGGCATTTAAAATGTCTGTTCTCATTCCTGGAAATTTTGGGGAGGAAATTAATCTTCCTTCATATGAATATAAATAAAGTCCTCCACCATCTACAAGAAGAAAATGCCTAAAAAAGAAAATCCCAACAAAAATGTAAATCACTAAATAGCACAGAATAGCTTGATGAGTTTCGACAATTAGGAGGTGATTGTCTGATATCCTGCAATTGTTTCCAGTTAAACTACATCGTTTCTAAACCTTACATTTCAAAGTTGGTATTCTGAAAGCTCTGTATGGAAGATTTCAGTTTTAATGTGAATGTTATGTTTTTCCATGAGAAATTCTTTATTATCTGGAATCACTATGACTTTATCTCTTATAAATATTGTAAGATTTAAATCTTATAACTCGTGATGACAAAGCATTGAGCTGCAGGCAGCACCCCCCCCACATCACCCCACGAGACAATGCTGTGTGTGTGCGTGTGAAAAACAGCTTGAATGTTTACAGCTAGCTTTGAAATAGTATTATCTGTATCATTTTCTTCAGTATGGCTAGATCATAATGTAAAGCAAATAGAAAACAATTTTAATGAACTGATCACCAATCTACTACGATGCAGGACTTCAGTGAAAAACAACTTATTTGCAGGAACACATTGCAAACATCCACAAACAAAAGGCTAGTTGTTGCGACTCTCAGCTATTGTAACTGTTACCAAATGAACCACTGTCTGTTTGCACGTGTATCTGCCAAGGTAGATGGGTTTTATCAAAACCTTAGGTCATTTCTGTGGATCACTTACATTGCCAAAGAATATCTACCACGTTTTCAAAATTTACTTCTAATCGGCAGCACAAAACTCCACAATCTAGAAACTGATCTTCAAAATCCTGTCCACTTGCTCACCCATTCTCTGCCGCAGTGTCTTTGTAGACTAGGACATAGGACATAAACGTTTCATCTTGGGCACTCAAAAATGCAGTGGGAATTGTGCTGCACTTTGCTGAAACAGTTGTCTGACAATATTTGTGCACAAGTATTAAGACTACAATCAAAACTCAAGATTTTTGACTTCTGCTCCTATTCTTAGTCCTTTGAAAGACTTCTACAAAAGTACACGTAAAGATCTCTTCGACAAATGATTTTCAGGAAATGCAGATTAAATTATTTTTTATCTGAGAAATCCCAAGTTATTTCTTGCAAATATAAATACAAATATGTAAGAAAAATAAAACTATTTCTTTTTATTTGGCATACCTGGCAATGTTTTTAATAAAAATTGGAGGCCAAAGATACTTTATATAAAATATATTCTAATTCAAAAAAGCAATATAAAACATCAAAAAATCCAGCTGTTAGCTTAATATCAGAAGATCTAGTTTCCTCCATAAATAAGAGTATAAGCATAGATATGTAATATATGAAAAGATTCATTACCACCATCACAGATCTATAGCAAATATACCAGCTAAGCCTTTACAGGCTGCTTACTAAGAATGTATAATTTTTATCTATTTCTAATGTTCCAGTACATGCTTATGTTATAAAACGCAGCCTTAAGAAATGCATGCTCACATTTAATAGGGAGAATTACAAGAAGTAAGGTACCTTTCTGCTTGTAAAATCAAACTAACTGTTCCTTCCTTCAGGTCAAAGATCAGTGGCGTATTCCAGTTCTTTGTACTGGAAAAAAAAAAACCATCATTCATTAAAACCACTAAGTTTCACATATCATTGCAAATACAAAGTTGAATTTCACTAAGTAAAGCACACACATTTTAATCATCTAATAGTCCTAAAAGGGGAGGTTTTCAAAAGGAAAACAGCATTTAGGAAGCCAAGTGACACTTATAACCATGCGGTATGATCCAATAACACTTCTGCCTTCATTTTTGCATCCCTTCACACCAGCAGCTGCTGACCTAGGAGTCTCAGTAAACACCAACATCATATTTATATGCAACAAACACATACTTAAAATATTTCTGAATCATGGTTCAACCCTTTCACAGTGATCCAGAGGTAGGACAGAGTCCTTCTCTTGCGTACCCTGTTACGGGCTGCATTATTGTTCAGCATTAGTCATCTCACTGAACAGATAAGTGCCCTTAGGACTGAACTTTAAATTTCAGCATATGAAACAGAATATCATGTTCTTAAAACATGATGCAGGATTGAATCATTCCTATCCTATTCCAAAATAGTGGTATGCCAGAAGCAGAATCCAAAAAAAGGAGTCCCTAGATGGAGGCACATAACTGAGACAGATACACTCGCATCCAGCCACCATTCCTGCTGCCACGACATGAAAAGAAATTTTCACTTCTCTGCCTCTACATGTCAAATTTTTGTAGCAAAAAAACCCAGGCAGTCATGGCACCAGCAAGAAGCTGGAAGAAAGGATGACAGGGGGAGGAGACAACTATACTCCAATACGTTTTGTTGTAGGCGATGCTAAGTTTCATAGAATATTTCAATTAGTTAAAAAAAAATAATAATTAGCTACTGTACTTCAAATAAAGTTTCTGCTACTCTCTTACACTTGTTAGATAAACTTGAGAAAGCCTAATGGATTTGTATTACTTACGAAAACACATAACACTGAAGAGAAGTTGAAACAACCAAATGCCCGTAGTTCAAAGAGGCCTTAATAACCCTGTCACGGAATTCCAACAAGTCTACTGCATCATTAATAACATTGTGCACCTAATGAAAAGAAAAATTTGGTTGAATAAAAAACCAATAACTGGAATGAAAACTAATTAGTGAAATAATATATTCTTTCTTATTATAAGCACATGCTGATGCTATTATGCCATTAGCAGAACATATCTATGTGGGAATAAGCACTTTCACGGCACAAGCGAAAACTTGAAGGTTATATAAACTCTGAATAAAGACTGAATAATTACTGAAGGTCCCTAAAGAAGGGAGCAATTCATGCATTCTTGGAATACATAAGATACAAACTCAATATTATATATGAGGTTGAGAAAATCATCTGAGATGAAGGATGTCTGAAAGTTCCCATTTTAAGACTCAGTGCTCAGTTGCTGATTATTTAACCATTTGAAACATAATACTTCAGTGATCCCATCATGAGAATTTGGCAATACCCAAGATCTGGATAAAGATCTGTTGTCTAGATGTTGAATCTAGACATATAGCTCCAGCATATATTTTAATGCTACCACACTCTGAAGTAAGGGAAATTCAGGAGTCAGGCTTGGTAAGCAGGTTGTGTCCTTGCCATTTCTGTGAAAATTTGCTCAAATGAAAATGTTTCAAGAAAATCACAGTTTGCTCGTAATCAACACAGATTTTTGAGCTCAAAGATTTTAGGCAGCTAATATCTAAGGAGACATCTTATGACAGGGATTTTTTTTGTTTGTTTGTGGATTGTTGGTTTTTTATAATTATTTTTTTTTTTTAAGATGTCACCCTTCTGAGGGTGGTAACATCTTTTTGATTTTCTCCATTATGCAACCAATTGCAAAACAAGGACTGAACTCAATTATTATGAAAGCCTAGAAACCATTTCCAAAGACATAATAATTGCTATGTCTACTGCAGTGATATGTCCATAATTAACTTAGCTATTGTTGTACTCAGAAAAAAAGAACGCATCTAGAACTTTTTCTTAGGCAATATTTTCCTCTACAAATATATAGGAATAAAACAAAATCACTATAAAATAACGAAATAAAACATTAGTACTGAATCTGGGTTAGCTATACTTCCTCAGTTGTTTGCATATTCAAACACCCTGGAGATTATTCAGAGAGCCCATCTGTTACGAGTCGATGTCTGGGAATGAAAGAAGAAATATGAATTTTTACCTGCTAATTTGTCTTCTGTGTTCCCAGACACTGACTCATGTTATCCCACCCACCGGACCAAAATGTAATACAGCATTTCTGTTGTTACAACTTTTCCCAATTATATATGCAACATTAAAAGAATCAAGACCGAAAAACATTTAAGGGCCTAATTAGGAATTTAGGAACTTGACTTCGATATTGAAAATATTGGCCTGGTGTCCAATACCAAATGTGTAATTTGGAAAATTTGTAAGAATGGAAATCTTATATTATCCCAGTGTTCAGAGAGTGAATGTTGTGAGTCAGTGTCTGGGAACACAGAGGACAAATTAGAAGGTAAAAATTCATATTTTTGTATTAATTCCCAGATATTTGGTAACCTAAACGTGGATTCAGGCCAAGATTTTTCAAAAGAAGGATCCTAAACTTAAGCTCCAGAAACCACATGTAGGGGCCTGTTTCATTTCCAGCAGTGCTGAGACTTGGCAGCTCCCACCGAGGTCAATGCCTATTTCTCAGTACTCGGCTGGAAGCACCACACAGGTACCTGATGTGTGTTCAGTGATATATGAGAAATGTCTGTAGCTTTGGAAGATCCAAATCTAGGCTGTAATACAATACGTGGTGCAGAAAAGCGCATTACAACTCTTTACAGTTATAGTCAGCTATCAAATTTATCTGGAAATGCCCTAAGACAGCAACATTCATCACAGCTTCATTAACAACAGGGATATGTTATGTATTACGAAGTGCATCAGTGCCTCCAACAACTCACGACTGCAGATAAGGTAAAGAAAGGTCTTCTATATTATCTACACTTAGTTACGCAGCTTCAGCTTTGCTGACAGTTACTCTAATGCTATTTAATATGATGCTTTGGTTTTTTTGGCCAATGTATTTGTATTGTTTTCTGCATAAACATTTCCATTACACTTGAAGTTATCTCTCTCTTGTAAGTGGCCTCCCACAGCTAATTTCACATGCTCTTCAAATGAGCTTTGCGTTTTTCTGGAGGATAAAGCACTTCTGGGTTATGTAATTCTGGTCCATCTGGTGGTATGGTTTGGTTTACATGGATCTGATCTTCTGTACAGCTGGTAATTATTTACATAATTTGCTAACTCTGGCCATTTTATGATCTTAAACGTTTTCAGCCCTATATACACAGAAAAAAAAGGATTAAAAATTCCCATTTTGAATTAAAAAAAAGCCTTAGAAAGCTGGTAATCAGAATGTACCACTCAGAACTGTGAAGATTACCTCCATGGTTCTCCTCTTAATTAATGTTATTTCAAAGTTCTTCCACTCCCAGCGTTGCTCCACGACATGGGCAAAAATGACGTGTCCATTTCCACATGCTCCAGCTAGTTGAGTGCCATCAATAGACCAAGCAATATTAAATATGCTGCCGGTGTTGGGCTTCTCCAAGGCATAAGACCACTTGCAGAAAAAAAGAAAAGAATTCTTAATTTTTGGGGTACTTTTAAGAAATTATTTGTTGTAATACACAGATTTGCACGGTTATAATTTTTTAAGAAATATCAATGAACTAACTTTTTATTACAACTTAAAATAAACAAACCAAAGAGATAAGCTTTAAGTCAGATTCTTGAAAAGCAGGAATACAAAAAGGAAAACCATCAGGTATGGTGAAAATGAAAAAATGTCCCAATGCCTGAAATACATCAGGTCAAAGTTATCTAGTCACAATAAATATAAAGCGTACCCAGTCATTAAGGAATGTAGACAATCACTACATAAAAATTAAATGAAGATACTCAGAAAGAATTATGCTGGTTACATGGGTGCAATGGGTGATGGTCTTAAGCCTTTATGCTGCAGTGCCAAAACCAGTCGGTATAAACACAGTGCTCCTGTCCCAGCACACAGAGAACTGCAAAGCTCTTGTGTTGCTCCTCTCCACGCTTCCAACATAAGGGACATCCGTGCATTATGAGAAGCTCCAAAAGCAATGCCTGTTCACTGTCCTCCTCCTAACACACACAAAAAAAAGAAGCTAGATACCTTGCCCTACCTTTCTCTGTTGCTACTGTACAAGGGAAGGATGTATGAAGAATTTCCAGTCGCTATGCTTGCAATAACAACACAAAATGACAATGTTACTGCCACCAAAGCAGTGACAGCTGGCCTAGCTCTGGAGAGAACCAAAACCAACAGCTCTGTGCGTTGCATTCGTTTGAGACTAATTAAGAGGGGCTCCCAGAGGAGTATCACAGTTTAATGTCATGGAGGCACAGGTCAAATAGCTGTATTTCAGAATCTTCCTATCAAAATAAATAGTGTATCTGCTTTCCTATGGAGCTAGAAATTCAAGCGGTAGGCAAAATGGCATCATTGTACATTTTCCTGCTAACTGGGTTTTGCAAAGTGGAAAGGCTCGCTTGGACCTAGAGAGTGCATTTCTGTGGTATTGCGGTGAAATTCCCCCAGCTTTATGCACGAGGCTCCTCTAAAGTTTAGCTAGATCCTTATTAACACATTCTTGTCAAAAACTAGAAGAATTTTCAGGCCTTTCTATTTCTTGCACCTCAGAAACACAGTTCGTACAAATCATTCCAAATCTCCCAACAAGTGTTTTCCTGACAGTGGATGACAAAAAAAATGAAATAACCTTTTTACGGAGTTTTAGGAAGACATTAAGCCAGGTTTTAAAACTAGAAGTGAATCTCAACTATCACCTCTTCAGAAATGTGTAACAGAATATTTTTTAAAGCATTTAGCAATTGAAGAACTATCTGAATATTCAGAAACATTTGAAATCTTAAGAATTGAATCAGTAAGAAAAAAACATGTGATTGAAGTTAAGTGTGGACATTGGATTCTCATGACTTTTGGATACATGATATTATACCAAAGGGGAGACAGTTGGAAGAAAATACTCACCTAATGTTTCTAACACATTTCATATTCTGATTTCTTTTGCAGTACACATAAACCCCAAGAAATACTAAGACCTTCACACAGTCTTCATATTATTTATGAGAAATCACAAAAAGAAATCACAAAAATTACAATAAAATGAAGGTGTCAGACTTGAATGTTCAATAGCAAGGAAACACAATGGGATGAAATTCAACCTCCCAGTCGCGCTAATGATTTGCAGAGTGGTATGTAAGATGACCTACTGACTTAAGGCTCTTTTACTGCCTACGCGCCGACGGGTGAGTGAAAGACGATGTCAGCACTGACTGAATTTCCAATTTCAAGCACTCAATTTTAAGGCTTCGGCTTCCATGCCTCTTGGCTGACAGTCACGCCGTTCACCACCCCTACGATCTGCAGTTGGGGAAGGCAATTTTTGGAGAAAAGTCCATAACCTACTCTTCCGTCTCAACGGGATGAATTCTGTATGAAACACTCTATAGTAATTAAGAGCATAATATTTAACTATGTCTGACATCCTTATATGGCAAATGAGTAAGCTCTTGAGGTTGTAGGACAAATGACTCTAACAAGCACAGTCAGAGAATGCTCTAAATGCCCTGTGTCTGAGACATATTTTTCACAGCTGGCCAGATGTGATCTATCTGAAAACAGTTTGAAGAAGTACTATTTCAAAACTGAATATTGGGATCCTCCCAAACAGACAAGGTTCTTTCTAAGGTCATTTCCCTTAGATCAAGAATCTACTCATCAGTCAGAATGAATAATAAAGGGGCATCAAGCCATCAACTAAGAACCAGTTTAAGGAGCTTGAAGAATGTGGCTTTGGTGCTACTTTCTTATGCATAGCAGATATACTGCACCTCTGAGAGGATACATTTCCAAAACTTTTTTTTTTGAACCAGAAGCCTTTTTTTTTCCAGGCATTTGAAGTACTCAGTAAAATATTTCCAGATTACAACCTAAATTTAAAAAAAAAATATGTATAAAGCAATGACAAAGTTTATTTTCCAGTTATTTTTGAAAGCTCTCGGTATAATTCAGAACACTCCAATGATTCATACTCCCTGCAGATGTCCAGTACATCTATCATGTGCACAAAATGTTAAAATAAAAATCATTTAGCTCTCCATTTCTAAGACAGGAACAATTTTTAAAACCCCAAATAGCTATTATGTATTTCCTAGACACACTCATTAAAAAAAAAAAGTATGAATATGACCATATGAATGACTGTATGAATGTTGTTCTAACATTAACTGCAATATTATACTTTGGTATTACTGTATGGCTAATAGCTTTCCTGTGTCATAATTAATTTTTCATTTAATTCAACGAACTCTGTCAAGAACAAAAACAGTAGTTAGAAAAGTTTCATTATATTAAATAAATACATAAAAGCAATAACTTAAGCTTCCCTTTTCTGATTGCACAACATAGTAAAAAAGATGAAGTACTATAGTCATTGAATACTGTCTGACTTCCATAAATGGAAACTGAGTGGGCTCTTGAAATGTTGGTGAAATCGTTTCAATGAGCAGATTCAGAGAACTCTGTGTCCCAGGAACAAGGACAGTCTTTCACATGATGCTCCAAGACTCAATATGAAGGTTCTAGTTAGTTATTATTTCTGGATTGAATGCACTAAGTTAAGAATGGTTACCTGCAGAATAATCGTTCTGAAAAAAACATCGTGAAGAAAAAGTATTTTCATGTATTTTAAAATAAAAGAGTAATAGTGATGTCATCTGTGCAAAGGACACTTGGCTGGTCCCTGTTTCGGCTCTGTTTACCAGTACGTGGAGTTTTGCACAGGGAATGCTGAAATACACAGAACTACAGCTGATAACACCAAACCTCCCCTTGATATCATAACCTACACATCAGACCCAAATCCCCGGACTTTAATAATAGTCTTTGCCCATTATTTTGACTTTGTTTATGAAAAAGAAAACGTGCAATCTCCTTCCTAATCCATTTCAGGAACCAGAGCACAGAATGGACTAATGGCAAATAAATGCTCTTGTCCTTTTATGCCCCAATTGATATAAACCAAGACGAGTGTGCTAGAACCTCCTCTGACCCAAGTCTGACACAGAAAGTTTCAGGTCCTAATAACTCAGGATCTCTACTTATTTATTATTTTATTTAATTTTTTAAAAGTGAAAGCTCAGTTTTCCTTGTCCCCCACAGGGCATTTCACATTGGTGCAGAGATAGCTGACATCTGAAAACACATTATAGTCTGAACGTCCATTGAAAGCTGGCAATCAGCTCTCACTACATCTCAGCAATGAACACTTTGGTGCAAACTGCTCAGAAGCTTCTAATCAGAAAATGACTATTAATTTTCTGATGTAATGGAAGGTAAATTGAATCTTACAAGATTATAAAAATCAATTATCCAAAGCAAATCCATATTTAGGTGCCTTAGAAACACCTGAATACACATATATACTTAGAATTAGCTTGTGGGTAATATATATGTCTATACCAGCCCCCAGTATTTTATTGAGTATAAATATAATGATCTTTTACAATATAAGATGTATTAGGCTTTCAATTCCTACCACAGAGGAATCCATAAAAGATTCTACAAACCAGAGACAATATATGTAACTGGAGGTGAGGAAATCCAGTGCTACATGTGAACACAGGGCAATTTACCTGAAAAGGAGAAACTATCCTTGACACAACTACTGACGTACAGAACTGTAAAGGATCCCTGTTGTCTTTGAAAACATTTGTTGGACTTGCCCCCAGTTATTAATGTGAATTATCAAGAACTAAGCCACAACCTCCAGGTAAGGTATTAAACTGCGTGTTAGAACAAAGCCAAACAGAAGATATCTGAAATTCTTCTGAAATCCAAGCACATTCTCACAATTATTAGACCCAAGAACTAAAAATAGGATGACAAACTGTCCCATATAAATTCTTAACCTTAGAAAATGAAACAATGATGTAGTTCTTTAAATAGATTATTACTTCCATAGATGATCCATATGTTTTCATTTTCTTCGAGAAGTTATATTAGCCAATTCAAATAAATTAAAATATGCCAACTGGGAAAGAATTGGTCAACAACATAACTTCATGGGAAACCTTTCTGTAATATTTTTTCTTTTATTGAGCTACAAAGAATTCAGGATCATGACTGTTAATAAAGGTAGATGAAATAGAGACAGCACAGAAAAAAAACCTTATTTTTGTTAGACTGCCAAAAGCATATATCTCTGCAAAACAAGACTAAAACTAAATGTAATGGGATCAAAGCTCATTGTAACTATAGAAAACAGATTTGCTTGGATTTTCGTAGTGCTCTGGTTTAGGACAATTCAGCACTGTCAGAATAATATGAAAACATATGTTTTGTATATGTTCACTTTCAAAATCTCGCTCTCTCTTTTATATTTTTATAATATCTAATGTTAATTTAAAGGATAAATTATGTTAATTTTACAATAGCCATACAATTTACTATCCTGAATGAAAATCATGGCTTTAATGCTAAACACTTAAATTATTTTCAAAAGGCCTCCCCTAAACAAATGCATAAATACATTCAGCATTATTAAAATACATATTTGATGTCTGTCTTTGCTAACTTTTGTTGGCAATTTTAAAAGCATTCATTTGACCACAGTGTTTCATTCTCAAGTTTTTTATCAATTATCCTTCTACACTCTCCAAGGCAGTGGGAAAGCAACCTGTCTTTGGAGCAGATGGGTATGGTCCATTTTCTAAGATATTTATGTGGGAGTGGAGGGGGAAGGAGGAAATCAGTGAATTTCAGTCATTCTTACCATCTCTTACTGTGTAAATATTTTGACCTGATCAGTAATGTCAAGGGAAGCATGCAGAGCCACAGGAAATAGCTTACATAAATGAACTTCTTAAGCACTGCCCTCTATCCAAGTGATTAGATTCTGAAAAGCTGTGAACACCAGGAAGGCTAACGTCTGTCCATCAATACATCCAGCTTCAATATATATACTTTAAAATTAATGTAGTGCTCTCTGCAGGATTAATGATCATGGGCACTAAAGCAGACAACAAATCTCAAATATATTTTGTTTGGTATTCTGTAGGTTAGCCATAATAATTTCTTTTAGATATACAATGCTATCGGAGCACAAGTGATTTTCAAATGAAGAAATAAAACTTCTAAAGTTACTATTATATTTGTAGTTTCCTTTTTTAACGTGAAGCTGCTAGAACAAAGTATCCAGGTAGAAAGAACAGGAGAAAAAAACATATACTAACAGAATTTAATTTAATTATGTCCCCAAACTGAACACATATGCTAGAGAAGAGTTAATGATATATGTATCGCCTGATGGCTCCCTGAGGAGCAATTTGCCAATACAGCTCCATTACATCAGACATAATAAAAATGTCTGTGTTGACCAGTAAAAGCCAGGTCTGGTTCTCTTCAAACTCCATCACTCTGGTGGTATGTGAATCGCTCTTGCTTTTCCCTCAATACTAGCAAGGCTAGTTCCTTAGTAACTATTTACATTTAATGTCAGGAAAGGAACTTTCATGAAAAATCATGACTTTTTAAGATAATAAATTATCATTGTTAGCTGCTAAACAGACAAAAGTGTCTGGCACTAGCTACTGTATATGTCTTTGTTTCTTTAAGAGTGCAGTAATAAAGCAGGTAAAAGAACCCTTAAGTTTATGAAAAAATAAACCTATCTGCATTAAAATTTCCAACAAAGTCCACAAGCTTATTCAACATGCTGATTTAAAAATTACTTGCATTCAGCTAGCAGGAGTTGGAACCATAGTTATAGTAAATTTTATTATGTAATAATTAGCAAGAAAAGCTGTAAGGCCCCAGGGATCAGAAACAAAAGCTATAGGCTACAAAACAGCATAGATGACAGCAGAAAAAGAAATCTAGTATTTTGTTCCTTTTCCGCTGCACTAGTCTTTGCCACATTTAAGCATAAATCCATATTGAGTGCAAAATGCAATTTAAATTGTCAGCCTCACCCACACAATAGCATATCTATTTCAGTTTACCACTTGCTGATACAGCTCAGTGATTTTTTCAGGAAAGTGTTTGTGGAAGAAGAGGACATGGTTTAAAGTGCTGTTTTGAGAAGAAAATACTAACGGCTGGTCTGATTGTTTAAATCAATATATGTTACTTAATGCAGTCTAATACAGATATAATTATACTAATATAAATTGCTTTATGCAAATATACCTTATTTGGCTTCATCAAGTGAAATATAGTGTATGTATATAAACACTTCTACAACAGTGTATCTATACAGGGAGACGGAAAGGCAACAGTCCGGGTAAATTACTGCTTTAATTACATTTTAAGTGGAGTTAGGTGGCATATTAGATGGAGAAAAATCTTCTTATCCACCTTGCCTAGGAACAAAAGCTTTGAGGGAATCCTCAACCTCCTTCTAAGAGAATCAGAGAGCGTAACAGCAGATATGTGCACCGAACTAGTAAAGATACTGACTCAATCCCATCCTCAATGCCCAACATTAACCAAACCAGAAGAATGCCAGGGAGGGGAACAGATGTCCCCATTTAATAACCACTGGAGCATCCCATCCTCTAACGGCTGAGGCATGACTGCACAGTCTTTGTGACTCTATGCATACGGACAATTTATCCATTTTCTTCTTCAAAGAGAAAGAGTATCCAATTTTGAACAAAACAAAGGCAAGCATATCTAATGGTAGGATATATCTTCTTTTAAAAGAATAATTTCAATGACCAAAAACTTAAATGATGGAAGCTGCAATCTGCTCTCCAACATTATAGCAAACAGGTAAGAAATACCTTCTTCATTTTCTTTTATACCTAATTATCTTTTTTACCTATATGAGTAGCTAGACATTTTGCACAAGTTCACACTTCAGATTCCAACTCTATTCACTACTTTACTCTTCTGAACTTTTGAGCATGTTTGTAACACACAGGTAGCAAAAATCTCCTTAAAATAAAACCTTTAAAATATAGATATCAAAATAAAACAACTTTTTTCAAAATTAGAAACTTAATACTTTCCAGAAGAAAATTGCATGTGAGTACTCTTGTTTTACTTCAAGATAATTACCATCAAATTGTACTTATGCAGACTAAGTAGCACTAGGACTTTTTCAAAGAAAGGACGAGGAAAAGTCACAGAAAACAGAAGCAATGCCTACTTCAAGTGTAAAACTGAGCTTACGCTTACTTATGTCAGTGAAGGTTACTGAAACCACATTCAGTATGGAAAGCAAAATAATACACAGACTCAGAGATCTTATCCCTGTGCACCTCTTCTCATATAAATTTTAAAGGCTCTCCACGAATGTAAAAATACTCAAATCACATAGTTCAAGTTGATGGTAAGGAGAACCATGCTCTATTGAAGATGCCTGAAAACACCACAGCAAATGCTGTTATCCCAATCTGAGCAAGAGAGTAATAAATACAGTAAGAAAAGAGGTAGAGAATGGGACAATAGAAGTCCCAAACCAGCAAGGGTCGATGCAATCGAGTCTGAACCACAAGTTGCTGAACCAGAGGAAATCCATAGAGACAATCAAGCCAATCTGTGCTTGGGGCTAACTTACTTAGAATACCAATGAAGGCAGATGAAACTGCATTAAATTAATTTTAATTGGAGACCAAGTTGAAAAAAACCCTACATCAACAACAATAAACTGGGAATAAACCTTCAAGTTTAAAAAAAAAAAAAAGAGAGAAACAAAGGTATCTCCTTTAGGAGCCTTTCCTTCTCTCACAACAGTTAAAAAGTAAGGGGGGTGCAGATGGGAGGATTAAAGTATGTCTTTAGGTTTTAAAACTGCCCTGTCTATCCATCAGAAGTAGAAACACGAATGGCCTTTTAGCTTCTCTTTTATTTCAGCTTTAACCTCATCACTTCTAATGCCTGACAATTGCATTTTGTGACCTCCTCCTAAGATGTGCTTGTCAACTCTCAGCAATTTTAAGAAAAAAAGGTAAATAATAAAAGCACAGCACATTCTTCTTCTCCCTCCTTGTTTAAGGTTTGGAGGGTCTCTCCCTCTCTGAAGGGAGAGAGGTTAAAGAGAGCATCTCCGTTCATTTGGTGGCCAGCCCTGCCCAGCCCAGCCCAAACCAGCACATAGACTCCTATGGTCAATAACTGCATCTTATGATTGCCTTACAAGAAATGCTTGTAAACTCTTGGTGTTTTTAAGGAAGAAAGCTAAAAAATGCACAGAAAAATGTTATGTCCTGAAAGACATAAATAAATTTATCCAACTTGAAACATCTTTAGAAGTGCAGCCAGGGAGATCGATAAGGCAATACTGTGGTCAGATGCACCCAGCAGAAAGGTGCTGGAAGTCATGACTACTTTTTGCTAATAAAAATCCCTGCCTGTGCATGGATATCATCAGGAATATATACTGTATTATCAATAAATTTGTACAATTCAACATCTGCTGTTTCTCAGAGTTCCTACTTACCCCAGTTTTATCACACAGACGCAAAGTATGAAAAGACCCCACAGCAAACAACTCTCCATCCCCAGCCCAGGCAACAGATGTTATAGGATATTCATGGGACTGTGAGCTGTACAGGAGACGTCCATAACTGTCCCAAACCTTTAAAAAAATTACATATCTATGATATAGACTTTGCGTATTATAGGTCACTTTTCACTAAAGATTGTTCCTAATTAATATTGGCTTGCCTAATGCAATAGACCTTGCTTTGATGGAACAGCAAATGTTACATTATTCTGTATAAAATATTTTGTATTAATGAGTTTTGTTTCCTGCAAAGTACTGTAAGTCTGTTAAATAAACACAAGGTTTATTCCATTTGCACTCATTTCCCAACAATACGAGGCACCTCTGCAAATTTCCAGACCAAAGAGTTTTTCTTACTGATTGAAATCAACAGAATACCAGGAAGCCAGTTCACAGAGTGAAGTAATTTGATAACACATTGATAATTTTTTGTTTTAATTTCCTAATTGTGTACATTTTTATCACAGCCATTATCTACTCAGAGAACGATAGAATCAACATATGATACAATTAAGAGTAAGCTCCTACTTAAGGGAAAAAACACAATATGCGCTTTCTGGTTTGGATACAAAATATCTAACCAAAAAATTTCTTAAAAGGGATTCACTAATGCTCCTGTAATAGAAAACAGTACCTTTATTTCCTCTAATTTTATGTCATTACCATTTTCAGTATATCTCATAGCTTATACTATTTCAAGTAATCATTTCTATATTTCTTTCACTTGCATTTCACCTATTTTTATTCTGCTGTACTTAAAAAAAATTTTATGCTGGTAGAAAGAGCAAGATGTATTTACAAATAATAAACTTAAGGTAACAATTTTTTCTTGAAAACTGGAAGACTTCTCATTTAATTTTGAGCTTCCAAATATTATTAAAATTAGAAAACATCAGAATGCCTAATACCTTTTTTGGTCATTTGGTTTCCCTAAAAACTTAAGCGGTACTCACCTTATATTTACAATCTTCACCTGCAGAAAGAATAAGATCATTAACTGAGTTCCAGTCAGTTTTTAAAATAAGTCCATCATGGGCTTTCCACTGAAATGGAAAAAAATAAATTAAACATAGATGCCACAAGTCTGACAACTTCTATTTTTGGTATTTATCATTCACCATTTAGTGGCATTCATACACTCCCAACGGAGATCAGGGTGTTCAACAGTATGAGTGCAGAGAATACAGCCTGAACAAGGCAGAAGGAAAGCATAACAGTCTGCACTAAAAGCATGTTCTAAATGATCGCTTCTGTATCTTTCTGTCTTTTCATAACAAATGAAAAGGGCAAGACTTGTGTATCTTTTTGCTTTTTATTTATTTATGAAAAGGGAAATGCTCACTCACATGCCTGAAGAATATCCACAGAAGAAATTGTCAATTTTTTTTTTTGGTTTAGAGAAATTAACAATCTCCTTACTCTCAAAAACACTAAAAAAGGGGGGTGAGGTGGCAGGGAGTAGGGGGAAGAAACGAGTCGTACACGTTGCACAGAAAATTTTAGCACAAACATTTTATATGTTTGGCAAAACTCTAAATAACTTTTAAAAGTTTTCACATGGAAGTGTGAGACATGAGTGTGCCTCATGTATTAAACGATACCTGCAAAACTTTAGCATTTGGCTGAAGAGGTTTAATAATCAGCTGCTTCCCTGAAGTATAGAGAACTTTTTCAGAATCAGGTCCCCAGGCTACTGAGTACACTGGTGTTCCTGTAGACAGAAAGAAAGAAAAATTACATTTCTTATAACTTATCTGATCAAATTATGCAGAAACTGCTATAGCCATTTCAAACTGGTTACTTAAAATCATACATCAAAAATTCAGAGGAGTGGGAGAAAGTCAAACTACGGGTAACCATTTTTTCTCCACACTTGTCTGCCTGCACTTATGGCCGTGTTTACTGGTTCACTTCATGTCTCAGACAGCCACAGGGACAGCAGGAAGAGACAGACCCAACCCAGAAGGACAACTTTGGAGACTTTAGCTCATACTGCATACACTTCCAACACTCCTCAAGAAAATAAAAAACCATAGAGTGAAGTCCTGCCAAATTCACTTGAGTAAACAAACCATCAAATACCTACGTACCGCATCTCTCCCAAACCTCATTGTCTATTGCCATTTACCATGGTATTAATTTGTAAAACTTTTTATAAGTGAACAGTTTTACACAACTCCAGAAAACAAACAGTAATAGCTGCATTTTGTGTTTACTTAATCTCTTATAGTCTGATGCAATTTTATTCACAATTGATACTTAAGAGACACAGAAAATCAACAAGTCACCCTAGTACTTATCAACAGACATCAGAAAATAGCTCTTTTTACATAAAGCGGTGAGACTGAATACAACTGTGGGTAGAAAATCTTTGTATTGCACCGAAATTACTCTTTGTAAGATGTTGAGGCTCCATAATTAAGTCTTTAACAAAACACAAATTTTTGTTTTGCTGCATATATAAGAAAACCAAACATCCCATACACAAGCAACTCACAAAACAAATGACAACAAATTAAACTAGAAAGTGGCCTGCAGACTTCACAGACTTTCCACAATTAATTGAAAACATTTTTTTTGCAGATTGAAAACTCCAGAATGATATATGTAGAATAAAGCTGACTGTTCTGTTTTAAAATCATGTTATGTTGCAGTTTTCAAATGACCTTTTCTGAAAATAGAAGAAAGTAAAAAATTACATGGAAAAAGCATCCAGGAAAAAAAAAAAAAAAATCAGACTTGCCAACTATGCAAATATTTTCCATAGCACTTGACAGGATTAGTCTCCCCTGAAGACGAAGAATCAAAGTATTATGATACTTGATTCCTTGCAAATAAAACTAAGAAAGTTAGGTAAAGTGCATGTCCAAACAATTATTTCTATGACAGCCAAAGCCCCGTAGCAATGGACAGCAAGTTTCAGCACGGTCTCAACGTTACACTGCATATAAAACTGCAAGGATCGAGACTGTCAGACCATTCTCTTCACTTTTAGTAAAACTTCCTTCCATATCTTCTGAAATGGGAAAGAGAAGGTTTATTTCAGGCTTCTGTCTTTCTCTACCACCCGCAATATCCTCACTGGCAGAAATGAAGCCTTTGAAGACACGAGTCAACTGTCTAAACATGAGCACCCAAGCAATGTGCTGCACCCAGGCTACTCTAAGATACCCATGTGGAGTTCACTGACATGACAAAGGACCTGAAGGAGATCCATCTCCTTCTGGAAAAGATTTGGAGGTTAAACAGAATGAGCCCAATGAATCTCAAATGGCACTATGGGCACACCTACATTAACACAACTGAATTGTGCCCCAAAAGTCCTGTTTGAGAAATAAGAAGCTTCAGAAAGAGCAATTGTTACAACCTAAATATTTGTATTTGACAATGTCATAATTTTAGAAGAGGAAAATGGAAAGAAATTCTCCTAAATTCTCAAAGATATGCACTTCTTAGGCACTCATGCATATTTCAGCTGATATGTACATATCAAATTGATCAAATGAATTAAAATTGATCAAACAAGCCATTTTTTATATATCTTGAATTTATGATAATAAAAAACCCCAAAAGGCTTAATGTAAAACTTTCCAAGACACATTAGGGATATTACATTCCATTTCAAAACATGACACAGGAATCTCTTTTTATGGGAATACTTTAATGAGATTTAGATACTTAAGTGATTGAACTGCTGTATCAGATGTCCTAAAATCATCTAATATCTTACTGCTTAAGACTTTGAATTTTCTCTCTGAACAAAAAGCTGATTTTATTACAGTAAATCAATTCAGCACACTAAACCTGATTACAGCTTCCAAATACTCAAACTCTAAACTAAGACCTGGTGTCATTGCTCCTGAATATTTTTGTACTTTATACATTCTCTTTTAGGAAGGCATTTACTTTATGTTATTTAGAAATACAGAATTATGTAATTTATTTTTTTTTATAACTCATCAACCATTATAGGAGACGACTCACAGAAACATGGAACATATATTAAGTAAATCTGGCGCTAGCTGTTTTCCTACTGGCAGCAATTTATGTTGAAAATGACATAAATTCTGTCACCAGCTGTACAGAAATTCTAAATAAACTAATTTTTGTCCTGCTCTAATGCTGATTTAACAATCAGAAGACTTTTATATTTAAACCAAATGTTTAACTTTTTTATGACGGCTGACTACTTAACCACAATTTCCAGGGCTTAACAGCAGGAGCTAAGTTAACTCATTTCCTTCTGCACTTAACAAGAACTTGGTTGGGAAAAGACTGCCAACACATTGCATTGCTGTGGAAAGAAAAATTCAGTGGAACAAACTGCAGTGGGTTGCATTGATGATAAACAGTTTCAGGAAAATATACTGAGGAAAGAAGTAAGAAAAGCAGAAAAGGTGAGATCTGAAGAGAGGATCTGGAGAAGGAACAGCAGCACTAAGCACACTTCTTCCCATCTCACTGCTCCACTAGCAGATGTTAATCCCCAGTCAATCACTCCCGTGGCCAATGTGGCAGAGAAAGAGCTAGGTCTGAGTGCAGGAGTGACAGAGCCGTCACTCTGACACCTTCAGCCACAGCAGATACTTGGGTAATTACTACAGTAAGACTACCTGACTTTCACAGGAGTAGAAAGATTAATTCAGACAATTTTATATCTCTCTGTGGCAGCACAAAAAATAGGAGCTGCATTTGGAATACAACTGCCCCTTAAAAAGAAAGTTCCACTTCACAGTAAATATGTTGTAATTAAACTGTTTAAATTGCAGCTGTTGTGATTCTGCTTCCATTAACCAAGAAGGCAACCTATACACCAATTACTGATATTCCTCCTTGGTGCTTACTCAGCATACTAGTCACTGGAAGCCCATCAGAAAGTCAGCAGGGCCAAAAGGTTAAGTACTTTAAGTACTCACGAAAGATATGGTCTTGAGTACTAGATGACAAATTCAATTTCAAAGAAGGGTGACAGAAATCACCTGAAGAACTAGAAATCCATCCGAGGTAACAGTAGAATGCGTGGCACAGAAACAATGGGTCTGTGGATAATGATGTTTAAATAATAAATACTTGTCATATAATTTTACAATGGAAAGTCATGGCTTCACCGAGAACCAAAAAGCCCATGGAGAGCACTGACTTGGTCTGCACAATGTACATGTATTTTCACAAAGGTTATGGTGATGTCCTTTGCCAAATGCTCTTAAAGAGAGTAAGTTTTCATGGCACAAGAAACAGTCATCTCGTGGACTTAAAATATGACTTTCCTGCAAGGAATTACTCCTGTCTTAACTGGAATTAGGGACACAAGAATAGCTACCAGGATTTAAGCAGGTGCTCTAGCAAGAAAATACTAAGTATTTCATTATACTAAGTATTTCATTATACTAAGTATTTCATTATACTAAGTATTTCATTATACTAAGTATTTCATTGGGTGGATCCATGAGGCTTGTTTGCCCTAAAGATTCTCAGATCCTGCAGGAGGAGTGAGTTATCAGCAAAGCTGTCAGCTTTATTGGTGGGATAAACTGAAGAAATGGTGCTACAGAATAATTTTGATTGTAGTGAGGAAGGCACACCTGCAGTCTACTTAATTTTCAGCTTGACCAATACCTTTGACTCTGTAAGGACTTGGAGGGTTAGAGAGCCAGTGGTTTATGAACCTCGGCAGTGGCAATTTTAGACAGACATCTCAAGAGAAGCTCTGCCACTGTGGGCTCAGCACAGGTCCTACTAACCAGACGTTTGGCCTATGAAGGACTCAGTTACTGCAGGTGGCACCACTGACACTACAGGCTTCACCTCAGACAATCTTAGTGCCAGAGTCTACAAAGCACTGTAAAAATTTATGCTGGTAGAGCCATCTTTTCTTTCAATTGTGGACCTTCAATACTTCCTACGCTTCACAGTTCGGTGGCTCTCTTCAAAGGAACACGGACCCTTTGAGCACAGTGTGATGCTGCAATGTATACATCCCAGAATACACAGACAAATCCTGCTTTAAGCATAATCATGTGGGTTACCAACATATACCAAAGAAATCCATGAAAAAAATTTACCTCTTTAAAATATACCAGTGCCCTGTGTCAGCTAGAAGCCCAAGGGGTTGCAATTACAGCATTCTTTTAAAAAACCTTTCATTTTAAGGAAAAGGAGGAACAGAAGGAAGAATATTAAGATAATCTAAGGATGAAAAAGTGAGATCAGGCTCAAGGAACAACACAGCCATAAAAGCAATATCACAGCTCAAGGCTGAATGCAGTAGAGGCTACGACGTCACACTAACTTTATTCCATGCATTGGCATGATGGAGGGACATGAGGCCCGAGCTCTCCATATATGTACTGAAAAAGTTAAAAAAGGGGAAAACATACATTCATGTTTTTGTAATGAATAAAAATCCAAAGATAGAACAGGCATGTGGATCATCATCCAAAGATAAGAGCCTGAAAATTTATTTCTAATACAAAGAGTGGAATGAGTAGAAGGAATGTTAGCAATGGGAATCCTTTCATTTCTCAAGGAGACTATAAAGGAAGTAAAAAATTAGCTTAAACATGATATACCTCTCTTAAAAAACATAATTTCTGCAGAATCCTGTCATGATCCCAGATAGGTCAGTAGCTACAGAATGATCTGTGGGAATTTGATGCTATAAAATTAAAGTTTAAAGGGTTTCTGAGCCTCACAGGATTTTATCTTAAAACACAAAACCAAAAAGACAATTATTCCATGGGGACTCAACTGTACTTTTATACTGTACCAGAAACACTAAGGAATCAATGAAAACGCAGCTTGCATATTTCAAACTAGAACATCTCTCTTACTTTATAAGCTTCATCAAACCTCAAGATAAGCACAGTTAAACATAAAAAAGCCTGAAATATATCAACGGAGAAATAGTGAATAGTGTGTGCTTCTTTTTGTTTTGTTGGTTTTTTTTTCAAAAATTGCAGTTCAGTTGGCTTATCTTTCTACATTGTAAGCATGAAAAAACACAACATCTGAATATGAACTTCCTTAACAGAATTGAAATACATTTTGCATTCACTCCTGTGGTTAAAATGCCTTCAACAGGTTGAAAGAATTTAGATAATTTGTTTTAGAAAGAGATAAGTGTCTGACATTTAACCCAACCCCAGGTGCATGTGGTTTCTTAAAAAATGTCAAAAGGTCACATGATCTTAATGTATGAAGACTGAAAAACAAAATCTAGCTCAGTATCTTCACTTAAATAGTACAAAAATGTTAGAAATTATGATTATAAAAAACTGCATTTTTAAAATGTCAAACATAATTTATATAAATATGTATTTGCAGCTTACAGTGTTGCACTTTACAATATTGTGATTTCAAATTGACTATATAATTTCTAAAAATAACCGGAATGCTCTAGTACGCATAAAACTGTAGTGACAAAGCCAAGATCAAGGTTAGGTCTCGATGGCCCCAGTTCAACAAAGAACTTAAGCACAGGGATCCTTTCACTTCAGTAGAACTGTTTGCATATACTAAATTAGTCACTGGGTTAAACAGAGAGATGAACCAAGGGCCGTTAAGTTTTAAAGTTCAGAGGAACTAACCTACATGCACTTCGCATTTTTCAAGCATTCTTGCAATACTTTCAGAGATTTTATTTTTCAGTTTTACCATAAGAGCCTGTGGCTTGGTATCAAAATCTGAATTTTTTTATTTTTAATTCTTTAGCCTCTCCAGAATCCTTAGGGTGGAACTGAAACTATTGTGTAAAAAAGTTGCAATAATACTTTCCATTTGAAGAATTTTTTAAATTTTTTTTTAAAGAGAATGGTCTTATTACAAATTCAGTTCCCCTGTAGTCAACTATGATTTATGTTAATTGTAGTTAAGTTTATCTAGGCTGTAAGATCCTTAAAGCTATTACTGCCAGATTTAGGGACTGTTATTTAAATATATTTCATAATAACCCAAATTAAAAAGTTCTAATGGAACTTTAGGAAAATTAACTTACCTTGCTGAGCTAAAGTGGATCTCAGCATTCCACTTTTAGACCAGATTTTCACTTGGCCATCTTCACCAACTGTAAAGTTATCACAGAAATTATCAACTTAAATGCAATAATAAGTCTAACAAACATGGCACTTGTATTTATTTAAGAAACACTAGGGTTAAAATAAATCCAGGTCTTCTTACAGGTAAATATTGTCTATGTAGTCTTCCTAACATGCAAATAGACAGTATATTACGGAAAAAATATTTAAGACTGTTGTTTTGTCTCCTCCTCCCTTGAAAATCCCTATAGTCTTCTTATCTGAAGCTGCTCCTGGGAAGAGAAAGCCCATCACTATTTAACTATCCCAAATTCTGTATTTTCTATTCAGCATTGCTAGTGCTTCTCGTCTATTTACAGTTCAATGGCCCAGAGGCTGATTAAACGAGTCTCTGAGGAGTCTGAAGAGAGTAGGAGCAGATTTTATGTATTAAACTGGAGGCTTCACAGTTGATAAATGCTGAAACTGAAGATAACTGAAGGCTCCGTTTGGAAGGCTTAAGGTTTATAACATAACTGCACGTTACCAAGAAACTCAGTTTACTTATTAAAGATTAAGTTCTTACACACTATAGAGCATAGTTATGTACGCATTAAGAACAGAGATTTCCTAGTGTGCTGTCACATTTAAAATGTACAGCTCTGGGCCTTCATTTAGGCCTCCCAGATTCAATTAATGAGGAAAAAGGTACACACGGACACTTAACGCCATTCTTCCATTTGAAGGTAATTTACTTAACAGATTTTAGGTTTTTATATCTCACCAATGTAGCTTTTAAGTGTTTAAAAAGTGTAACAAAAATTAAAAAAAAAAATCTTATTTGTGCACATTTGGTATTGTTAAAATAGAGCCATCAAGAATATTTTAAGTGATATAGTATCATCAATGATTCACTCTTCCTCAAAGTATAGTTGTGGTATAAGATTAGTTGATCTTCTCAGAGGACACAGTTTGGATATGGTCCTGAATTCCCATACTCCCCAGAAGTGTCATGCAGCCTTTCCAAAAAAAAAAAAAAAAATAGAAAAAAAAGATTGAAAAGGCAATTTTGACTTTTTCTTTAGAGAAGTTTCTGAGGCAAATCTGTCTTTAAAAAGAACAATATTTCTATCCCCCTGGGATTTCAGAGGAACATGCCAGACAGAGTTCCTTGAAGCAGCATTTTAGAGTCAGACTGAGTCTGGAAACAAGCAGCTCCAAAATTATCTTCAGTACTTCTGGACTGAGTTGGAATTTGTCCAAAGGAATCAGCTGTGCTAGATCAACAGGAGGCTGCAGAAAATTCTGACACCAACAAAAATCCCATAAAGGAGAAGTCTATCACAGGAAATTTAATTTGCTTCCCCTTAATATCAAGATAGAAGTTTTTGACAAAAATGCCAAAAGCAACTAATTGCTAAAGATTTAGGACAAAAAGACATGTAGAGATGCAGACAACGGGAGATCACTCTCCTGGCCTCAATAGAAAAGGGTTAGACTGCAGCTGGATCTACACCACTCCTCATAATTAAGAAAAGAAGTACAGGAACATTCAAGATGCTCATGAGGGCTCAGTAAACTTTGTGGGGTAAAAACCCCAAATGCCATGTGCTGGGCTATAAATGTACCAACTTAGCAACTTTTTTTTGTAACAGATAAGAAAAGAAAAATTAAATATTCTGCTTTATGAAGTATAGAACATTCACAAAAACATCTAAGCACTCTGATACTAAAAACCATTTACTTTCAAGGATAGGTTACCTACAAATAGGATAACTTCTAATAAGGCAGGATAACTAAAAAAAGAAATATTTTTACTAGATCTTTTATTAATTAAAATAGACGACATTCTTCTAAAACAGCATTAATAAAATAGTACAAAATTAAGTTCTATCAAACAAGGTGAAAATAACCCCAGTGATGATGAAGACATTAAAAAAATAACTTCTTATAGCTAACTTCATTTATATTGTTGATTTTGTGTTTCCTTTTGCCCCCTTTTTCATGAGAATTTCAAGCTAGACCAGCATGTGAGCACTTAGTTTCGTTCATTCAAATTCAATGTAACTACAATATAAACTCTGAAATTTAGGATTGCATCGTCTAACCATATGTCAAAGATTAAATTATTTTTCCAAACCATTCTATTGCATTTATCCCATAAAGTACTTACATTCCACCCATTTTTTGAAAGCACTTTTCATAATTTGTTTAATAATGTATTTTTGTACCCTTATATTTCTTCCTTGCATGTCAACTTTGCATATTAGAAAAACAAAAGGCTTTATTTTGAAAGAGCTCTTCTGTTATTTGTTACTTTAAGAATGCTTACCTGTGACCAGTGCTGTTCCTTCATAATTCCACCTTCCTGCAAGTACAGCTCCACAGTGCGCTTCTACACTTTTCTCTACTCTTCCTAACTTTGAAATCAAGTGGAACTTCCCTAAACAAAAATTCAGGATACAAAGAAGGTATCTAATTTTGTGAATCAGTATTTGTTACTGAAATGGTGTTATCAACTGTTAAAAATACACACACAAAACAAGACAAGAAACCAAGAAACCACCACCAACAATAAAGAACAAAACATGCAATTATGTTGTTCATAGCTATGATTAGCCCAAACAAATGAGCTCTTGCAAAAGAACTACTTGTAAACTAGCTATAATGTTGTGGGGTTTTTTTTATTTTTGGTATGTATAATCTTTGTTTTGCCTATTCATTTTTCTTACGTCCCTCTAAAGTTTGCGTGTTTCTCTGGGGACACAACTGCCTGCTGTTATTTCATTGTCTGAAAGCTAACAAACAGAGGTATATACACTGCAGCCCAGGAGAGTCCTCGTCTTTTCTTTTTGTAAGATCTGAAAAATCACTCAACACCGAAAGGATAATGGAAAAGCTAGAACAATCTGACCATCGGTGAGTGCGCTGCTCTGAGGAAGTATTACTGCTTGCATTATGGAGCTGTTATGGAAATTCACAGAAGCCAAAAACAAAGCTATTAATGATTTCAACAGAAGCATGAGGAAGTCTTTCTTTCCAAATGAGGGATGTTGCTTAAATCCAGGAAGATCAAATTTAAACTGGACCAAAGAGCAGACAAAGGAGGACTTGGAAACATGTGGCAGAACAAACGCATGGCTTAGAATAGTTCAGTGATTCAAATTAACTACTTTCAAACCAAAACTCTATTAAAATTATTTTACCTGATCTGAGAGACAGTGAGCCAATACAATTTCCAGAGCGACCAGAATTCTTTCAGATAAACAGTACACAGATACCTCACGCTAAGCGTGCAAATACTCCACCACTTAAGATAGGATAATTTTTCCATTAATAACAGTCTGCTTGGAAATATAAATTATAAAACAGGCCATACCCAATAAGCCAGAACGAGAAACTAAATACCTGTTTCAGTAAAAGACCATATTATCAAGACCTACATGTGTATGCAGGTGGTAACGGAGTTAACCATGATCTGCGTAGGAGGTAAAAACACACGATACCTCCGCACTTCATGCACATTCAAAGCACAAAGTAGCCAAGATGGCAAAATTTAAGTGCCCTGCACACCAGAAACCTGAGTCAACTGTTATTGTGTTCTGGTTTCCCCTGTTTTATTTTGCACTTCAGTTTAAAAAACAAACAAAACCGACCAACTAACCAACCTTGAAAACAAAGCCAGACTAAAAACAAAGAAAAAGCATTCTGGTAGGTCTGTCAGTAAATAACCATGAAACATACATCAGAGCTCTCCATAGTATTATTCAAATGAATACAATTACATTTTGTCTTCATTTTAAGTACATAAACAAAAAGGCACAATCATTCAGCCAGATCTCTGCCAATGCAAGATTTCCAAGCAAAAGATTTCTAACACTTAAGAAAAGTATAGTTTATATAAATCTGTTTATTTGAACAGACCATTTAAAATATCATATACAAATATACACTTTAGCTTGTCTTTATAAATTATATTCATATTAAGCACAGTACTCTGAACAGCTAGTTAATTCCATTTTTTTCTGAATTCACAAAACCAGTATTATTACTAAGACCACTTCTTTCTCATTCAGTTAATGTTTAGTTTCCTAAAATTTTCAATACTGGTATTCTACATATAATGTGTCATGATATTTTATAATTATAAACATATTTAATATAATTAATGCATCAGTAATTTTTCAGAATATCTCTCTGGTATGATATTCTAATTTTTTGTGCAAAAGCAATAACTGGATTCACAGGAATTTAATGGCTGGCTGCTATTTTCTCCAGTTAAACTGTCAAAATGGCTTTTTTTTTGTTTGAAAATAGTACATTTTAAAAAACAGGTTTTATTTTCTGATACCTGTCTTTTTCAATGCATAGTGTACTTGTTCAATCTGTAGCCAAGACCTTTTTCATTGTAGAATACTTAAACCTAATCTGATCGTAGGACCATGAATATTCTCATGCCATCACCTACAGTATTCATATTAAGTGGCTGAGCTCTTCATAGCCATTATGAACATATTTTGCTAATTTCCCTTGGGGTGCAGGGGGAAAAAAAGCAGCTTTGCAAATCAGGAGCTAACAGACACAGAAATCTAACTCAAAGGCATTCATCACCTTTCAGTATCCCATCTGAAACATTCAGAATTACATTTTTAAGGACCCAAGGAATTCTATGGCATTTCATATATTGAATCTGTGAGACCTCAATACTTCTGTAAGCAAACCCCTCAGTACATAAGAGAAAACATAAATTAAAATGAAAGACCAGACAGCTGGCAAGCAACTGAATACTTTGGTTTAGGTCACATTCTCAGGAAAACAATGGGCCATGTCACAGAGTACGGGATAAAATACAGGGAAACATTCAACTTGTTTACCAATCTTTTGCAGCATCCTTTCCCACTCCACAAGCTCTTACTTACACAAGTAAGCTCTACTTACACAAGGCATCTTCCAAATAGTGAAACATAGTAGATTGTAGCCTAGCAGGAAAGAATACAGTTTCATATAAAAGCAGGTCCACCTTCAGCACTAAGATAGAATTCATCTGGAAAAAACGCGATTGTGCACTTAAATACTGCATCAGAATCCTTATGTGGAACAGGGCCAAATCAAGTTTTCATGGATATCATCTTTACTTCTGCAACTTCTTTATTTTTTCAACATATGAATTTACAACTGATGACAGTCAAATGATGTGACTCATTAGACACCGCTTTTTTTCACTGCATTCACATACAGAGGTTGCTCCAAAAGCAACGTTTCAATGGATTTCTCTGCCTTCTGTTCTTCAACTTAACATTGATGTAGTAGAGGCTTTCAAATTAGAACTTAATGCCTCATACACAATTAAGGGAAAATTTTAGCTGCATGCTCAGAGACAGAAGTGATTCAACTTGATATTACTTTACAGCTCAAATTTGTAAAAATACTGTTTCTTTATTTTTATTATGTACTGGAGCCAGAAGCTGCTCTTAATGTTAAAGTGACTCTCCAGTTTTGGAGGAATTTCAAGTGGGAGATTAGCAGCCTATTCAAATACAGAATATAAAACATGTATGTTTTGTTCATTACTTTTTATAGACTCTTCAATGTTTAAATTATCAATAACATAAAAAGTTGAAAAAAATAGGTCTATTCACTTATGATTTCTGCTTAATAAGCAGTTTAAAGTTGAACATATTCTTTATTTTTGTAAAAAAGCAACAATAAGATCAATGTAAGTAGGAAGTAAAAGAACAATATCCCACAAGAGATGCGACTCAGAAGAAAACCCAAGAGGATTAAATTTACGTTTGCTCTAATTTCACAAACATCTGGAGTTCAACCAGGAATTAACGCAACCCTGTAAAGACATTACACTCCATTTCCATTGGATTCAGCAAATTTTCAGGAATCCTTATCACAGAAATGAATTAGCTGTTGCAGGAAAATTGCAGACTTGACACGTAAGGCATGCTATGTAAGTAACACTTAAACAGAATTTTAAATGTAAGGTTTTTAGAAAATAGCAACTAAGCAACAACACTTGTTCATGAACTTTTACAATGCAATAATTCACTTGCATGTCCAAAAAAAAGTCTTTATAAGGTGAGTTCTCTTTATTGAAAGTGCTAAGTTACACTAGGAGATAAAAACTTGGAAATTTTCTACATTAAGTTTTTAACTCAATTTATTCTTTCACAAAATAGGTTAGCACTGTTTTTTATTTCAATTTCATTGAAAAAAAAAAAAACCAACAAAAAAACAAACCTCAAAACAAACTCTCTCATGAACAGTTTTCCAGAAATTGAATGTTCAGGATGAATTTAGTGAACAATGCTAAGAGTTTAACCGTAGTCCTAACAACAGTTAATTAGGAAAAAAATCCCTACAAGAAAGAAGCCAAAGCGCTAACTTGTGCAAGACAAAACCTGAAGATCACGGGTTTTGTGATCTGTGAACTAATTATGGCAAAAATAACTCATTCCATAAGTAACAGCAATCCAAATTGCCTTTTGTGGGTGGACTCCCTCCTGCTTCAGAAAGGAACCCAGCTGAATGTTTCCCTTCAGGAAGGGCAAGGACTCCTCCCTGCCCCAAATGCCTGCAGCCCCTGCCACTGCTGCCCCCTGAGTGGGCATTTTTCCATCACGTAGCTGCCTCTTTCCATCAAACCCACCAAGGAGCTCCAAAGTTACTGATGACATGCCAGCCAGTCCCCCTACAACACCCATCACGGACATGGAAGTCTCATTTTCTTAGGGAACAGAACTTCAAGGGGGGGAAAAAAAAAAAAAAAAAAAAAGAAGTTCCTAGTCAGTTTCTTCATTCAGTTTTGTTTACATTTAGCACTCTCTAAACAAATGTTGGGATTTACTCTGTTCACTTAAAGAGAAATGACATCCTATCTTCCTTCTGCAGCATATCTACTGCTCTGAACAACCATAAAGCATTTAGTTTTAATAGCAATTCACCCAGCAAAGCTCAGTTCTCCTTTACACTGCGCCGTGCAAGCAAAACGGTAGCATTCAAATTAACGACAGGAATAGCAATAAAGGCCCCAGATGTCCAAAAGGAATGCAAGGGTTGAACGTGAACTCGACTCACTGAACAATACAAAATTATCTAACAACTGATCACCAGACTGGCTTGAAGAACTACAGGAGGTGTCATCTTGGGAAAAGGGGGAAGCCAGAGGATGGCAGACTTTGATCAGACAATCCCCATCTCAATTACACCACCATTAGGATGATAAGCCTTAGGGATGTGCCAACAACTGGACAATTTGAAGGGCCTACACATTTGTAAAAAGAAAAATAAAACCTAAAAAAAGCCCAAGCCACCACAATAAAGTTGGCAAAGACAGCCACAACAGTTTATGCTCCATACAAGCAAGAAAGAGCTGCATTAAAAGAAAGTGAAAGTTAATCAAGTTAATCTCCAAAAGCTAGACAATGGTAGAATGGATTAACTCTCAAGTACATATGAATTCTAACAGAGATATAACTACATAATCATTTACATGTTTCACAGAAATTTTTCTCATTCAGTAATCTTTTATTTATTTAATTTTTTTACTGTTAGGGAGAAGAGAGCATTTTTCCTGACTTTCCTCTCACTACGTCTCGTGGCTGAAATCTTACTAAAATACTTCAACAGTAGCTAGAATCCTAGAATAATAACTTTAAATTAGATTAAAAACATTTGGTAAAAATTATGAGCAAATGAACACAAAAGTCTTATCGAGGAAAATGCAGATTAATATTTAGGACCTGGTTTAGAATTTGTTGATTACACATAACTAAAATCTCGACCAGCAAGAAAAAAAATTTGTTAAGCTGCAAGAACCCAAGAACACAGCTTTAAACCCCTGTCATTGACTTATGTCACTTAAAGTAATCCAACTTCTAGTAGTTAATTGCAAAGGTCCTAATGCACCCTGGAAAAGATTCTGGGGCCTACCTATACATGGTGCTATTCCTGAGTCTTTATTCCTAAACCGTAAGTCTTTGTCGTAGCTTCAGTTAATCCACTTACAGGAGAAGGGCAAGCATTCATACCTACTAGACATTACCCTTAAGAACTGATATCTTACCAAAATTTGCAGTGGGCTCACACATAGACTAAAGTACTCGCAAATGTACAGCTCTGGCAACATGCTAATTTTTGAACACTTCTGAAAAAAAAAAAAATCAACCTCTCTAAACATACCTATGGATATGATTTATTTTTCCTCACATATCTTAGTGATATAAAAAAAAAAAAGAGAAAAACGAGAGAGGAAAAATTGCATAGCAGAGTTTTAAAAGTCATCTTTTTCATGAAGGTAGTAGTAGCCCTTATATGTTTCTTCAATCAACTGTCAAAGCGTTATTCAAGCAGAACATGAAATACTACCATACTATTTTAATAACACCGGAAAACTGACTGAATAAATTAACAGGAGATATGAATTACTACAGCTACTCTTTTGCTCGCTATTTACACATACAATTTAGAACTTTACAGGACACTGGAAATACAAATGTGAAAACTGAGAAAGTACAAAAAAAGTACTGAGAAAAAAGAAAGGAATTAAGAACACCAGATGACCTACCGAAATCGCTCCATCCCACGTTTATCACTGAACAGAAAAGAATACAAATCCCATAGAAATTAGCCCAGTGAATATTGATCACTGACTGACGTTCTGAAGAACATCTTTGTTTAGGTAAATGCTGCCCTCCCAAAACATACTACAATATATGCAAATATTAATTGATACAAATGATTTTTCCTTTCAGTTTTCACAAAAGCCTCCACTTCCACCGTAAGAGCTCTACAAGCAATACCTCATTAAACCCAGCTGCCTAAAATTAAAAGTTCAGCATTAAGTATTGCAAAAATTACAACTCTACTTGGTCAAACTTCCCTCCCCACGTATATCTAGGAAGTGGCAGGGAGCCAGAAGATGTCCTGCTTTTGTTCCATAAGTTCAGTGCATTTAGGAAGTACTAAATATCTTGAAGAAATCTTGGCTTCCACTCTGTGAACTAAACTCTCAGCCCTCCTAATTTTAAAGCGCAACTCTTGCCAAAAGTCAGAGAAATCTCCAAAATTTCATGCAAGCAATGAATTTCCTCTACCTTTTTCAAATACAGATTACCTCTCTCAATCGGTACAGGAAGCCATGCTGGACATACCAGCTCCAAACTGTTAATGCCCAGTAACAAATCTTCTGTTCCCAATCAAGCTCACTGTGAAGCTAATCAAAAGCCTACAATAAGTTCCCCTCACCAAAGAAAACACACTAGACCCACAAATTCAAGGTTCTGGCCAAAATATGGGCAGAAGTTAGCTGGAAATTCTCCATCAGTCCCATTAAAACTATCAATAGGTCCCTGTGAAAGCTATCAACAGGGTCATGGGCAGATGGCCACTATTATCCTGATGGAAACTCTCTACAACAATTGACCATGATCTGTTCAGCCTGAAAAAGCTGGCAGCGATTTAGAGCAGCATATTGCTTTCAGTTCAGCGTTGAGAAACTCCCAACACTACCATTTGTTTAGAAATACAGCTTTACCACCAAGGTCTTTCACCGCTGACAAAAGAATACAAACTAAGATTAGTATGTCGATGCAATCTGCTTCTTTGTGGCACTTAATTACTACTACCAGCAAGATAATTTAATTGACCGTGGAACCTTCAACAGCATTATTAACTGAGTAAAACACACGGGTATAAAAAGATAGGATAGGTGTAAGGGCTGTCACATTTCTGCAAGTCATACAGCTCTTCCAAGTCACCTGTACGCCAAGTTCTTGGATGTAAGGCACGAAAGTATCATAAATCATTCACAAACTCACACACCAACCCCCTCAGCAAGCTCTTGACAGGGGATTGTCAGTGAGGCAGTCCCAGTCGACACCAAGGACTTGTTTCTTAGCAGAGCTTTTATTCCAACACAATTTTTATAACAAGGCAAATGTAAATCAGCAGATTTCAGAGAGGACCAACCCCTTTTTAAAACTGGTAGATTCAGGAAGAAACACTCTAATCTGAACTACAGGGCTTCCACATAGTAGGTTTGTTGTAACAGAAATAAAGGGGAGGTGACTTAAGAAAATTTATTTCTACCATTATTTTCTGCATTTTTTTCACACAAAGAATAAGATCAAGAAGAAAAGAGTCCAAATGTTTTTCCTTAAAGAAAAGGGATGAGGAAAGAAAAGGAAGGGGAAATATGCACAAAAAAATCCTGATGGCATGGAACATAATCCCCATTACAGTACTGAGAAGAAAGGAGACAAAGTCTGACCTGAACAGTATGAACTGCTTCATAATAAATGTAAAATAATAATAACCAGTTACTTAAGATTTCTTCACTGAACTGGGGATATATCTGCCTTCCTGCAGGACGAAAAAGGTGACTCTGTGCAAATCAGGCAACTGCTAGCTTCTTTGGAGAGGGAGGAAAAAACCCCAAGCAATCATCAAACCATACATTGGAATACAGTAGCTACTATACTGGATCATATAGTCCAGTGTTAGCACACTAGTATACAGGACAAACAGCAGCATACTGGATATACACATGTACATATACATCTGCCAGTATAGCGGACATATATACTAGTGTTACATCTCTCACAACAGCCAGAATTAGATGCTCCAGAGGGATATTCAAGACTCCACAGAAGCCAGATACAAGACATGCTCCTGTAACATGTCCAAGAAATAGACTATATTGATATTAAACATCACGGTTAAGCAATTTCAGTAACTTGGTCATCTTCAGTTTTCATAACTATATGCGATACAGTATCTACGTAGGCGTGCTACTGGGTTATGAACTGAAAAAAGATGGTAGAACTTGACGTTACATAAAAAAACTATATATCTGCTGTCAGAGGTACATTTGATATAGGGAAATTTATAATCGTACAATGTGTTAAATTTGAAACAACTATTAATTTTACACCAGTGGAACTGCTGCACAAATTGTTTTTATTGCAGATTACTTACCGCAAATAATTTCTCATTTATTTGAGTGACATAAGCACATAGTGAAATTATAAATATCTTAGATGGACTTACCATCAGAACTTGTGAGAACAAAGCTCTCAGCATGGGACTGCTTCTTCCCACCTATACTTCTGGGAAACCAGTGAAGATCTATGGGATAAATATCATCTGGAAGTTTCACTACTCGAGTAGTCTCACTAGTTAAAAGGTTCCATTTCATAATTTGGTGATCATCACTGCAGGAATATAGCTCGTCAGCTGTAGTCCATCCCACACAGCTAACTAATTCTTTATGTTTAATTAAATTAAGGAAGCATGAACATTTTAATTATTTAAAATAAGCTTACAAAATATCTCACCTAGGTTAAACAAAGCTGAAGGAACAGTACAGGAAGATTATTTTGATAAAATTCCATGGAGTGTTTTATATAAAGAAAACAGGATTCTTCGTATTTAGTTTGCTATTTGGCTTCAAGAAAAGAGCTGGTCGAAAATCAGCAAAAAATAAACCAAGCTGGATTGTGGAAAAACATAATTCTTATTATGATGCATACTTATTGATACACAGCTGAAATGTTGGGTTACCTGTGGTCTTAGTCCACAATGCAACTGCAAAACGCCCAAATCTCATTCAAATGTGCCAGTTTATTAACAACACATCATATTTAAATTGTTGACATATCTAACTTATTAGTGGAAGAATTACAATTTCATTAATAATTGCTACGATTTCATGCTATGACTTCAGGTCTTACTACAAGGAAGTAGATATATCACTACTCCTCCTTACGGTCTGGGAAAGACCACAAGTTAAAAGACCCTTTAACTTTTAACTTCAAATAAGAAAGGAAAGAAAAACTCAAAACTTTCTAGCAAAACGCTGATAGCTTCTGAAGGGAAGGTACTACTCTAAGAATGTTCAACATCTCCTAAAATGTTGTCCTTAAGGGCTGCACTGAATGGCTAGGTGAAGAAAAGAAGAAGAAAAAAAAAAGCCACCTGCAATTTACGAATACATTACTATGAAATTTACGATGAAGACATCCTTTCTGGAAAAAAAGGCTACTCAGAATTAACATGTTTTTCTATAGTTTATTCTGAAACAAAGGATATGTTTTGGTTCCTTTAAAAGTGAAGTCTTCAGTCTCATTTCAGTTGTTCAGATGCAACATTAAAAAAAGATATGTAGGTATGTGGTAACTGTAATAAAACAAAACAAACACATGTATAAGTAGCCAAAATTAAAAAGGAAGACACTAACACCAAAATAGAAAGTTTTAAAATAAGTAATATTAGTATTGTGGCAAAGTAAACACCAAAACAGATCTGTTTTAAGGGAATTCTCTTTGTATAGTACCCAACTCCACACTTACCTGATCATTTAGTATAAACACACCAGACAATTTAAAGAACAAGCAATGCCAGGTACATATTGCTGAAACATTACAGGTTGAAACACTGAAGTGCTCTCGTGCTGACATATAGGCATGAAGGTAGCAAGGGAAAACCTGGAATTGCAAACTTTTTAAGGAACTTCATGCTTAGCAAGAGCACTGTGAGAAAATTTAGGGGAAAAACTCACACTATGAAAATAATCTTGCCCTGATAAAATGATACAACGTCCTAGTCTTTCGTCCTCCCCTATTTGTCCACACGACTTTACTGCAACACAGTATATTCCATAAACAGATCTCTGGGGTCCCATCCTCTTACCCTCTTGTGACAGCCGTTGTGCATCTGTGCCTGGACAGGGTAGTGGCACTGATCAGGGTTAAAACTTTTCTGTCTTCCAGGATGGAAAGAAATGAGACCAAGAGGGTGAAAGCAGAAGTTATACTCTGAGGAGACCACGACGATGCACAAATGTGCCCTTCAACCTCCTGGAATTTTTTCACCATAAAAGCGACTCCGTGTCAAATAGTTACTATGCAAAATTTAAGAAGCATTAAAAGGATACTAGTCCTAAAACATATAATTTTCTGTGCCTAAAGAATAAAATATATTGTTTTCAACACTACTCTGTGTCAATTGATAAACATACCTATATATAATTATTTAAAAATAACTCTCTCATACTTGAATGTCTAATTTCCTTCTAAAAACCACACAGGGAATCTCACCATCAAGTCATTTAAAACAGGCCTAAGTTCTTGCTAAACTTTCAAAGTAGCTTTTTAATCATGTCCTTGACTTCTATATAGTGGCAATGCTGTTTTTCAGCACCTGCAATACCCATTCAGCAGATGCCTCAATGTTGCAGTCTCTGTGCCACAATTTCTAAAACTAAACCCCCAAACATAAGCCGTAAGATTTGTATACGGCAAAGAAATAGCACGGAGCAAAACAGTATTAAAGATTTATTCTCCACTTTAATGTAAGCATCTCTCCTGCTTAACAGAATACCTCACGTTTATTTGGATGCATAGATCTTTTCTGCTTCTATTTTCTGTGCATGCCAAACCTTGCTAAACCCACCTTTTCACCTGCTGCTTGGTAGTTTTTAATTGATCATTTCCCTCTCGGGGTTTCAAGCAGGCATGTCGCTATTGTCAGCTTCCAGCTCGCACTCCCTCCCTGCTCCCAGTACATGGAGTTCTGCTATTTTCCTTTCGAAGACGAGACCAGAACTTTATTGTGATTTTTGAAAACGGCTTAAACCCTCTTTATGCCCACCCGAAAGGCAGAATGCTCACCCTTACATCGCACAGCTCACCTGCTGTCAGCAACAGGTACATCCATCGCTACCCACCCTGGCACACACACTACATGCAGCTCCGCAACGAGCCCAGCAGCAGGTTTAGCTGAAAGCATTTACTAGGAGTTTTTTTTAAAAAAAGACGGGGCAATAACGAAGAGTTTTTTTCTGGCACGATGAGTTTGGCTCGGGGTCTCCCAGCCTCGTTGGTCCCAGTGAGGACCAGCTCGTCCCTGGCACGGTAGCCCCGGGCCTCCTCGCCCTCTCCCCCCCTCAGCCTTTTCCCCTCCGGAGCTGCCGAAGGAGGCGATGAGGACCAGAGGCGGCAGCGGGAGATTGAGCAAGAACCGGGGAGGGAGCGAAGGGAAAGACGGGCGGCAGAATGGGAAGAAAGGCCGGGAATGGCGGTGGCGGGGCAGGAGCTCGCTCCTCACGGGGCGGCTG
>JAHREE010000176.1:1201753-1248362 GCA_033628505.1 Tringa tobata | reverse complement strand
GGCGGCGGGGCGGCGGGCTCTGCCCCGCGCCTTCTTCTTCCCCGAGCCTCCTCGCCCTGAGGGAGGGAAAGGCGACGGCAGCCCATCTCTCTGGGCTCGCCGCGGCGGGCTCGCCGAGGGGCCCGGGCTGCCCGGCGGCCGCTCGGTCCCTGTACCGGTGGGGCACGGCGCCCGGCGTGTCCGTCCTGGCTGGTGTCGGCTGATGAATCTGAGAAGGGGGGAGTAGAGAGAGGGCTCTCTGGAGCCCAAGGGAAAGCTCGAGGTTTCCCGCTGTGCCCTTAGGGACCTTTGGGGACCATGAATCGGAGACCCACCTGGGACGGGGAAGGCCAGGAGCGCGTTTCGGCTCGTTTTTAATCTGTTTGCAAAGCAGGGACCTTTCCGTAGCGAGCTCTGCCTGCTCCTTTTACTCTTGAAGTATGAGACAGAAATCCTAAGAAAGTCCATAACGACTTGGAAAGACCGTGACAAGGGCGCAGTCGGGCTCCTTACCGATTAACCGATGGGTTTAAAAAAAAAAAACCCAACCCAAATTTTTCACTGACAAGGGCTAATCGCTATCAAATTTGTTCGGCTGTTAATAAGGAAGCCTTCCCCTCTGGCTCTGCTTTTCGCCATCCCTGTAACAAAAACGGCGCTTGGCAGGAGATCGCGGAGAGATGCTTTTAACAAACACCTTCGAGCTGACTCGGGGGAGGGGCTGGGCACGAATTTGTTAAATTTGTTAGAGAGTATGTGGCAGCTGATTTATCGCGATTTGAAGGCTGAGGTCGAGCAGTTATGCTTGTTCGTTCTATTGCAGTATCTGGGGTGGAAGGGTTGGTAAGGTAAATAGGTCTATATTGCACAATTCTGTTGGAGTGGAGCAGTTTTGGAAAAAAAAATAAAATAAATAAATCTGGTACTTTGAGAGACTGTAATTGTCTGAGACAGCCATTGCGGAACACTTCTGAACAGGGGCATAGACTCAAATTGCCTTAAAATGAGTTCTTTCTCTCATTTCCCCCCTCCCCCATTGTCCCAAATGAAGGACTCTCATGAGAGTGTGGGTTGGGGGTAGGTCTGAAAACGTCAAATGATTGGCACCAATTGTAAGATGACTTTCTAACCACGTCAGTTTTTTATCTTGTGAGAAGTAAACTTTCTCATGTCTGTTTTTCTGCGAACTAAGTTCGCCACTTGCTGCAATTTAAACTCTTCGGAGAGAGTTTTGCTCATGCAGTCGTCTTTCTTCTCGTCGGTTGCTTTCTATTTATACTTTTTGGGAGCTGTGCTTAAGTGCCAGCTGATGGACTTTTGTAACGTTTCGTTCTTGATCACTTTTAACATCACAACGATATTAAGGTATTTTGGTTTGCTTTCTCGTTAAACACTGAATGCTGGAAGTAGTGCTTGTGTTGTATTTTGCGAAGTGAATGTGTTGATTTAAGCTGTTTAAGAGTCAAATCTTTGCTATAATTATGCAGGTCTTTTTGTTTATCTGTCTGTCCATATAAAATATATAGTCAGCATGGACTGTAGAAAGTAAAATGCTTGTCAGGTCTGAAACGTGTATGTAAAGAGTGCTTTCCATAAGACATATGGTTACTCAGTTTGTTATTGCGAATGTGTCTTTAACTCTTTTGCCTCCAGCATCACGGTGGCTATCTCTCAGCATAGTAACTGCATTGAACATGGCTGTATGAGTTTTCAGTAGGTAGATTCGTGCTGTTTTTACAGAATGAGGTCGGTCCGTTGTTTTTCAGGGGGGTGATGTATTGTAAAATATAGCATTACGAGGCTAAGCTTTAGATTTTGTTTCAGGTTTGGATTTTTGTCTTCAAAACGCCTCTAGTCTTTAGTTTCTAAGTTAGTCAAACATCTGGGCAAACATGTAGGTATATTCCTCAGGGGATTGTAGTTCAATGCTTAGATCACGGGGTTTTCTTGTTTATGTTAGCAAAGGAGATAGATCCCTTCGGTAGTTTGATTGCTTGGAATGGAAGGGGAACAGCCAACGGAGGTCAAGCCAAGCAGGAGCACCAAAGCTTCTACTGCAGCCCATCGGAAAGGCAGAGAGCCCTTAGAAGAGTCCTCCAGTGAGATGGAAGTGGAAAATGAAGGTGACAGACAGCTTGGTGCGGTACCTCCACAAGGTAGGTCCGAATATTGTGGTTCTCATGGTGTGTAAACTTGGTGTGGTAGTGCCTGTTTAGCAACAATGTTTGGTTGGATTTACCAGCTGTTGCATATAGGATTTGCTCTTTTCCCTTCTAGAAAGGAATATTGAAAGCTTTGAGTCCTGGCAAGTTTAAACTGTTTTTGAAATGATAAAGAAGGCTTGCAAAGAGTTAAAGTGTTTGGACCAGTGATTTAGTACAAGTGCAAAAGCAATTTGTAGACTTCCTCCTAATAAAGTCTATTTCATATTCCTGATCTGTAACATTGTACTTAAGATTGTGGTACAAACAGCAGGATTTTTCAAATTTATATGCAGCCAATGGTATGGGATTTCTTGGAATGGAATAAATGTCAAGTTTATTTACTTAACTCTTAAAACGATTTGACTTTCTTTTTCATGAAACAGTGTATTTTCTTGAGTTTCCCGAGTTGAGTTTTTGCTGAAAATGCCTGGAAAAACAGCAGTGTGTGTCTTTTTAGGTAGCCAGATGGGCAATTATTGAAGCAAGGTATTTGACAAATAGATTAATATGTTGAAATTGGTGGCAAATACTACTGTCTTTTTGAGGAAAAAGTTGCTAGTAACTGTTGAAAAGCTGCTTTGCTTACAACTAGCTGATATCCAGGGGGCCAGTTTGTTTTCGTAACAAACTTCCTGTCTTTGCAGAGTAGTTGTGCTGTCATTACAGCTTTCAGAGCATTGTGCAGCGATCCCCAAATCTTGCAGAGTGACTTGTGAGCACGCTTGAAATGTGGCTTTGCACTTATTAATTAGAAAGACTTTGCCTGTTTCAGATTTGTAGGCTTATTGTGACGGTTGTAGCTATTGTAATTGCAGAGTGCCTATTAAAGTGTGTTAGAATAAGAATTACATAATGAAAGAAAAAACCCACTAGTGAATCGATGGGACATCTTAAGTATCTCTTTTTAAAGAGTTCAGTTCACAGAAAGAAGAGTTTTAATTCCACTTAACTCGTTTTAATAATTACAGGCAAAATTATAGGTTTGGTTCATATAGAAATGATGTTTGCTTTTCCAGTTGAGCATTTTGAAAGGTGTCTAGTCATTGAGAGCTTATAGTCTTTTTTTTTTTTCTTTTGTGTTTATTTTGGATGGTTTTTAGCAGTCTCAAATGAGGTGCTTGATAATCGAAGTTTAGAAGAGATTTTGGGTAGCATCCCTCCTCCCCCACCTCCAGCAATGACCAATGAAGCCGGTGCTCCTCGTCTCATGATAACTCATATTGTAAACCAGAACTTCAAATCCTATGCAGGGGAGCAAACTTTGGGACCTTTTCATAAGGTATCTTTCTTTTATCTTAACCATTTTTTAAATGAAGGTAAGACTTCACTGTGTGTTAGTATTCCTTCCTGTATTTTCATGTAAGCTTATCTCAAAATAACTGAAAAATATTTAAATTTTAGAATGACTTATACAGTGATATTCTAAATTTTCATTATTGGACAATACAGAAAACAGTAAAGTGCAACTTTCTGAGACTGCACAATTTTAATTTATCAGTAAACCTTAGAAAAAGCACACTTTTCTCTATATTTTGCTTACTGGAGAACTTTTAGGGGTGTGTTTGAAGAATGAGAATATTTTTTTTAGTGCCCACAAGAGACTTACGTGGCTAATCATGAAACTTTCATTGCGAACATGCTTGCTAAATGCAGTATCGCTTTGAGTTAACAAGTTAAAATTTAGAAAGCTGAGTTGAGATGTGGGGTTTTTTCTTAAATAAGTTGTACTGCTGTACCTTTGGCAGTATCACTACTAAATAATCTGCAGTTTCATGCAGTGGAAATAATTGTGTTTTAAACTGTTCACAGATGAAATAGGTGATGTACACTGGCCAGGATCTATTTCCCTTTGAATTTCACTTTTTTCTTTCTATTATGCAGCGTTTTTCATGTATTATTGGGCCAAATGGCAGTGGAAAATCCAATGTCATTGATTCAATGCTTTTTGTGTTTGGGTATCGAGCACAAAAAATCAGATCCAAAAAACTCTCTGTGCTGATCCATAATTCTGACAAACATACGGACATACAGAGTTGTTCTGTGGAAGTCCACTTCCAAAAGATCATTGACAAGGTATGTATGCTTCTATTCAGAACAGTGGAGACATTTTTTCTTTAAGGATTTGAAAACTTTTAATATTTAGTTATTTTCGTTTGAGCTGGGGAAAACTTTACAGCATGATTAGTTTACCTTTAAGATGTAAAACATCCATTCAAAGTTAATTAGCTTAAAAAATTCCTCTATAGAGTAGTGCAGTTCTTAAAATATTAGTAGGGATTCTTTTTTTATTTTCTGCAGGACTAATACCTGGTACATATCAATTTTTAAACTATTTAGAAATATGTAACAATCCTTTTAAGAAGAAGTCGTTTTAGAGTTGTCATCTGTTTTACCTCAAGCAAATAAAACTTATTTCTCAAAATAATAGGACCCCTAAAATTTTTAAGTCTACATTTGGACATGTTATATATTCTTAAATTTATAATATGATCGTATATATTAAGAAATACAGCCTATTTAAGCAAAACTTTCCAAACTGATTAGAAACTATTTTAGGTTACCTAAATTTAGAAAAATATATAATGAATCTGAAACTTTCTTATTTACACTTTGTATACTGTAAACATGCCTACAATTTTAAAACAGATTTTTCATTAAAAATTCTGGACATCACATCCTACCACTAAATATTTTTGAACCTGATATTTTGTTTGAATGAAATAGAAAGTGTTTGCAAATTAAAAAAAATATTTCTTTTGCTTGCCACTTCATGTATTGATAAAAACTTGTGGATGTTTTTGTTGATTTATTGCAATTACAGTGCAAGGAATTTATTTCTGTTACTTTATTTGAATATAATTTTTATGCACACATTCTAGCTAAGTATCAACTGTTGAATTTGGGGACAGTCAAAACAGTGGGAAATGTATATTGAAATTACAAAAATTGTGTTAATAAAGTGGCAATATATACAGCCTTTAAAGGAATAGTTTTAAAAGACAGATTTTTTTTCTTTGATTTGATATAATACACACATAACTTTTGCTTGTATTTATAATAACCAGATTCAAAATTTTTTAATTTTTTTTCCACTTTATTTTGCATTAACCTCTAGGAGGTAACTTTATGACTTAAGAAAGTTTTGCATATACTAGATACCAATTGATTGGATTATGGTTTTGGGGGTTAATCTGGGAAAGTGGTAAGCCAGTGTAGAAGCATTCATCAATTTTAACTTTTTAAAGTGTAGTACCAGCTTTATTTTAGTTGTTGCTTTGTAGGTAAGTCTAAGATATCTTTTGAAGCTGATGATGTCATATTTGTCACATCTTTAATGTTTTGCTTTTTTATCTTCTACCGTTTCTCTCTAGAACTACTTAACTAAAGGTAACTCCTTTTCCTAGCACTATAAAAGAAGAGTTTAAAATGCAAATAGTATTTAAGTCATTCAAGACTTCCTAATCTAAAATTTAAAGGGTGGAATAGCACAGACACTTTAAAACTGAACTAGGCCTTTTCCTTTGTGATTTGAAGCAGTGGTAAAGAAAAGAATTTTCAGTGCAATAACTTGTATTAGAGGTGAGAAAGGCGTAAGATGAGAGGCATTCAGTTTAAATGATTTGGGCTAATTTTTGTCCAGTTCTTAAGTATTTTTGGGGATTTTTTTAAATTTTTTTTTTGAGATATGCAGCTTTAAAACAGTTCCCACTTGTACTAGACCTCAGTGTGCAATTGACTTAAAACCTGAACATGATAAAACTTCTATGCTTAATTGTGAAATATGATGTAAATCTGTGATATAATAATTGTTTTTCTGGCTTTGTTTTTCCTCAAAACAGGAAGGAGATGATTATGAAGTCATTCCTAACAGCAATTTTTGTGTATCTAGAACTGCCTATAGAGATAATTCTTCTGTCTACCACATCAATGGGAAGAAAACGACATTCAAAGATGTTGGTATTCTTCTTCGAAGCCATGGAATTGATCTGGACCATAACAGGTTCTTAATTTTACAGGTTGGTGTATGAATAAAACCAATTTTAACTAAAGCTATGTTTCCACTTATAAAAAATACTGCCTAGATTTTAAGTCTTGTATTTGAGGCCTTAAAGTACTCTAGCAGCACATCATGGTTTGCATGCTCTGATAAAGATGCGAATCATTATTTGCTGCTTTAGAAATTTAAGGAAGAGAAACAGTTGAAGATACTAATATAAATTTTTCTGTTAATAAATTTGTGTTCCTGACATGTGGATGAATAGAAGAGTTGTCATACTTGTTCCGCCCTAGCAGCACGTAAATATTGGTGTAGTAAAATAAACCTTAAACCCCAATATTATTGTGCTGCTTAAGCGTGGCAGAGATTCAGCAACTTGTTTATGCTTTAGATAAAAGTGCATCAATATTAACTTAAATCTTAAGTATTCTACTGTTATCTATGGCTCTCATATATAGACATGATCTTACAGGAGAAGTATGTATATAAGAAATAACTGCATAAGAATTGAGTGCAAGAAAATAAACACATGAAGTGTACTTTGTGTTTACACTTGTTTAACAACTGTAGAGGACTCAAAGAATGGCAGGTTTATAGCCAATTCAAGCTATGTTTTTAAAAGCTACAGTTCACAACCCTTACTGTAGGAATAATAATAGTTTGTCAATACAATAGCATTTATATTCACATTTGGCCTTAAAATTATGAGGCTTGCTGGCATCTGTTTGCTGTTCAAAAGACAGACTGAAGAGAACCACACTAATTTTTATCTAGTTTTTAAATAATAATGGAGAAATTTGCTGTGTGCCAAACAATTACTTAAAATGTAAATTGAGTACTTGATAAAAGTATTTAAATATTAATTCAATTGAGGAACTATATCTGCAATTACCTGTAATTATTTCACTATTATTACTAACAGGTCCCAAATCTACTCTGTAGGATCATAGCCTAGAAAATTAGTGAGCAGTAGGAGCCCTCCCAAGGTCTGAAATTTTTCAGTAGAGTTTATTTTAGGCCTGTTTTTGTCAAAGGAGCTTCCAGTTCCCCTCTTAAAAAAAAAAAAAAAAATCTAGATAGGTCGCTGTGCTTGCTTCACTTCCTCAAGCCTTTTCATGCAGTCCTTTTTACAGTTACACCCACAAAAAGAGGATATATCAGTTTTGAAGTCTCCATGCCAATTAATTATTCCCTCCAACATTTCATTCCTGTATTTTCTGTTTCTAGATGGAGTGAGGTGTACCTCCCAACAACACAACTGTAGTAAATACACTATACAGTTATTCTGAAGTATCATTTTAGCAAAATTTCTAAAAGGGAGAGAGTGCAGAGTCAAGTAGAAATTATGGTGCAGTGATATCAAGAGCTTAGTGTTAGAGAGCTTACCCTTTTACCACTGGGAGCAGGGGAAGGGAACATTTGGGATGGAGTATTGCTAAGCTTTCTAAATTTATTTTATTTTTTTCCCCAAGATATGATCTGTTTTCTTCTCCCATTAACTGTTTCCCAGGAAGTTATCAATGAGGAGAACATACCTTTTTCTAAAAGCTTGAATTTCATGCTTTCCACCTGTACAAGGAGAAATAAGGGGGAGGTGTAAACAATATTAAGGCACAAAGCAGTGGTTCCCAACATTATTTTTTTCTCTCATTCCACTAGACTCTTTGTTGGTAATGTATTATCATGAATGGCAGAGGAAATTGTACTGAGATCTTGTGTTCAGTCTTTCTGACTGAGGCAAGGTCCTTTCTCTTTGCATGTAAGGTTTTGTGCCTTTTTAAAGTGAAATCTACCGACTTAGTGATTCAAAATTGAGTACTTTCCAGTTGGGAAATATAGCAATATTTTCCACATCATGACAGCAGAAATTTAAACCCTAAATATTAAAAATTATAGTTAGAAATAAATGAGACCATGTCAGAAGGCTAAGGCTGTGAACTACTATCACAAGGATTGCCCTTTTTCCCCCCAATGTTTTTCAAATTAAGTTATTTAAAATTTAGCTTCTGCTCTTCTCTTGTTATAGCTAAACTAAGTTTAACTTGATGTCAAGTCAGAGTAATTTTTTACTTAAAATAAGTTATAAATCTCTTTGATTTTGACCATGTCAATAGGGTGTGATTAAAATATTTCACTTGTAATACAGATTTTGGACAAAAATGTTAATTAAGGTTTACCAAATGCTGCTTTTCGTGTGTGACAGAATATTCACTAGTTAGTACTAGAGAAAAGTTGTAAGAGAAAATGTCCTACATGTAGTAACAAAACCTTTTGCTACTTGATTATGTCCTGCTAGCACATTTAGCATTACTCAATGGAATATACTTGGTTTTTAGAAGACTGCTTTTGTTTGTTTATTTGTTTCTTTTCCCTATTTTGCAGTCTTTTTCTGACATAGCAGATTTTGATGACTTTTAGGACAAAATTCAAAAGCTTAGGCCATACAGGATATTTTAAAAGTTGGGTAGGGCACGATACAGGAACTTCTGCTGATGCCATACTGAAAATATTAAAATCAAACGACTTCTGTGAGTAACATTACAAAAAACACCTATTGAAAAACAGAATATATAAGACTAATTGAGTAGTTCTAGAAATATTACAAATCCTGTGCCTGAACTCACTAATTTAAAAAAAATCTTGTTTAAAAATGGCTTTAGTTACAATGGGATACTGCCAACATTTAACAGGAGGAGTTTGTCACTTCTGTGATCCTAAGGTTCTTACACTAAATATTTCATGTTTTTAATAAATTGCTATATGCTTTTAGTACTTGAGGGATAGACAACTGTTCAGGGCATTTTTAACAAGCGTGCCACAGCCTGAAACTGCAACAGGAAAAAAAACCTCATCTTATCACTTAACCAAAAAAAAAAAAAAAGGCATGCTAAGCACTGTTGTAAAATCTAGCATCTTGCTGCTATTTTTCTGTCTTCCATGCTTAATGCCCCTACTTCAGTAACTTGTATATCTATGAAGAACAACAAATAAAATTATTTAGCTTTTCTCAAAAGACTTACTTGAACTTCAGTGTATATGTACAGAAAACTTGTGTGGCTTCTGTGCTCTGACCAGGCTGGGCAAAATTCAGAAAGGTAAGTATGTTTGCTGTTGCTCAATAGAGACTCCTCTGAAGAGGTTGACCTTGAGGCTGGAAAAAAATCTCAGCCTCTTTCTACTGGTTGGTTTGCCTCTAAGGAATTATTAAATAAATGGGGAGCACTTGAAAGAATGTCAGTTCTGGACATCGCAGGGTAGACATGTCTGGGGAGTAAAGCAAACCGGCTGTGGACAGCAACTGTTAATGCCTGCTGAAACTGGCTTTTGCAGTCTTTCAAGGTAAGAGAAGTATAGTCAATACATACTTTTTAAAAGCAAAGTGGAATTTTGTACGTAACTCCCTTTGAGCTACTTTGCAAACGAATATTGTAGAAATTGTAAGAAATGGCACAAGATTTTAATTTAATTTTGTACTAAAAGACAGTATCATAGGAGCAGGCATATCAGTTGATTTCAACTTGCTTTAGAACCTAATTTCTTTCAAACAAATTGAAACTTTTAAGTAAATTTTGTACTAATTAGTATTTCACTTAAATGCATTTGATAGACTTAATTAAAATATTCTCAAGCAAATACATAACAAGTACAGTGATTTTATATGTATGTATTTTTGTTAAACTGATTGGAACGGCATTTTGTAATGTACAAAGTGCTATCCTATGGCAATATTATATTGCCAGAAAGGAAGTTTAGTCAAGTTTTTCACCTGCTGCTTTGTGGAAATAATGTAGGAGTCGCTCTTTCAGTGTATTGGAGAGGAAATGAGGGAGAGCAGATTTTCTTCTTGCTTTGAGATAAGCCAGAAGTTCCCAATTGTTGAGGTCTGCTTTCCTAATGAGGCACACCAACGGTTTGAGCTAAAGCACCAAGTGGAGCTCGAGCTGAAAAGCTCTACTGGGATTTTAAATGGAGATCTATGCTGCCAACATGGGTGGTGGAGAGAGGTTTGTTCTAAGAAGGTCAAGGACAGCTGAGCTGAAGTGGTAGGAAGAATTAAAGCAAGTGGGATAATATAATTCAGTAAAACTAGATTATTTTAATAAAACATTATGTAAAAATAGAAGCCTCACAGTGATTCATAGAGCACAGAATCAATTTCACTGACTGTTCTAAAGATTATGTTTTTATCCTGAAGTGAATACAGAGCAGCATAAGATATGCTAATATGTCCGTGGTAGTTTCAAAATGAATTCTCTTATGCTATCAGAAAACTTACTTTGGCAATTCATATTTTTATTTTGCAAATTGCAACATAACATTGTAACCATTAAGCTTTCTTCAGAAAAATAGGGAAATATGGAAAGTGGAGGAAAGCACTGTTCTAGGGGCAATGTGTAAATTAGAGCAATCAATTGAATAGTTTAATTGGAACATAGCAATAATCTTAAGTCAAACATTGTAGGTTGAGTTTGACAATGACTGACTTAGATTCCAAAGTGACTCTAGATTTGCACTCAATTTGTATTCTTGTATTAAATACAAGAATGTCCTTAAGAAAGCTTCTAAAATTAGACAGATGTGCAAACAGCTTGACAAAGGCTACTTTTAAATTATTTCCAGAGTGCAGAATTGTAGTTTTGTGCAAACAACTGAATGTTGTATAACAGGCTAATTCTAAGTTTTTCCTCATCTTTGGACATTAGTGGTGTTGTAGATTTGTGTATGTGCATTTATTACTTAGTTGACTTTCTTGATTTCCCACCTAGCTAATAACACTTGTCTTGGAAGGCGGAGCATGAAGTTGAGTATTTGATACTTTCCTCCCCTCCTGTGTATTTCTGACATTGAAGGGTAGAAATGAAATACGACTGCAGGCATTAAGTAAAAGCAGGAATAACATGGAACTGGGAAAAACAAACAAACAAACTAACTGTTGTGGCTTACAAGAGCTGTATTACAGTCACGTTTCCAGGAAATTAAGAAGGTTACAGGAATACTGGTTATCTATGTATATTGCTTCCAATGTCTGCGTCTGTGGAATTAGAATTCATAGTCAAAACTTTACATGAAAACCTTTACATAAGGGGGAGTATGGGCACACTGTCAAAACAAAGTCAAATTAAAATTACCATTATGGAAAATTGAAGATACACAAATCTAGCACTTTTTTTTTTTTAACCATTCCTTACTGTACTCTTGCTTAAAAAGGAAAAGCTATCATTTTGGTAAAGAAAGAAAAAGTGAAGTGTGAGCGCTGTCATGCTAGTCCAATAAAAGAAAAATTAAAAATGGGAGAGGTATTGAAAGCAGTGGAAGTAGCATACAGGGAAACGGAAAACTTTGTCTCACATTGCTTAGGGGCTTATGTAAGATAAAAATGCAGTTTGGGTGCCTTTATATTATCAAGAAAGTGATTACATGAAATGTCCAGGAAAAAAAAAATTGAGGGAACTAGTGTCAGATGCTGAAACTAAGAATTATACAACTTCTAAACTAGCACTTACTAAATCATACAGCATGTTTATACTCATCACTACTTTTACTCTAATTTCACTTCTGATTGGCTTTTGCGGCTGTTACAAGTTACACAAAGAAATGTGTAAAGTTGGAGCTGCATAAGAAAAGAGCCTGAACCTTATTAGTAGTAATTTACTATTGGTGCTAGTTCTGATGTCGATGTTCAGAAGTGAGTCAGAATAGAAGACCAAGAAAGGAAAAACAGTAATTGGAATTTCCCAAAATTAGGTTTGTATTTTCTGTCTTTTAAATCTCTGTAGAAAAACAGCATTTATAGTAAACATACTAAATGTTATAATGTGGTTTCTCCTTCAAGCAAATCCATGGTTCTGCTGCATAAGCCATTGTTCTTCCTAATGCTGCTGATGCTAAGAAGTTGTGCACACTGTATTTTCAACTCCTGTAGCTGGGTGATGAAATACTTAAAAAATGTCTTGCTCTGGGAGAAATTCTTCACCATTTGAAAGAAATTGAAATATAGCCATATTCTATAAAATAAGATTTAAAATTTTAAACTTTTCTATTATTTTATTAAGAGAAGTTTGCCTTATGCCAGATCAATTCTGTCTAGCCTTCCATAGTAAAAAGTTAAGAGAAGATTTGGGTATATTTGGATTGATCAAGATTTGTTTCTTCAATAGAACAAACAATTGCAAGTTTTGCTCATGGCTACTACGATCCTCCACAAAACTTTGAGTTAGAGGTGGTGTTTATATCTGCAAGTGTTGTTTTCTCAGCATTCTGGACATGCTGGCTACAACTCAACTGTTACTTCTGTTTGGTGCTTAAAGGACAAATTCTGTTGATCACCTGTTGCATATAAAGAAAACCCTATTGTTTCAAAGTTCAGTGTGGTATGAGTTTTCTTAACTCAAATAGCCCTTTTTTGGGGAACAAACATTCATGCTTAAACCATTTTAATCTAAAATTCAACATGTTTACATTAAATCTTTATATGTGCATATATGCTGTCCAATAATACTGTCACAAACATCACAACACAGTTAATCTTGTGATGCTTGACAGAGTTAAATGAAACAATGTTCTGACCACTGTCTACATTTGCGTATCACTTAAATGAAACAGAATTGTGTAATACCCTATATTTGCAAACTGTAATTCACTTGATGACTTGATTCAGTAAGCAAATGGAATATAAATATTGGCAGTATTAAGAAGTTACAAGTGTAATGTGTTATGCTCCGGATTACAGTATAGCCTGCTGATACCCATCCATCACTCAAAGATTTTGGATTTATTAACAAAACTTCCTTTTATGGGCATTTGAAACATCTTAAAAGCTTAATATGTTATCAAAAGTATGCTACTGTTACAGTGAAACTAATAAAATATTGTTCTGAATTTAAAAAAAGCAGTGATTGCCTTAAAATATATCAAATATTATAGCCACAGTCATATCTAAAACTTTGCGAGTTTCATGTAATCCTGAAACAATTATCTGTTTTGACCATAACCCCAGCCCACAGCTTTCTCTTGAAGTCAGGAATTAGAAATTGGACAGCTTGTAGTAATTAGGCTTACTTTACTTTTCATTACTCCAAATGCTGGTAGCAAAAGAATTCGGAAACAAAACTATCAGCTTGTATTGATGCAGAACTCCAGCTATAGGTAGAGTTGGCATCTAGGTATAAGAGGGTAAATCCAAATGTTGGAGCTTCAGGAAACTTTTATGAGAGGAAAATATCCAGGCTGTTACAGGAGATGCTCCCTATTTGGAATAGGCTTCCTTTGAAGAAGAAGAAGGAACACCTTCCTCTTCCCCAGCACCTCAAAGGTGGAAAAAATGTAAGCAGAAAGAAAAGCTAGTATAAAGGATTCATCTAATTTACCAGTATTGTCAAAATCTGTGATCTCTAAGCCTGAATTCAATTGATAAAGTATGTTGGGAGTTCCACAGAGGGTTCAGAAGATGTTTTCGCGTTCTATTTGCAACAGTTGAAGTGAGAAAATAAGACAAATAGGATGTCCTGCTCCCTAAAGTAATGCTTTACTCAGTTTCTCAGCCACGTGTAAAAGCACAGAAGGTTTTTCCAATATTAAGTATTGCATCTTCTAGGCAGTATTTTCCCTAAAACTATTCCTTATGAGCAAAACCAAATGCAAATTTCAATTCGGGTAGATGTTACGTTACTCTACTCTTGGATTTGATTAGTGTTGAAGAGCTCCACTACCAAAAACCCCTCCAAAAACCAAAACACAACAACTCTACCAGAAAATTCCCCTCAAAAAACACCCAAAGTACCCAGTGCCCTCCCCCCCGAGTGCAGAACGTCTCCATCTGTTGGATTCCAAGCTACGAAATTCCCTTGTTCCAGTATTTGTTTTTACGTGCCCATGCTTTACTGTGCTTCAAAAGTCTTCCTGATGCATGGGTTTTAACACTCAAAAGTTATTCCAGTTTCTTAGGTTGTATAGGATCGTGCTAATCTTTCCCCAGGTTTTTAGCACTTTGTTTTAAAGTTTCAGATTAAGACACCAGACATTAGTGACAACCAAGATCCTGGAAAATTGTTTTTACCTACTTGCTGCTGTAATTATTCTGTGGAATGCTAACGAAGCTGATCTGCAAATGTTGTATTAACAGTTTAGTTGACAAAATTCGTTGTGTTGCAAGATACTGTCTTCAAAAGTTATTTTTCCCAAATTTTCAGGGGTGCGAAGAGGAGGCAGTAATGGGTAAGCAAACACCTTTCTCTATAGATTCTCCAGAAACCACTAGCCATAACGCAGACACGTTTCGCAACCAAAGAGAAAAATATTGTTCCTTTCCTCCTGAAGAGTTTTAAGGCTGCTGTTGGTAATTTTTCAATGTTAAAGGGTTTTTGCTAGCCCTGTCTTGTTTCATACCAGAATTTTAGAATGGAATGGGAAGGCTGTATACTGAAACTCCATAATTCTAGTCCCAGCACCATCACAGACTGAGCTAATGTGCATGGCACCTACTACCAACAACGAGCAGTTTGTCACCATTTGAGCCTGGATAATGTCCATATTGGGATAAGCACATTATGCCATTTGGATTTCTTAGCTTTGGAATTAGTGCTTCAGTCCATCCTACTCTCGATGTAAAGGAAGCATCATGATGCTTCCATCTGCCAAGAGCAACAAACAGGAGTTATCTGCAAAAGTGAAAAGTATCCTGTTTCAAGGCTCATGGTCAAAGTTGCAGAAAGGCAGCTTGACGAGCAGGTCAAAACTTTCCTTTATCGAGCGGTTTGATAACCTTGTTTAAAATTCAAATCTCTACGAGCCAGAAATCATTGGATAAACTCAGATTAAAAGCTTTCTGTTCTGAGAGGATCAGCGGTTTCAAGAAATGAGTATGTAATTTTAGAGAAAATGGTAGTAGTTTTAAGAAATGAGGTAATAAGAGTTGAGGGATTTTATTGTCGCACCTTTTGAGGGCTGCCTGGGAGGTGAAGTTCTTACCCTTCACAGATTTTCTTGAGGAAGTTGCATACAGCAGTGGAGTGTGGCTATTTAAAATGCCTGGATTATTAAAGATGTGCTAGTCCTAAGGAGAATTTGTCTAACAAACATAGAAGAGTGTGTGTGCATCATAGAGACTGAAATTTGATGAATTCTGTCTGTAGATATCTCACATTAAACGTACAGCGTTCCTAGGCTACTCCTAGGATGCAAATATAACGTCTGATGCAGGTACAACTTCTACTGCGATGCACAGAACTCAAAATAGATAGACCCTTGACTTGGCAGCCTCCTAACGTTAAAGTAACGATGGATCATATCACAGAATATTCATGGTTGGAAGGGACCTTTGAGATGCAGATAACGTCACTGCATCTGTCACTTCATCAACCATCTTTATGGGCATCTGTCTGGGGTGTCCTCCTGGGCTGGAACGCAGCAGGCAGGAGTAGTCCTGGCACTCCTGGCTAGTGTTTTGTGCTGCTGCTTCACCCTGTGCTTATGCTGACCCTCTTGTAGCTCCTCAACCGACTCGTTGATTTCAAATGGTTACTTTTATTATGAGCAAATCTTCTTGAAGGCTTTTACAGTTTCCTTTAAAACTTTTGCTCTTTACTTATGCACAATAGAAATTTAAATTTCGAAAGTGTCTGAAGCAGAAGAGTTCAGCGATGCAAAGGAAGGCAGAATCTCCAGCTTTTGGGTTCCTTGAAGTTATTCCCCATGTTTTTCACTAGAGGAAGTGCCTTTCAAATGAGAATGGCTCTTGCCCCTCTTGTCTAACTTTGTAGCCTGCTGTCAAGCAAGGTTTCTCATGATTTGCCACAGCTGTCAGTTCATTTTATTGCTTAGAAATTTCTCCACAGATCAACTTGTGTTCTCTATTAGAATATGCAAATAACTTTTCTGTTAACTAAGCTGAGGTATTCTGTAGGAATTGTGATTTAGATGTGTTAATTTTGTGGTGTTTGAGCTGACTATCTCTGTTACTAGGGATGTGCCAGCATCCCAGTGACAACTTCAGCCTGATGTAGACTTCACACACAGTGCAGAAACTGAAATTGGGTTTGTTATTCCGTTTGGAGTTCTTGCCCTAAATGTAGAGCCTTCCCAAAATACTCAATGGGTATTTGGTGCTTTTTCATGCGGTGATCACTTAACTTTTGTGGATGTTTTGTTCTTTGTTAGCTGTCTGCCAGTGTCACCAATGTCTTAGTGTTGACATCCATTTTGATTGTCTTCTCAACTAAATAGAGGATTTACTCTTTTTTCTTGTTGTTGTTGTTGCGTGTTCCTCCTCTCCTCCCCTGAATTTGTGCCTGTGAGCTAGAGGGAGATAACTGAGGCAAATAATAGATTTCCTGGTGGTCTGTTCCGAGAAGTTAGATTTAGGTGTGACAGCTCTGCTAAGCGTGCCCAAGCATGTTTTCTTTTCAACAAATGTCTGCCTGCTGCCTTCCTAGTTTCACTTTCAGAAATGCTGTCCGCATTTCGAAAGATCTTTTCCTAGATAAATGAACAAGGGTGCTGGGGTGGTTTTTTTTTTAATCTAGTTCAACTAATGGGTCCAGTAATAAGCACGGTTAAAAATGTTAGGAAACAGTTAAATTGGCTATCAAGTTTCAACAGAATGCAGAGTTGTAAAATGTGTTTTCCCCCTGTTAATCATTGTCAGGACTGCTTGCAAGAAAAGCAGGTACAACTTTTAGTGTCTCCTTTGTCAACTAAAATAGCTGGAAACCATTTCTTAATATGTTGGCTATAGGGGTGGGATAAACAGATTTCTTTATATTATTTACCAACTTAATATATTAATATTAAATAATACTTAATACTTATTATTCAGCTATAGTTTATATATTCTAAATATTTTCATTTTTACTCTTGATAGGAAAAGAATCCAAGGATTTCAGTAGGTAGTCTATCCTACATCTCTTCACATAAGATGAAGAATATGTAATTCTAAAATTGCTTGCTTATGGTGAAGTAGAGGAATTGGATATAAAATTGGCAGTAGCCAGCCTGACAAGTTCCGTTCATGTGTGTGATCTTCTCCACAGTACTCAATTCACTTCAACTTTTCAGAATGTTATTGTATGTATGGCCTAAACTGAAGCCACCAGTAATTCCTGGTGATATGGTGATGTATTTATTTATTATGTAGACAACCAAACCCCTGATTTCTTAATTTATGAGGTTATACAATTAGACATAATTGGATTACATTTCATTATTTACTATTTCATTAAACATACTGTAGTTATATTCCATTACATAGTGAGCTATGGAGAACCTTCACGACTACATTATCATCTTTCTTAGATGGCTGTCACTAAAAGATGGCTAATTATACTTACCCAGGTAATAAAAAAAGTGGATTTGTGTTCCTTGCTTGTCCGTAGTTCTGTATAAATCCAGGGTAGTTCTGTGGGTTACAGCAGCACCTAACGAGGGATATACATGCAGTGTAGAACATTCGTAGCCTTGATGTTCGGCACCTGAATTAAACATATATTCTGTGATTGTTTTTTCTTGGATGTAAACAGAGGAAATGCTTTAATGCAAGAAGAAACAAAATAGAAACAACAATTCCACAGAAATTTAGGAAGTGACACAGTTTCCTATCCATGAGTAGTAGCTCACTGATGGGTGGTTTTTGGTAGAGAAATCATACTTTTGTGGCAAGGGAGCAAATGTGTAATTGGAATTGTATATAACTTTGTTATATACAATGTAACAACTGCAGTTTTTAGAAAACTAACCGTTTGGCTTTTTTGATGTCTGTAAGAAATAAAAATAAGAGTTGGGTTGTTTTTGTTGGAGTTTTCTTTGTCTTGTCAAACCTGCTGACGCTTTTTAGGAACAGGAATTACCAGAAAATAAAAACTTAGATGCGTTTAAAATAAAAGAAAAAAAACCCCAAAAGTCTAAAAAAGGAATTGACAAAACCCCCTTTACATTAACAGAGGAGTTACATGCATGAAATACTTATCTTAATAAATACTAGTTCTTATTTTGCAAAATTTGCGAAACTGCTTTTTTGCCTCCTCCTCAGCCAAGTGGTATTTACTAATTGGAAGCGAAGCACAGGGCCACTAGGTGTCATTGTACACTGAGTATGTGGAACAAAACCACTTTGACAAAAACTTCTAACTCCCTTAGCTAACATTCAGCAGTACTTTATCTCAACTTTTTTAGCTGGCTACGGGTCTGATTTGCAACACTTGCCTAGAAATCCTGCCCTTCGTTGACTTCTGTGACTGTCCTGTCTGGTTCTCCAGCAGTCGCATTGATCACCCCTCCTTCTGCATGTTCTTGAGAAGTTCTTCCTGATCCATGCTTTTGTAGAGACTTAGCTGTCGGCTCGTGCTCAACGAGCGGCCAACAACGACAACTACGTTCTTAACTATGTTTTCACTCTGTGATTATAGACTTAGTCTGTGTATGTTCAATTTCACCTCTTTGTCTTCTGATATATGACCATGTAATTTACAAAATATAATCTGTATTTTGAAACATTCAGTGCTACTGTGTCCTAAACATGAAGTGTTGATAATAGATATGTATTTTTTTTGTTGGCTAATGACAGCATCAGTAAAATAAACAGTCCTTCTCATTGTCTCAGTTTAATCTTTTCTGATCTGTATTTTTTTTTAAAAATCAAATTATTGTTACTATTCAGCTTAATAATTTAAAGTTAATGCTGTACATAAAGGAAAATTAGATGAAGGAAGCCTAACACTTAAATAATGTTTTTCTTTTTCCAACAAGGAAGTCTCAGTTGTATGAAATACAAGTCCAGTTTATCCATCAGACATGATTTTATGAACCTTCTGTTTTCTAAAGAAACCCCTCCAGGGACTTCAATCCTGATTGAGCTACTTTAAGACCGTTGGGTGCTACATGACCTAGAGGGCATGCTTTATTCTCCTTTTCTTTTTTTAGGTTGGGGAAATACATTTTGAATCTTTAGAGAAATGAAGCAGTGTTTAGACCTGAACGTTGGCTTCAGAAGACACACTGGTTTTTGTGCACATCACCACCATGCGCTCCTTGGAGGACATTGCTATTCATTTTGATCTTTGTTTTCCCAAATATAGTCAGTTTTGATTACTGCATTTTTTTTCCTATTTTTTTTTATACTTCTAGAATATGGTCACATACTTGCATTCTGAAGATGTTTGTATTTTTTATAGACTGCTAACTCTTTCCCCAGGAAAAAATAAAAGAAAAGAAAACATCACGCTTTTCTTTTCCAAGGGGGAAGTTGAACAAATCGCAATGATGAAACCGAAAGGCCAGACTGAACACGATGAAGGCATGCTTGAATACTTGGAGGATTTAATAGGATCTGCACGACTGAAAGAGCCCATCCAAACTCTGTGTCGCAGAGTAGAGATTCTGAATGAACAGAGAGGAGAAAAGGTGAGTCTCAGAAAGTTTTGTTTGAATTACAAATAAAAAATACAAACTTGCAATGTTTCATTATTGGATTTTTTAGAAAAACAGTTAACGTAAAGACTTGGTTAAAATTTGGCACTCCTCTACAAGAGTAGAAGTACAGAGAGATTTTGAGTTATCTTTATTGCATCTGCTGTTTCTCTCAATTATAAAAGAAATGGGCAGTCGACATCAAGTACCCTCCTTTAAACACTTAGAATGTTGGCTTTCTGTTCCCAAAGGTGGAACATGGGGTTTTACCTGCTGAACACTCTTGATGGTATCTGTGCATTAAAGGCTTCACTGACTGAATAGAGAAACACATTCTTTGAATACATCCAGACGGGGCTTTTTATCCGCCCTATCCCTAGGAGCAGGGAAACGTTTCATATGCTATGAAAAGGGAGAGGGAGGCAGAGCATTGGCGAGAGCTGTATGAGGAGGCTTAAAAATACAGAAAATTAGTTGTGACTTGAGCTATGTAGGACTTGCTTCCATAGCATGTTTTTGCATCGAGTTCTAGAAGGATTAAATAATATCAAAGTTCTTTTTACTTGACACGGTGCGTCCTTGGTAAATCCTGCAATGTTGCAGACTTTTTTAAAGGCTGGGAAGGAAAAAGACATGTAGCTGCAGGAATTACCTTAAAAGGGGCTAATCAAAAGGTTGAAATATGGAAAATAATATACACAGATTGTATATATGTAACTCCTTTATTTCTCACCTATGTTTTCTGTGATTTGCCTGAGCTGATCCTAGCATCTGTAGCATCACTTTTTAGTTTTAAATTACTGTTTGAATTGCCCTGAAAGGAAATGGTGATCTGTTATTTCAGAAAGCTTGTAGTGTTAAACTGCCTTGCAGAGTTAGTTGTTGAACACCATCTCTCCAGAGGCCGTGTGTGCTGCAAAGAATCTGGGGGTTTTCTCCTCATGGTTTGTTCTTCTGTAGTACCAGGAGTAAAGTCAGCTCTGACTCTCTATTTTGTCTAGTTAAATAGAGTTAAAATGGTGGAAAAAGAAAAGGATGCCTTGGAAGCAGACAAGAATAAAGCCATTGAATTTCTTCATTTGGAAAACAAAATGTTTAAAGAAAAGAATAATATCTGTCAATATTATATGTAAGTACTTCTCTGAAGTTTTGACTTGGCTTTAAATGTGGTAGTGGGGGTGTTGAACTCTGCTTCTATATCTCTAATTATTTTGCATTTCTTGATAGTTGTATCAGTCCTTCAAAATTTCTTGAATGGCATGCGGCTAGCCATTTTTGTTTCAAATAACAGAGTGGAAAATTTTAAAATAGAGACTATTTTCACAAAACCTTTAAAAAAAAACCAAACCAACCAAAAAAACCAAACCACCACCAATGAAAAAAACAACCCCCAAACCTGCTTGCTAGCTTTTTACAAAGTAAAGCAATCTGTCAAATTAATCACTTACAGCTTTATACTTAAATTGAGAAAATAGGTCACTTAGACTATTTTCATCTGAAGTGTCTAAATTGTTAGATGTCCTTGCTCTTTTGGATTGAATTGGCAAGTTTACTCAATGAATATTAGGATTTAATATTTTACATAATCACTTTGTTACACATAAGACTGGAAATACACATTCATTATGAATGTTGCCTTTATAGAAAAAGTGGAGTTTGCAGTTTTGTTGGTCTTACTTTTTTCTTTTTCCCTAGCTATGACCTAAAGAAACGCATAAATGATATGGAAATGCAGAAAGAAAAAATTAATGAAGAAACAAAAGATGTTAATGAGAAGAGCAGTAAACTAGCAGATGAAATTAAAGACAAGAATAAAGCTTTGAAAGAACTTGAAAAGTAAGTATTTTAGGTGTAGATTAATAATTACCTGATGAGCAGAGTCACATATGGTATATCTAAACATTCCCTGGCATGGATTAAATGATCTTTTGCACAAAAATAAAATATTCTCATTGGTTTGAGTTGGTTCTCCAGCTTGCTTCTCTTGTAGAAATCTTGGTAATATTCATAATTACAATAAGATGATATCTGATTTTTTTATGGATTTTAAAGTGCATACTTTTTTATATTTACTGCACAAAAATAACTGGGAGATTATTTCAGATTATTTTAGAACCACAACCATAATGCTTAGGTACATGGATATTAGGTATTTTTCTTCTATTTCCTCATGAATCTCTTAAACATAAATTTATTTTTCTGTATGCTAATCTCCAATCCAACTGCAATATTAATCTCATCCTCAGAGATCATAGTAAGTTACTTATGAGAGATTTGAGTTATAAATTCTATCTAAAAAAAATCTGAAAATGTGTTTAATAATTGATCTTTTCCTAATGAAACATCACTTCTCCAGGGACAATACTGTGAATATAGTAAGCATTGGATGTTGTTTTTTTCCAAAAACTGGGTAGTATTTGTTTAATTTCTGTATGCTTACTTATTGAGTAAAGCTCTACTGACATTATTTTTATAGAATATGGAATAGATTATTCTTTCTTTTTGCCTTCAGGAAACTCAATAAAATTACAAAGTTCATAGAGGAAAATAAAGAAAAATTTACTGAGTTGGACTTGCAGGATGTTAAAGTAAGGGAAAATCTAAAACATGCCAAAAGCAAGGCTAAAAAACTGGAGAAGCAACTTCAAAAGGACAAAGAAAAGGTAGTGTGGACAACAACTTGATTTGCTTAAATAAATGGATTTGGTTGCTCTAGATGGGAGCATCTTTGTGCAGCTGTGATAAAATAGCAAAGGAGACCAATTGTGCTTTGTGCCACAAAGAAGATGGAAAAAGATGTTTTAATTTTTTTTTAAATATATTTTATGTCATTTAAATCAGCTAGGGATTTTGTTTGCAAATCACTTACTGAAGTAATGCGTTATTCTCCCTTAAACAATTGCTCATTGCACATCTTACTAAGGGGGAGACTGCAGCCAGCAGTTACCAGGCTGTTTTCTGCCAAAAGGCAAAGTCAAAAGATTTCCTGTTGTTTCTCAGCTCTGTTGGGAGGTCTCATGGATCCAAAAGCATCTTTTTATCATGTTTGTTGAGATTACAGGAATATTGCGTGTTCTCACAGTTAGTACCTTTTCAAAACTTTTTTTTTTTTTTGTTTCCCTAGTTTATTTAGTTAATTTAATGGATACATTTTACCAAGTTGGTTATTGCCAGGTGTTGTAGATCTTAAATCACTCACTGGATCAAGATAGACCTTTGGAAAGTAGGTATTTAAGAATTTCGCCTTATTGTGATTCAAAGACTTGAGTTCTTAGGTGCAGAGCTGTGTTCTTTTACTGCTATGGTTTGCTTCTCTCTGGATGGGCTCTAGAACCGAACAAGCCTTGCAAATAAAATCCTTGCAATAAATCCTTGCAATAAAATCCTAAAAAAAGGCAAAGCTGCTTTGTTTTGGTGGGAGAGAAAGTGAAAAGTCTTTTGCTTGTATAGGTAGAAGAATGGCAAAATGTACCTTCCAATAGCAAAAAAGCTATCAGCGAAGCAACATCTAAGAAGGAGCTTCTTGAAAAGACAAAAGATAAAGAAGAAGAAAAACTCAAGCAGGTTATGGACAGCCTTAAGGAAGAAACACAAGGACTTCAGGAAGAAAAAGAGGTTTGAACTGTTTTGACTTCGGTACACTTATGGTATTAACTGTTGTATAGCTTTTACAGTTACAAATAAGATGATCATGAGAGTTGTAAAACACTATTTTATATGACAAATACCCTGTTTCATGTGTCAGTGCAATGGAACCTACCTGGAAAATTAATTTTGAATTTATAATCAAAACTAAATAATTCTAATTAAGTTGCTTGCTTTTTATAGCGATCATATGTCATCAAGTATATCATTTATATATGTATATTAAATAATTCTAAACTTTCTTTATTTGAAAACACTTTAATTTTCTCCCATCAAAATGTTTAAGCCAATATGTTTCTTAAATAAGTAAACAGATTTTGAAATGGTATATTCCAAGTATTTCTTACAGCTCTAACCTGTCTTTGAATTAATAGGCAACTACTGTAACACTTGGTTATTGTTGTTGATATTAGCTGTCCAGTCGCTAAGCACCTAGAGGCTGGAATTTTGTCCTTTAAATTTAGAGGGATTCTTTTCTGTACATGAAAACATGGTTTCTCCATTTGATCTGCGATTTAGTACTGTGTTGAGAAAATGATACAAACTTTAAATTGAGAAAATGATACAAAGCTTGTATGAAAATGTTCTGTGATAATTCCCTGATGTTATTTATGATTATGAAAAATGGCTTATTTCAATTCCATACAGAATATGTTAATAAATTAAGAAATACTTGTTCTTCTAGATCATATAACTCTTTTCTGCTGATAGTAGAGCTGGTAAAAGATGCCCCATATTCTCTTATTCTTTCATAGAGTGTGGTTGATGTAATAAATCCCCCAGTTTTCTGTTTTTAATTGTAACACTGTCTGGTTTTGCAGACCAAAGAGAAAGAGCTTATGGAGTTGAGTAAAACAGTGAATGAAGCACGTTCAAAGATGGATGTAGCCCAGTCAGAGCTTGATATCTATCTCAGCCGTCATAATACCGCTGTGTCTCAGTTAAACCAGGCAAAGGAGGCTCTGGTGACTACTTCAGAAACCCTTAAGGAAAGGAAAGCTGCTATCAAAGATATAGGTGTAAAATTACCCCAAGCTGAACAGGAATTAAAGGAGGTAAGACTTAACTTTCTTATGTAATTTCTTAGAGTTACAACACAATGTTGCAACACACAGACCAAAGTTCCACTCTGTTTTAGCAATAATTGTGGTGAAACTAAAAGAAAAACTGCCTCCAATAAAAGAACATTTAAAAACTATATTCTAATACTTAGTTCATTGGGAAGTGTTTGATTTCAAACTTAGTTTAGGTTAAGCAAATATTAACATTAAACATTGAAAATTAAATCCTCTATGTTTCTGCAAAGGAATCAGGTTAAATATCATAATGAAACATGTTAAAATAAATAAATAGTTATGTTTCTTTGAATTTCATTTCATGCTCTTCTTTCATTTGCCAAAGAAAAAAAAAATCCCACTCCCTTGTGGGGAATTGCCTGATTCATTAATTTGTAAGCTGTCATATTTGTATCAAAGTGTACTAGACACTAGCTGAAGAGTATGCAAATACCAGCCTCTCTTCTAGTAAACGTTTGCTATTCTGTTTTTCTGTGTCTGGTTTCATTGCCTACACAATCATGAATCTAAGACTCCCTGAATACAGTATTTTTGTGAGACTAAGATAATGTCTCTCTTTTAACCATTAGAAAGAGAAAGAGCTTGAGAAGCTGCAAAGAGAAGAATCAGGTGCTAAGAACCTTGTTCGAAATCTGCGTCAAAAAGTAGAAGAAGCCAAAAGTTCTTTAGCACAAAGTCGCAGTCGAGGCAAAGTGCTTGAGGCTCTGCTTCAGCAGAAGAAATCTGGAAACATCCGTGGACTATATGGAAGACTGGTAAGTTTCAAAAGGCCATTATGCTTTTAGTCTTAAACTTCATAGGAACAGCGTGGTGTTTCTGTAATTGAGTGAAAGGCAGAATTACTCATTTCTGGTGCTATTCATTTGGGCAGCAGAGTTGCAAATCCTGTAGAGTTGCTTTAAATTTTAAAAAAAAGATTGTTGAAGTTCCTCTACTCAGTACTAAGGAAAGGCAATGACTGTAAGAACTGCCATGAAACTTAAAAAAACACCTTACAACTTGTAACTTGATGTGGAACCAAACACTTTTCTTTTTTTTTTTTTTTTGCTTCAAAACTTATAAAATTTGGTGATCTCTTTGCTGTTTGTTTCCTCTTGTTTTACTTGCATTCATGTCAAATCAAAAAGAGCAATGATATTTCACAAGACCAAGGAAAGCTATGTCATAGCAAAATGTTGAGTGTTATCAGGCCTTTCCAAGCAGTGTGGATTTGAAGTTCTGAAAATCTTCAGCTGAGGTAGTTTGTCATGCCTTTCTTTCCTAGCACTGAACAATACCCGCATATCAGTAATATGTACAAGGGCTATTTTTGTATTCTCTTTTTTCCCCACTTACTCGTCCAAGGAGAATTATCTCTGCTTCAGAAGACTTGGTTTAATTAGTGTACATATATTTAAAAAGTGTGTGTATAGCTTTATTAAAAAAGGATGAAGTTCAAAGAGCAGCAGAGCACTGTCTGGTACAGCTGGCATGTATTTTGTCTCATGCTCTGTTATCACTTGCCACAGAGAGGAGCGTGAGGTTAATCTGTTCTTGGACACCGCACAGTTGGCTGTGCGTGGTGTTTTTATCTGCAGATACACAGGAATTTTTCAGAGATGATGAATACCCCTGTGCCCGTTTTTCAGATCAGGGCAGGACGGCACGCAGAAGCGTGTGACTTGCTGGGTCCCACCCAGCTGACCAGTGGTAGAACCACACACAGAACACGTTCAATGATTTTATTAGGCCAGACTGCCTCGCTAAATTAATGCTGGCATATAAAATTTGACATTTACCTACAGAAAATAAATCAATGCTACCGCATTGCTCTACCAGAAGTACCACTTTTGAAGCTCTAAGTATATGAATTTCTACTTTGAAAACAAGTATATCAGGAATACGTAGATAGCAGTGTGCAGGAGAAGACCTGGTATGGTATTATCTTACAAATTCTATTTAAGGTTTAAGTTCTTTTACAGAAAACTATAGAATTTGTTTTCATCTCATTTCACTTTGCGTAAAGCTTTTATCATTTATTTCTTCTTATTCAAGAAAACGTTGATGCCAAGCTAATTGGTGTGCTTCTGCCTCCTTCCTCCTCGATTACTAGGGCGACTTGGGAGCTATTGATGAAAAGTACGATGTTGCTATTTCGTCCTGCTGTGGTGCCTTAGACAACATTGTTGTTGATACAATTGATACTGCCCAGGAGTGTGTGAATTTCTTAAAGGCGAGAGGAATCGGAGTTGCCACGTTTATAGCCCTGGACAAAGTAAGTACTAGCACTTTGGCTAAACAAATTGTTGATTTACCCTCAAGTTCACAGTATTAATATGTGTAATGTATTGATATACATATGTATTATTAATATATTATGCTGTATATGTATTAATACAGGTAAAGCTAAAATATAAAACATTTTAATAGGCTCTTGGTACCTTAGAATATTCTACTAGTAAATGATAACGTTTACTTACAGAGAATTACAAGGTTTTTGAGATACTTACATTTGTACAACAAATGTTTGGCTTGTCTTTTATATTTAGATTTTTTTTTAACAAATTAGCTAATTTAATAATCCAAGTAATCTAGTAACTATAAACTATGAAAACTATGAAAGAGAACAATGAGTTTTTAATTACACTGGAAGCAAGGAGAAATCGCCAAGGGAAGAAGCTTTGCTGTTAATTGCAGTACAATTGCATTTACTTTAAAGCCTTAACATACTTTGGAATAATGAGATGACCTCATAATTTATCCTAAGGAATCTCTCGTTCATTTATTTACTTTTTTGATGTAGATGGCTGTATGGGAAAAGAAAATGCAAAAAATCCCAACTCCTCAGAATACTCCTCGGTTGTTTGATCTGGTGAAAGTAGAGGACGAGAAGGTTCGCCTGGCTTTTTACTTCGCGCTACGTGACACTCTGGTCACTAGTAACTTGGAAGAAGCTACCAAAGTAGCATTCCAGAAAGATAAAAGATGGAGGGTGGTAACACTGCAAGGACAAATCATTGAACAGTCAGGTATTTAAGTGCAAACTTGCAATTACATTTTAAGCACTTTTGTAGATGGTATCTAAGCACAATAAGTTCACTAACTTCTTTTCAACTCTTTTACTTTAGGAACAATGACTGGTGGCGGGGGTAAAATAATGAAGGGCAGAATGGGTTCCTCGGTCGTAATGGATGTTTCGGAAGAAGAGGTTAGTACATAATCAGAAAATGGACTGAGATCTGAAATGCATCCTGATTCCTTCTGCTCTTGAAGGTGAATTGCAAGACATGGTCTCTTGAGCAGTTACTACTTGCAAAAGCTTGTCTTCCGAGCACCAAGTTACCACAGAAACCAACAAGCATCAAATATTAACTATGACAAAATTTGCTTGAGCTTCTGCTTATATGTTCTTTGGTTTCTGCCTTCACTACTCAGAATTAAGACTTTCAAGCTTGATCTAGTTTTATTTCCTTATACAATTCTCCATTTTGAGCTATTTTGACATGGATCCTTCAGCTTACTTTTTCTTATGCTTGCTCCTCCTGTTTTTCACAATTACAATTGATCTTCTCTGCCATCAGCCTCCATAATCTGTCCTGCTACAGCAAATTCTCGAGTTTTTACTCTGCTTTCTTGTGTTTTGAAAGATCATAAACTGCTGAGCACGTGAATGAGATCTTGCTTTGTTTTTGTAGTGGTGACACAAAGCAAATGATCATATCTCATTTTTGCATAGGTCAGTAAAATGGAATCTCAACTGCAGAAAGACTCTAAAAGAGCAGTACAGTGTGAAGAAGAGAAATTACAACTTGAAGAAGCCATAAGAAAACTGCACCAAGATATACAGGAAATGAGAAGTACTTTAGAAAAGTATACAGCAAGTATCCAGGTGAGCAAATTTATTGTTGAGGCAATATCTGGCTTCTCCACGAACGTGCAGGGGGTAACTTCTCAGCCTCAGCTTGTTACTATCAAGGGTCTTTTTAAAGTACAGGATTCTAACACAGTTATGTTTTCTGTAGAATTTATCTGAACAAGAAATTCATCTGAAAACTCAAGTTAAGGAACTTGAAGCAAACGTAATTGCTGCTGCTCCGGACAAAAACAAACAGAAGGAGTTGGAAAAAGTCCTTAATAGTTATAAAAAAGGTATGTTTTGTAGAGAGAAGCTTATAGATAAAAAATGTACTCATATTCTTTTACTAATACAGGAATGAGTGGTTATGGCTTTGTTCTTTCAGATTAACATATCTTGGTTTGGGACCTCTTTTCATTTAAGGTGGTGATAAAAGGTGCTTCTAGAGATTAGAAAGTGAAAACCCTTTTTTTGCAATTGCTCAGGTTCATATTTCAGTCAAGCTAAAGTAAACATTAATTTTGGGTTTTTTTTTTTGTTTATTTGGTTGGATTTTTATGGCTGTATTACATACAGATTCGTAGGGAAACTTAGTTTAATTAGGGGTAAGAATTGTTCACACAAGGGTAATGATATTAAGGTGAAATAAAGGCTTTTGCGGTGCTCTAATTGAACTGTCACTGAACTAAACCCAGTATCCTGCATTCTGGGCACACGGTATCCCCTTCTTTTTCCCAAAAGATGTTTATTCTGAGAACTTGAATAACAGTTTCTCTGAAGAAATTGGTAACTTAGTAAACCTTGACTGCTGCTTTGTATTTCTTGCTCAGGGAATAAACTGAGCAGAGTAAAATATCATTCCTTTCCCCCGCACCCACATGGCAACAGGCATTCATAGCATTCTGGGAAAGAGAACACATACTGCTCTGGATTCCCTCTGTGCCTCTGCCGAATAGTAGAGCATCAAGAGAGCATGAATACTTTACTTTCTCAATCACACTAAGATTTGATGTTATAAATATCTTCTCTAACATTTCTACCACATCATGAAGAGGCACTAACCTCTGCTCTCTGGAGAAATGACCACCTTCCACCTTTCAAGTCTCTGCTTTACTCTTTCTGTCCCCAAAAGGAAATTCTAATTCTGTAGCAAGCTTAGTGTGGGATTTTTTTGTGTGTTTTGCCCTCAGAAAACTAAGGTGCTAGGTTGTTTAATTTTTGAAAGCTCTTCCAACTTATTAAGATGGTTTTGGTGAGTTTTAAGTATAAGCTAAACAAGGAAAGGAATCTACCTTGAAGGCAGAGTGGGCTGTTTTATTACCCAGCATCTGTAGTAACTACACAGTAACAGCAGCTACTGAGCAACAGCTGGTGGCCAGTTCTTAAAATTTAACGCCTTTGAGCATCTTTCCATTAAATAAACGCAAAGAATGAGCTTGGAACAGCTTCTATGTACTAAGTACTCTATAGACATGAAGTAATCTAATTAAAATTTTTGGTGGTTTATACCAAAAAAGCTCTGGTAGTATAATAGTGTCAGAAAGACGTGGACGGTATTACTCTTTTTGCCACAGTAAAAAACACAAGCAGTGTTTTTCACAGTATAAAGAACAGTTCATAATACAGCAATACAGCAGAGCTTTTTATCACTTTTTAATCTGGATGCACTGCAGCAGTCCTGTGCTCCTAGGGACAGCGGAATGACCTTAACTCAATGTTGTTTATTGACAGATTACGACTGCATTGCTGAGAAAGCCGGTAAAATAGAAAATGAAGTTAAACGATTACATAACCTTATAATTGAGATCAATAACCAGAAACTTAAGACGCAACAAGACAAACTTGATAAGATCAACAAAGAAATAGATGAATGTACTTCAGCTATCACTAAAGCCCAAGTGGCACTCAAGTCTGCGGACAGGTATAGTAGAACTCAACGGTAATGACTGCATATTGCTGCGGGGAATTTGTCAGGCCAGAGGAGACGGTTCTCACCTCTTTATGGCTACAGGCAAACTGGAGGGAGAAGGTCATAACCTCTTTCTCTAAACTGATTTACCTCAACCTGAGACTGGTTCTTTTTTAAGAAGCATAATCTTTGTTAATTAGCATGCTTTACAGGCAAAGGATCAGAGACCTAGAAAGCTTAGTGAAACCTGACCAAGGAGAGACATGTCAGCCTTCAAATAGCGGTGTCTGTTGGCATCGGTGCCTGCAGCATGCTTGCTTGTTTTAAGCAGTTTCCATAGATTAAAAATTCCATGATCTTAAAATCTTAATTTTCAGTTGTGTGTCTAATATTGAATGTTGCTTGTGTCAAGGAGGTAAAGGGAAATACAATTTTTTAGGCAAAAAAACCCGTACTGGCCAGTTTAAAAATCCTATTTAATCAGTATTTTTCTGCTAATATTTGCCTATCCCTAAAATGCAAAAGGATTCAAAATAGCACTTAATTGCCATGCAGTGGAGCAGTTCATATCTGAAGTGACTAATTTTATTATGGGGCATGTCGGGAATTAAAATGTGATTTTTTAATATTTTTTTTTATGTTGGCTTAACAATACATAATGAATACTTACACAGATGTCAAAACTGCCTCTGAAAGAACAAATTAAGTCATTTAATGAGGCCCATTTACGGTATGTTTTAGGAGGTCAACTTTGTTTCACTTGGATAGCCCAGGAGTGTAAGAATTCATGCATAAATTCAATAAATATCAAAATAAAAATCACATCCTATTTGGTTGTCAATAGCTGTTCAACAATCTTTGAAGTAGGATTGTCTTTCTGGATTATCTTGTCATATTTGCACTCATGTGAGGTGTACAAACATCTTGGTACCCATGCAGAAACCTGAAAAAATCTGAAGAGTCTGTTCTTCGCACAGAGAAGGAAATTGAGAATAATGAGAAAGAAATTAAAGACTTAACAGAAGAGCTGACTAAGCTGGAAGACAAAGCTACCGAGGTTATGAATGACTGCAAACAAGCTGAAGTAAGTGTCCTGTTAATTTAGTGTAGTTCTTTGTAGAGGAGGCAGCCTGTGAAATAAATTTTAGATAAGAGTTGTTGTGTCAGAGTTGTTCTAACGGCTGATGTCTGTTACTTTAGACGAGGATTGTCATGTCTGAGGCTTAAATGACAAGGCAGCTTCCTGCCTGGAAGGTCTAAAGGTGTACAATGACAAAGACAAGGCTCATCTAAAGTATCTTTCTCAGTTACTTTACTACTCATCCTCCAAAAATTCACGTGGGGATAAAATGGCCAAGAGTGTTCTTTTCTGTATCCCGCAGTATATTGTGTGCATTCATACAAAAGTAATATTTTTGTTTAATCATTAATCAAAGTTGACCTTTAAATATAGATGATGGGGAAAAATAATCAGGCCAAGCCAGTCCTAGTGAGCAGTCTGGTCTTTGGGTGAAATCAGGATGATGAGTTATATTCTTATTATATCCCAGTTATATCCTTCAGTTCTATTCTTCTGCAAGTGTTGTTGTAGAGCTGCAGAGTGACATTCCTTAGTGGTCAGGGAATGGGAATGGTGTCATTTTTTATACTTACCTTGAAATATATCTTGACCCAATTTCCTGAAGCTAAGAAAAAATTTAAACCAACTTTCCCCAAAGAAATTATTGGTTTTAAAACTTGTTTAAAAATAGATTATTTTCCAGTTACATGGGACTTCAGTTTCCCGTCTAGATTTATGTACAAGTGAGAGTGAAAACAACCACAACGGCTGAAATTCTTCCAAATAAAGCTGTTTCTTTGAGACAGTCTTTCTGTAAAACTGCCTTTTCGCTAAAAACATCCGAGTCTAGGACTTCTTTAATCCAGATCTGGAATGAAAATATAAACTGCAGCATATTTTCAGTCATAGCAGAATTCAGGCACCCGGTTACTCTAAATACAAGAATATGTGTTTGTTTATATCAGTATGTAGGATTGTGGAGAGTAAGCTTCGTGAATAATATACTGAAAACAAATCTATAACCCAAGAAAGTGGTAACATTTTTGTAGGCAACTGACTAATACACTTTTTTGATCATTTCTGTTTAGGAAGCATTGCCAGCAGTTCAGGAGGAGCGTTGCAGTTTACTCCAGGATATTAAAAATATTCAAGATGATGAACATGCGCTTCAAAAGGAAGCTCTTAATATTAAGCTGAAAATTGAACAAATTGATAGACATATTTCTGAACACCAGTCAAAGGTTAAATACTGGCAAAAAGAGGTAGGGAAATTGTTTAGTTCCTAAAATTTGAACTGTAAGATCTCAAAAGATTAATATGTTAACATGTGGTTAGAAAACAGATACTTTGGGAGATTCCTCATCACCTGCTACTGTTACGGAGAAATCTCCTCTGTAAGAATTATGTATATAATTTTCAGGAATTTGTTGTCTTTTTTGCATCTTATTTTTAAAGGGAGTTATGTGAAGAATCTTTGAATGTTTTGAGACTGGAAGGTTCAGTGTGTATTAACACAGAAAATGTTTATTTTGGAAACATGTCCATGTGATAACTAGTGTGATCTTTCAAGATTTCTAGGTGTTTTTTTTTTTTCTGGTTTTCAATTTTAGATATCAAAACTAAGACTGCACCCCATAGAAGACAAAGCACCTGAAGAACTTCCAGTACTAAGCCAAGAAGAACTTGAGGCTATCAAGGATCCAGATATTATCACGAATCAAATAGCTCTCCTGGAAACCCAGTGTCAGGAAATGAAACCCAACCTTGGTGCTATCGCAGAATATAAGAAGAAGGTAAGATTCATTACTGTCGTGTAGAAGTAGGATTCATCTTATTGATACTGCGTTGCCTGTCAGTGCAGCAGTAGGGCACCCTCCTCACAATACTCACTTCAGTAATATTGGACTATGTGACAGATTAAATATTTTTTTTTATTTTATTTATTTTTTTTTATTTTAACATGGGTTTTCCAGTATAGAAAGATCAGCAGCATAGAGAGATGAGAAAAAAAAAGGGATTATTTGGGTTTGTTCTTTTGTTTCAAGTCTGTTGGCCATTCTTGGGAAAAATGGTAGGAAAAATGGTTTAAAATCTAAATTAAGGAGACAGCTTGTTTAACTGTACTTTTGGGTTTTTCTGCAGGAAGAGCTATACTTGAAACGTGTGGCTGAACTGGATGACATTACCAGTGAGAGAGACAACTTCAGACAAGCTTTTGAAGATCTTAGGAAACAAAGGCTAAATGAATTTATGGCAGGATTTAATGTGATAACAAACAAGCTGAAGGAGAACTACCAGATGCTTACTTTGGGAGGGGATGCTGAACTAGAACTTGTGGACAGTCTGGATCCTTTCTCTGAGGGAATCATGTTTAGGTTTGTCAAAATATTTGGTATTATTGCTGTAATTCTTAATTGTTGTATTCCTTTTTTTCAACTTGCTTTGAAAGTAAATTTTCATTGATCATCAGCTCACCGAGACAGTCCTCCCTCTTGGCAGGTATTGGCAAGATACTGACAGAAGCCACAACTTTTTAGCTGTTGGGTAATAAAGGGATTTGTTTCTCCTGGAGAAATAAGTAACTAACAGCAATTAGAAAGCTTTGACTTTGCTGAAGCAATTTCCCGGGGTTTCTTAATTCCCAAATAATTTCATTCTGCGTAGGGAATGGTGTCGGTCACATCAGTAACTGGAGATTATTCTGTCATAAAGGGTCCTAAGAGGATATTCGTCACTTAAGAGTAGAATAGCATTTTTGAAAGATAATTAAATGGCAGTTCTTAAGCGCTGCAGTTCCTACAGAGAAGAGCTGAGCGTTACAGTAGTTTGAGTTCAGGCAGACATCAGCTGATGGCGGAGCTGTGTGTGCACCCGGGGGCTCAGTTACTCCTCCGCGAACACAAATAATCCAGTTTATTCCCTCTCAGCTGTGGTGGACTAAGAGTATCAAGTGGCTCATCCATGGCTTTAGTTGAGCTGCTTTGTGTCTTCCAAGAATTCCTTCCTGCCTTGTGACTTGCTTTTCACCACGACGTATTTATTTTCATCAGGAACAGAAATGAGTTACAAACTCTAATTTCTTTCAGTGTTCGGCCTCCGAAGAAAAGCTGGAAGAAGATATTTAACTTATCGGGAGGAGAGAAGACTCTTAGTTCACTGGCTCTAGTTTTTGCTCTTCATCATTACAAGCCAACGCCACTTTATTTTATGGATGAGATTGATGCAGCACTTGACTTCAAGAATGTATCTATTGTAGCATTTTATATATATGTAAGTATTTAATGGTAACTACTATAATATAATTTTTCTAAGATACTTTCTTCTCTGCCAGAAAAGACAAAGTGGTAACATGATTATGGCCAGATTTAAAAATCTGGAACGATAGAATATTTTTAAATAATTAAGTGGAAACTGTACTGAGCAGATTTCCAGAAGGATGCTTAAAATGTTGCTTTCTGCATATTTTTTCTCTAAGCTGCTAAGTTTTGTGCTTTCCTGAAATGAGGCAACTAATAGAGGATTTACAAGTATTTTCCCCCTCCAAATCCTGTTTCTAAAGCTGTTGAAAGAGTGTTAGAATTTGCCAGAAGTGCCACATATCTGTGTCCTTGCTGCTTCTGCTTCCTCTTTACAATATAGATACTTTCCCCAAAATAATAACTATCATCAGCTGAGAATACAGTAACTCCTTTAGCTCTTAGTAATGTGCTGATGTATCCAAGCTCATGGTTTCATTCTCAGGAGCAGCCAAGGTCCCTTGGTTCTATACTTCCATTTTATACTTCCGTGAGCTGTTCCCCATATGCTTCTTTGATCTCTGTCTTTATTAGTGGGTTTTTTCTTTCATGCCTTTAAAAATTCTGTTGTTGCAATATTTAATTCAAGCAAACATTTATACTGCTACAGTTCTGGCTGCTAACGTAAAGTTGGAATTTTCAGAATTATCCAAAGTATAACCACTAGTTTTGGGAACACCCTAGAAGTGCCAAAGATTCTGATTAACTACTTAAAATGAGGGATACACTTAGAAGGCACCTGCTTGCAACTGTAGTTTTAAACTTTGCTTCCACAATACCTGTATTTTCACAAAGGCAGGTCTGTCACCCAGATGAGATTTGGTAGAGCAAAGAGTTTAATTTCAACTGCAGACTAATGCTTACATTTGAAACTTAGTACAGTTTGGCTCTATAGGGCAAATTATAGCTTAGTATATAGCTGTAGCTCATATGTTGTATACAACTTCTGAATTAGTACTATCCAGGGAGAAAAGGATCCAGAAAAATTAGTACTATTCTAGGAGAAAAGGTCCTGGCTCCTTACAGCAAGAACAGAGCTGGACTATGCACTGACTTTGCTCCTCTGGTGAACTTACACTGACGCTGCTGGGTTCTTAAGGATAAGGTTTGTTTTATTTTTAAAGCACCACTAAATTTAGATATTTTCTTCATCGAATCATAGAACAGTTTGAGTGGGAAGGGACCTTTAAAACCCATCTAGTCCAACCCCTTGCCATAATCAGGGACATCTTCCACTAGACCAGGTTGCTCACAGCCCCGTCAAACCTGACCTTGAATGTTTCCAGGGGTGGGGCATCCACCACCTCTCTGGGCAACCTGAGTCAGTGTCTCAACACCCTCATGTTTAATTGAATTCACTTGAGTAAGCAAAAGATAAAAAGAGGAAACTCATGTGGAAGTAAATGGCAGTGCTTTGTGCACACACCCGTTGTGGACAGCAGGAGCTCTAAGGCCTCATCACCTGCAGATTTGTTGAAAGACAAAACTGTCTCTAGTTATATGTTCCTTAGTTCCTAAAACCTGCACATAGAGATCATAGAAGAACAGCTTTTTGAAATACCGTGGGCTAACACAAATCACTTCTGTTCCAGGAACAAACAAAAAATGCACAGTTTATCATCATCTCCCTGCGAAACAACATGTTTGAGATCGCAGACAGGCTCATTGGAATTTATAAGACTCACAACACCACAAAAAGCGTGGCAACAAACCCCAAAGTTATTGCATCCAAAGGACTGGCTGAACTCGGCACTGTTGGGTGTGGTATAGCTCAAAAATAGAGTGGAATAAACTTCCATCCTCGTTGCTGCTGTTTACTTTTGTCTAATATACTTTTTTTACGTGAGATTTTTTTTCTTGGAGTGTTTTGTTAATAAATTGGTTTTTTAATTGTATATTCTACATAGCTTTTAATTATATGGACCACGTTTTTCAAAAAAAGCTATTTCTCCAATGACGTACCTAGCTCCATTTTGATATTCCCGGAGTAAGTTTGATGTCACTGTTTGGGTTCTGTATTTGCTTTTAAATGCCTGGTTTTTACTGTCTGTATTAAAGTAAGCAAATTGCTTTTAAATGTTACCAGAGTGTACTGCAGCATTTTATTATATGAGTTCCAGTAAGTAAAGTCAGTATACCTAATAATTTACATGTATATAATAAGGATGTTGTCTGTACTGCTGCACGGTCTGGGAATCGGCCGTTTGTAGCCATTTTGTAATGAATTGGTTCCGTTTCAAAAGCTGCTCTTTAGTTATTTTCCTCTCCCCTCCCGCAGGGACAACTCCTCCCTCCCTCTCTCCCTCCCTCCTAGGCCCTGGCTGTTGTGCTCTCTGGGTTTTTTAACACAGTGGTTACCATCTGCTCGCTTCTGCCCTCCTGACAGCCAGGGTTAGGTACCACTCTACCCTCTTACAGACAGGTCTACGCTTTGAATCTGAGGGGGTTTTTTGTATCTTAAGAACTGAAACTGTGTGTTTTATTCCAAAAATCAGGGCAATACCTGGCACACTTGCACTTGTGCTGATCCCTGAACTGGAAGTGCCGCTGCTGCTCAGGAAGAAGGCTGTGGGGGCAGAAGAGCTGGGAGCAGCCTTGGGCTGCAGCTCGTTCTGCTGCTGGGCCTTGTTCCCATTGCCACCTCTGGCTGTTTCCACGCAGAAATATACAGAACCTGAGTTAGTTTATCCTGCTTTTGTTGCCATAGTCCCAGCGCAGCTAAACCCAGCGTGATGGACCCAAACCCTCACCCTCCCCTGAAATCATCAGCGTGGAGCTGGTCTGGAAAACTGAAGGGGATGGGGGAGACTGTAATAATTTGCTATAAAGTGTGTAATGCAGAAAGGGGAGCCGCAGAGGGCAGGTGACAGGGAAGCACAAGAAATTCTGAGCTCACACTAAGACGGGGTCTGTGAATTTTTGCTGAAGTGCAAGAGGAGGTGCAGGGCAGGATAGCCCCTCGGTGAATGAGCTGGGGAAGGTGAGGGGGAAACAATGCATTATTTTCACCTGCAAGAGACATTCCTGAAGAGGGATGCTCTGGTTTGTGCTCTCAGAGGCCACCTTGGTACCTCAGCATTTGCTCTGTTCCCTGCAGGCTGCTTGGACACCTGGAAACTGCAGTCTCTTCCCCCACTGGGTCTCAAAACAATTTTTTTCAAAAAGGCTTGTCCTCTAAAAAAAAAAAGCATGCAGTAAAGGTTAGATTCTAGAATGAGGTTTCAAAAGATGGGGAAAAAACCCCACCCTAGGTTTGACAGGGTACAAACCCCTTTCACACCTCAATCAAAAGGCAGTAAAAAGTATTTTCTTGAAAAAGTTTCTTTAAGTTACATGAACCTTGGCACACAGGACTTGTATCCAGTCCAGAAGACAGCAAAGAGCGGGGCTGAAGCAGCTCATCTCAGCTGTATGACCCCACAGAGCTGGGAAGAGGAAAGCAAGACATTCCTTACACACTTCCCAGGAGGTGCCTATACTGCACTCCAGCAGCTCCTGCGCCAGCTCGCACACTGGTACCCACCAACTCACTGTCCAACACAAAAATTGGTAAAACAGGCCTGTCATGGGCAACACGAAAGGCCATGAAATCTACATTGACCCACCTGGGGACATCCATTAAAGAGAATCTTCCCAATGTTCACGCTGCAAAAAAAATGGGGCACTTGGTAGAAAATGAAGCAGCAAGAGAAAGAGAAAGCACTGCTGGACAGGCACAGTGCTGCTCCTCCCCTCAGCCCTGAGTGACAGTGCTGTGCAGGAGCACAGCAAGGTTCTGTGCTGTAAGGAAATCAAGGCATTAGCCAATCCTACTGTAAGAATATATTTTATTTGTATGCAAATTTATTAAAACAGAGGGCATTATAAGTACAAGTACTAAATGTTTCAGTCAGTGGTGAAGGCATTTTAGAAATTCCTATAATCTTGAAAAATAAAGTTGCATTACAAACTCTCTAAGTTTTTAAACGTAGGTAAAATAAAAGGTCAAGAAAGCAGCCTCACTGAGGAGTGGACAGACACGTAGCATCAGATTTTGAGAGACTGATGTGCCAAGTGACAGCCTTCTACCAGGGCTTAAGACAAAAACAAATTCCTCATTTTATTGAGAAATTAATATGACAGCATTTGTCAATCCCAGGATACACCCAAACTCCATTTCAAACCCTGACCAGTGGGTTTCATGGGATTTGCCTTTATAACTCTAGAACATTACAGAAAACATACATACAAATTCTAGAAACTGATGCTCACAGAGGGGCAAAGGCCCAGCCAGCTCCTACCTCAGCCAACCCCAGAGGGACAAATCCACCAAGCTGCACGGTAGCTGCGTGGCTGGACTTGGGGTTTTATCAGTACAGCAATATCAGGGTGACAATATTGTTATTGGGATCTTTATTTGGGCTTCAGGAATGTATTGCCATCACATCTGAGGACTGACCTTGCCCACAGCTCCCGCTGAAGTCTGGCAGCAACCGGTATTTTGCAGGAGCCCGCTAGTGCCTGCTGGTAGCCAGGGGCAAGCTTTGGTTTGCACAAAGCTTTTAAAATACCTAGTAGTTAAATGTTAGCCTCGGAAATCAATCACTATTTAAACAACTTCTATTATTTAAAAATATACAACAGCCAAGGAATGCTGCTATGCTGGAACACACTATGATTTTTATCAAGTCAACTACAGTTAGACATGGCGAATGCTCATTTTTGGGTTTTTAGTGAGTTGTAAGCTCACCTGTGCTCTGCTGTTGGAACTGCAGCTCTCCAAGGCTGTCCTGGTACTTGCTGTAATCAACCTGCTCATAACTGAAGGCCAACAGTGGCTCTCGCTGGGGATTTCACTCCCGAGCACAGTTTAGACTGGAGCATCTCCTCAGAAGTAGCGAACAGAGTCAGTGACCATCTGAGTGCAGAATAAAACGCTATTGCATTTCTCCTATGTCAAGGTAAAGATCTCTGTTATTTGTGCTGAAAAGCTGAATATAAATTTATATTCATTGTCAAGTCGTTTTAAGAGCTCTTGAGGATGTTTGAAATCCTTGTACCACTGACTGCAGTGGGAGGTTTGCTGCTTACTACAGTATATATCTATTTTCACTACATATTACATGATTTAACAAAAAATCAGGGCTGGTGTAGGTAAGCAGACTAAACACACACCTGATAGGTGTTTTTAGCTGGCAGTAAAAACCTGTGTGCAGCGTTTCACCAGAACTCCCACAGATACTCCTTTGTGAGGTGGAGAGAACCATTTGAAAGACACAAAGTTACTAAATGCAGGTTAAAAAAACAAACAAACAAACAAACAGACGAAATCATGTCACCCACTAGTAACCAGGAACAAACCAAATGAAACCAAATGAATATATGCTTTAAAGCCCAGAGGTACATCAGTTAAAATGCATTCAGAGAGAGGTCAGTAAAACACAAAATAGGAGTTTTATGCACACCAGAGCTAGTGCCTGACCCATCCAGGACTAGCCTGTTTGCAGCCTGAGGTGGTTTTTTAACGTTTAATTTGGTAGTGCTTTTATTAAAAATAAAAAAATTAAAATTATGTTTCCAGGGAGAAAAAAACCAAGATAGTAGATGTTTAAGGAGTTTTTACAAACAGGACTCCAGATTACAATTTGTAAGCCACTTAATAGCTTTCTTAGGCAGACACTGTTTCCGACCAGCTCGGAGTTTAAACAATTCCCTACCAACTGACCATACTGTGTGAGCAGAAGAGGAAGCCTGTTTCATTGCCATTCTTCTCCGTTAACCAAGAGCTAGCTAAGAGGAAATCTAGTCAGTATAGAAAAAGAAAGGATACGGAAATGGAAAGGAAAAGTGTAGAGCTTTAACGATCCAGCTTTTAAGTAGCAATTAAAAACCATCCTGGGGGTTCCAACACTAGCTTTCAATCTAGTCACTGCAATAGTCAAAAAGAAACAAACCTCCCTAAAAATTCCACCAGTAAATTAAATGTGTGGCACAGCACATCCATCATATTCTGCAAATGGGTGCAGAAATCTTGATAAATAAGCAGCAAGAATGAGGAGATATAAGCGGCAGCAGCTTCAATTGCAGCCGATGATACCAGTTTTTCGAGTGAACACGCAGTTACCAGTATTATAAAAAGAAGCAGGACTGCTAAAGGATTTACAGCCTGGAGGAGCACTTTAGATTCTCTTCCTTCCTTTCCATTGCTTTTGCTGCGTAACTTCCTTTTCGGAATCAGTTTTATTTTTGGAGTGAGGATCTTGTTGATGTGAGCGATTTCAGTTTTAGACCACACGTCTTTCAACAGGTGCCCAACCCTCGGATAAATCTCCACAGGTTTAACATCTGGCAGTTGCTTCTGTTTCAAAGCTTTTATACGTTGATGCATATCATCCACCTTCTCAAGAAAAATAAGCGGGGACTCTTCTTTTTGAATAGATGTATTCAGTGACATTAATTCAAGCTGCTCTTCCCTTATTTTTTTCAACTTCTCGATGAGAGGATCATATTCTTCCAAAATGTGTGTGTTGACATCGTCCAGCGCCGTCAGCAGAGCTTGTTTTTTGTGCTCCAAGGTATCGCTAAGTTTCTTAAAATAATGAACTACTGCTTTCTTATCCTCCTGAACAACGCTTTCACAGTGGGACTTCTGTTCTTTCAGCTTTTCAATGAGCAAACATACATCGGTCCAATGTTTATCAGTCAGCTGCTCGAGAAGTTTTCCAGAAGACTCCTTTTCTTTTAGGTAGGCACTTTGAAGGTCATCTATGGGGTGGCCGTTGTGTTTGCCTATTGTAAGGCAATGGCCACATACCAGTTTTCTATCCAAAAGACAGTAAACGTTCAGCGGTTGCCTGTAATGCTCACTGCAGGTTGCAACATCAGAGTGATCCTCCTGTTGGTATTTTTCAATAATAGCTTTCAATGCAAAATTGATGGGCAACGATTCGATACCAGCGGCAGGAATTTCAACGATACTCCTACAGTTCGGACACTTCAGAGGAAGTCTCAGGGGTCTCCAGATGGAAAAGTTTTCCGACAGCTGAATAACACCCTCCAGACAATTCCGACAAAACGTATGGGAACAGGGCAGAACGCGTGGATCTTCAAATATGCTGTAGCAAATGGAACATGTTAATTCTTCCTCAAAGTGATGCATGTCCTAAACACACAAAAAAACAAACAAACAAAAAAAAGTTTAATGTCATTTTACAATCAACTCATTTAAAAGTCATTTTAGTAACCTACACATGACACTTAGTGACCAGTAACCTGACCTGCACTGGCAGCTTATTGCTAAGGGGAGAAAAAAAAGGCAAAAGAAAAATGAAAGCAAGCAACGGTTCAAGGATTTCAGCAAATTGTGATTTGCACTTATAAGCTAAGTGACTAGATATTGTTCACTCATATCCATCTTTAACCATAAAAAACAGCAATCTGCCACTAGATATTTCTTAAAGTGGGAAACAGAAGAGTAACAAAAGTTAGAACTAAAGTTTCTAAATAACCTAAAAGTTATGAAACTTTTTCTCCCACTATGAGTAACATTTTCAACATAAAAATAGAACAGTAAGTACAGAAACTTTTTTTTCTTCCCTAACTTTTTTTGACTATTAAGCAGTCAAATTTACTGAAAGTTTTCTCTAGGTTCTGGCACAAAAAAAAGCCTAACTCAGTAGCCCTTAAATACAATACCACTAACAGTAATTAAGACTCATGGTGTTATTCCTGGGTTACTTTAAGCATAAAACTAAAAATCTAACTTTCGTTTTCCATCCTTTGTAATATTTTCTCATTTTTCTTTGCCAGCTTAGTGAAATCACACTGTAAAGTCACAAATAACAATAACTCTAACGTCAGTTTCCATAAAAGAAATCATAATTCTGTTTTTCATTGTGTTAAAAAAAAAGTGGAAATGAATATGAATTTCCCTTATCTTTCTGTCACATTTTCCTGTCCCCTTCATCAGTTCTAGTCAACTCTGTAGGCTTTGCTACACTGAAAAAAGAAATTGTCCAAGCATTTAGTATCAAAGACTCTCAATTTAGGGTCTAACTCTAAATCTGAAAACAATAACGTGCAGCTGGGCTAACGCAGCTGCACGAGGTGCTACTGAACCTTTGTTTGATTCAGTCAGGAAGATAATTAGCTATGAGATGTGTTTAAGGAGACTATTTTATTCAGATGTGCTCTCCTAAGCTTTTTAATGCATTAACCTATTCTTGCATCGATCTATCAGCACTCCTTATTGACACCGAGATTAATAAAGTTTAATCTATTTTACGTGAATCTACTTAAAAGGAAGTGAATTGTTAAATATACTCTGCTTTGAATATAAAACCTTAAATTGCATTTGGAATCATGAAAGCCACTAAGGATTAAACTTGGAACTAACTAATAAACAATTTACAATAAATAAACAAAGGAGAATTATTCCTGCAAAAGGCAGGGAACCTGACAGAAGTCAGAAGCTAAATACTCAGATCCCAGTTCTTTGAGAGTTAAATTAGCTCTGAGCAGAGAAAGCTATTCTGGTTGTATAGAAATACGTGTGACTTATCTCACTGTATGAGATAGGCTGGTGCGCCCAAAAGTGAAAGTGCTCAACAAAGTCTGATCAGATTTCTTTTGCCCTGTAAAACCAGACTGAATAATAACTAAAAAAATAAAAATAAAAATCTAATGGCCACCATCACCCAAAAAATCAAGTTCAATTCCAGGAGGTACTTGTATGTTGTTTTTTGAGCAAGTCAACTTTATATTGAAAACAATTTTGATTAATTCAGCTTTAAAAAAAAAAAAAAATATCTATCCAACACACATCAGGCAATTTTTTCAGCTAATTAATATAAAATGTTGGTTCATGTATTTGAACCCCACTTTTTCAAGAGACCTTGACAACAGTTGAAAGAAAATCTAAAATCTACTAGAGAGACATATTTCTAATGAACTACCCTTAAAAAGAATGATGAAGTGTGTTAGTATTTATAACTAACTAGTGTATTCTCCTAGTTAAAGAGAATTAATATCAAGCACTACAGCCATTTAGCAAAAGACATTCACACCACTTTGACACTAAATCTATTTCTGTACTGCATTGCTCTTACTAAAGACCACGAGATATTTCTCTTTTTACTGGGGAGCCACAGACCTTCATATTCCAGCTTTTCCAATTGGCCACTGTAGCAACATTAGGTTCTTTAGCTTTCTATGTTAATAATTTCACATTTTTAAGTGATGTTGCAGACACTAGACCTAAAGAAATGTGTCAATAATGAAGGGAAGCTGAATTACAAATCTACTTCACTGTCCAGATAAATTCTTTTTTGAGAATTAATTCCCATGGGAAATACATTTAAAGGTTTTAATTTTTATACAGATATATACTTATATATAAAATTATGAATCTTAGGAATGTCACTTCCACATAAACAGAAGGAAAAAAAAAATCAGTTAAGTTTTTGCTGACAGAAAAGAAAGGATCCTTAGTAAGTACTCTCATTCATTATTTTCTCTTATATACATGGAATGAATACAGTTTAAAAAACAAATCTATGTTTAAAATCACTATTTTTTCCCAAATCTAGGCCTGTAGTTCTCTTCAAAGGAACTATTACAGGAGGAAAGTCTTCTTTATAAAGAACACAGGTCTAGCTTATTTGAGCTACATAAAGGGCAAGACAAAATTAATCTTCAAAAAATTGTTTTAACTGCAAAGTAGCTGCTTGCTACCATAAAAATGAAGGAGCAACTTTACAAATTTTTTTCTTAGCTCTGTGATGAATCCCCTCAAGCTCTGCAGGGGTAACCCTCGCACCCAGGCAGCGTGTCCCCCGGGGAAAGGCAGGCGCTGTGCCTCAAGCCTGCGCAGGTTGGAGCAGCCACGAGCCCGACGGCCTGCGCTCGCTCCGGGGCTGTTTCATAACCCTGCAGCCGCTAGCCAGAGGGACTGAAATCCCCATTTCCACAGAAACATACCGCCCTGTTTCCCAGGCAACTGAGAAATTTAAAGAGTGACAGCGGTTGCCTGCTAGCAAGCAGCTCTGGAAAGCCAGGCCAGCAGGAGTCTCTGCTTTCAGCTCTGTCCGAGGGTGCGTGGGACACCCTGCTCCAGCGGCCTTCCAGGCACCCCCAGCAGGAACAGCACTTGGCTTTTTAGTTATTATGCATCAATTTCCAAACAGGATTTGGAATGCTAATGTTGATATTTGCTATAGGCACCCTGTGGGGTTTTCTTAATTTGTTGTAGACAACTGCTCCAGAGTTGTACCAGGGAAGCAAAAGGTAAAAATCCTGAAATTCAGTTTCATCCTGTGCTGGCAGCAGCACGGAGGGAACAGTCCTACACTCAAACAACAGTGAAAAGAAATCCGTAGGTGGATGTCAGAAACAGAGAGACTGGGAACACCAACAGAGAGAGACTGAGATGACCCATCACAGAGTTAAACAAAAAAGAAAGAAAAAAAGTTTTCCAGGGGGAAAAAAAAAAAAGTAGCAGGAAACTGGCGAATGCTTTCCTACACAGAGCAGATACTTTTCCTTAAACGTTCCAAACAACTGTGGTAGCAAATGCACGCGTGTGTATATACATATTCATTTTAAGAGTCACTCAGTATAAGCAAATTACAAACTAGAAGGTATTTTTAAAATGCAAAAGTGTAATTGTGCCAGCAACACGGTGAGTTTCAGAAATCTTCCAGCAGTAGAAGGCCTGCTAAGTGGCTGTGATTTTATCCTCTTCTAATTAGTGATACTGTAGGCAAGATGAAAACACACAATACAACATACCTATTTCTGCCAAAGCTTTCAGTTAAGCTTATCAAAGTAGTGGAATGTATTCCTTGATAACACTGCATTCCTCATCTAGCCATCAGAACCACTGCTCATCCAGATAATTATGCGAGATGCTGTTTAGAAACAATTATACCTGGAATACAGCATATGTCAGTCTTTAGGTAGATAAGTAACTGACTGCTGTATAGTAAAAGCCAGCTGTAAGAATCCTGTAATACATCCTTTTCTGCTCTAGAGGATTTTAAAAGGCAAGTTTGGCCTTAGCTAACAGTTGTGACAAGAGTTACAAGGGGCACTTAAGGCAGATCCTCCCCAGGAGTCGGTGCTGCCAGGCTCCCCACTCCTCCTTCACACCACTGTCAGGGAAGAAAATGACATCTGCTCTCTCCTGAAGGACACTGGAACACTCAACCTTAAAACCGTACTGCACTTAAACTAAATCCACGTCAAAAATGCTGTCTCCCCATTCCACAGTGGTCCATGAAGTCCTCCTGTAGCACCAGCATAAAAGCTCAAGGTTATGGCATGTAAAAATAAAAGATTAAATGATGTTATGGATAGTGTTTTCCACTTATAAGTCACTTTCATGGTAAAGGGTGATGGAACTTTTTAAAAAAAACAGAAGGCCAAGGTGCAGCTCCGGTATTTGTCATTGCATCACAAGGAATGGAACTTGCTACACAACTGCCAGGTTTGAAGGTTGTTAACAACAGGCCAGGCACCAGGAATCATAAACAACAGCCAACCTTAAACCCTTCTATTCCAGCCCGTTTCAGCTGTACAGCTTTGTTCCATATAACAAATATCTCACGCCCAAGTCACAGCAATTCTCAACCAGGGATGTTCTGCCCCTAGTCTTACCACAGCTATTACACCACTACCCCAGATTTTTTACACTGTTGTTTTTTTTTTTTTTATGACCTGAAAGGAGATGAAGACAGCTGAGAGGTCTGCCTAGTCTCCCTATCAAGCTGACCTGACAGATCCCTTCTGTATACCCCTCCACCGGCTCCTTGCCTACCTCTAGAACAAGCTTACATAAGTTACCACATTCATAAAACCCCAAATATACTACTCTACCCTTTCCATATTCGTATTCTGTTGTCAGGAGTCGCTCTCTAGCCCTTATCTCTTGACCTCTGTCAAAGCTTCTGGTCTTGAGCGCTCATTTACCCGTCCTTATGGGGCGGGGGAGCTAGAAGGAAGAGGACACCTTTACCTGTCCCCTGCAGACCCCCTGCCAGCTCCCGCACCCAATCCGGCCGCTAGCAACGACGGGAACTACAAAAAGGGATCCACACCAACACCAGAAACTTGCTAAGGTTACAAAGATTAGAAATACGCTTAAAGACGACGAAAGAAGGGGTGGGGTATGGGACACCGGAGCGCTGCCCGAGGTTCCCGGCGGCGGCGGGTCCCCCAGCCCAGCCCCGGCGC
>JAHREE010000176.1:1162542-1197080 GCA_033628505.1 Tringa tobata | reverse complement strand
TGTTCTAACAAATTAACCATCACAGTTTAGCTGATAAGCACAGAGTTTAAAATATTACATTGAGCTGTAATTGGTCTTTTTCCTGTGAAGCTGTTACAATACTTTTGATGTCAGTTACATCCCTTTTGTTTTAAATATGTAACAATTTTAATTGATTTTTTTTTTTATATGCTATCAAATTGAAGTTTTTCCAACCTTAACAAGTTACCACAGAGCTTTCTGTCACCATCGTTCCACTTGTGGCAGCACAGCTGCTGCAACCTAAGGGCAACTTGTGCAAAACAAACAAGTTTTCTAAAAATACATGCATTTTTCAACTCCCATTGTCTCTGATTCTTGTTACAAAAATTTACATTAGCTATTAGGAAGAAATTCTTGACTGTGAGGGTGGTGAGGCACTGGAACAGGTTGATGATCTTTAAGGTCCCTTCCAACTCTAACCATTCTGGGATTCTATGATTTTATCCGCACTCACCTATTTATGTGATTTTTAATAAGAACGTTGGGTAGGATTTGAATTAACTGGTAGCTCTAGTACTTGGGAGAGCATTTGTTTCTGAACAGGCCTGGGATCCTGGGCACAGAGCTGGGTTTTGGTGTCCGGGCACAGCACCTGGCCTCAGCAGGACTAATTGCTCCTCTCCCTTTTTGAGCGTTAACCCTGCAAGGCCTGCCTGGTCCACCACCATGTCCAGTTCAGGCCTGGCCACCCAGGGGCTCCAGAGGAAGAAGTTCGGTGTTGGGGACCAGGAGCTGCCTTACTCTCTGCTGCCTGACTCCAGCACAGCTCCATGGAAGCAGCGACGAGCTCCAAGCACCTGCAGTCTTAACAGCACTGAAAGGGAAAAGGCAGCAAAGAGGCAGCCTGGAGGCAGCTGTAGCCCAGTGCTTATCCCTCAACATCATAGAATGGTTTAGGTTGGAAAGGACCTTAACAATCAAGTTCCAATCCCCCTACCACAGGTAGGGACACCTCCCACCAGGCCAGGTTGCTCAAAGGCCCATCCAGCCTGGCCTTGAACATCTCCAGAGATGGGGCAGCCACAGCTTCTCTGGGCAACCTGTTCCAGTGTCTCACTACCTTCACAATAAAGAATTTCTTCCTAGTATCTAATCCAAATCTTCCCTCTTTCAGTTTAAAACCATTCCCCCTTGTCCTATCACTCCACTCCCTGATCAAGAGTCCCTACCAATCTTTCCTGTAGGCCTTGGAGGCAGCTATAAGACTTCTGGCTGGATCTGCACTGCCTTGGCACGGGTTGAACTTCTTGTGGCCCTTTGCCTTGCCAGGATCAAGCAGTGACAAACCCCTGCCCCACAGATGTGTGAGATGGCACTAACAACGTGCTTGGCTTTCCTTACTCATTGCAAGGAGAGACTGGACCACCCACAGCAACATGTGCCACCTTCCTCCAGGGGGCAGCTGAACCCCGATAGAGGAACACCTGCCCTTTGAGCAAGAAGACCCTGAACCCCAAGCAGAGGGAGGCATAGACTTCATCATTGAGGAAACTGACCTTCCAACAGGAAGATCTTTCTCCCAAGCAAACAGATACAAGCTCAAATGTCACAGTCTCCATATCACACAGAGGACAGCTGACTCTGAAATGGAAACGGGATATTCCTTCAGAACAGGGAGGACAACATGAAAGAGAAGTTTCTCATGAATAAAGGAAAAGGCTAAGTAACCCAGGGATGAGCTCTTCCTAGAGGTACTGACTACATTAATTGCCTCACGAGGCCTCCTCAGGCAGCTATCCAGAAACAGCACAGCAAGATTTATCCAGAAAAACTTATGAAAGTTTCAGTAAAATTCATATTTTACCATAAGAGGTATTGAGATAAGAGATATACTTAAGATACTGAAAAAAAAAAATCCTTCCTTAGAAAACATGGTTCGGAGAAACATTAAGTCCTTCCTGACTTGAGAACAGGAATTAGAAGTCTTAAAAGTGATAATCTAAAAGAAGGTAATGTACTTTCCAGAAGAGATGCAGTCAGTAGCAAAGTGAGAAAAAAAATAAAAATCACAGGAGTCCAAATACTTGCTTAATTCTAGAATTAGAGTTAATTTAATTCTAAAATTAATTCCAAAATAATAGATATGGCTCTTTAAACAACAAATTTCAGCTTAGGTTTGTCTGAGATTCGTGGAAACTAAACCAGTTAATAAAGATTAAAAAGGCATGGACTTCTTACTCAGGCTTTACTTCAAAGCTGAGGCGATTCTGCATATTGGTAATGTTTCAGGAGGATTGAGAAAGTGTTTTATATATTTATTTTGCAAATACAGAAATAACCCATGCTTGGACTATTTCTCAAGCTGTGTTGCTTCATTATATATTCCATTTACTATTCTATATGTCCCCCAGTAGAAGTTTTACTAACAGCATTAATTTCATTAATTCACATGCCCAAACTATTCCCAGGAATAGATCAAAGAGGACAGTGCAAGACTGCAGGTGCAAGGTTTTGCTTTTTTCCTTGTTATGTGTAGAATGAGATAAAATATGAGTGATCCTGAGCTAGTGCTGGTTGTTATTTTCCTACTTTGCTACATAAATAATCAACACAGCTTACACTTCGTTTTCTAGAATTTGGGGTTAACTGGGAAATTCCCCCTTTAATTTCTACCACCTCACAGTTACATCCTTTCAAGCCAGTAGACTCTCTTAGGTCAGCAGGTTTTAAAAGTTGCTTACTCTGTCAAAACTATTCTTTAAATCATGACCTTACCCTTAATTACAGGTGGACAGATCCTTGCCAATTGTGCTTACCCTGCCTGCTGGTGGTACCAGAGTTCTGTGCCACCCGTGTTTCTGCAGATCCTGTCTGGGTTGTGAATGACCTTCCCTATCCCCCGCCTGCACTCCTAACCCAGCGAGCAGTTGCACAACTTGGGCCCGTCTGCATCTATCACAACAGTGGCCTCTCATCCATCTCCCTTGTGCTCAAGCAGCCACACAGGCTCATCAAAAAACTAGCTGAAAACTAACCCAGAAAATAACTTGTTTTTCAGAGGACAGATCCACTGGCTGGAGGATTATGCCAGATAATGGGTCATGACAGCAGACGGGTCGTTACTAAACCACCTGCTGTGGGTACATCAAGAGGATGAGAGCACATTTCAAAAAAGTCAGAGATGAACAGAATGTGGGCATTGACTAACAGATCAGTAATCCACTTTCTATTACAAAGATGTCATCTTAAGCATTTTATTTACTATTTGAACAAGAAAAAGTACTACTGGGCCATATATACAAATCTTCACACCTGGTTTATTCTGCCCTTGTGCCCAATTTGCTGAAGAGGCTGCAACCATGTGGATGTTCTGTTGTTAGCACTACATTAACTGCACCACAGTGGCAAATCTTTGCAAATGAAATTTTGGGAATAAGTATCTTCTAGCAGAATTCTGCATCTGGCAGAAATTACAATGGACAAGACAAGGGGCCAGCATTCAATCTGCACAGCTGACAGGCCACAATGTACCGACGTCAGAGCCATTCTGAAAACTGCTGATAAGACTGCCCCCTTCTAACTGCATTCATAGGGCCTGGTGCAGTAATAACCTGCTAAAATGTGTTTCTGCAACTTAACTCAGGTAAAATATGAAAATAATAACAAGAACTAAGTTTTAAAGATGCTTTCCTAGTGCAAAATAGGTATCCCACAAGTCTACTAACATAAAACAGACAGAGCGACACTGATATCATTTGTGTTTCGGTACAAATCAAGTAATCTGGAACATGCTGCAGAGGTTCACTCCATTTAAAATAAATAAATCTGCATTTCTATATTTATACAATTCTGGAAAGCATAGAAAGCTATTGTGGCAAAACACACAGAATCACAGCAGCTAAAAAATTTAAGTGCTAGGTAGCCAAGATAAATGGCAGCAGGTCATGGTTTGTAACTGAGCATATTATTAGAACAAATGATGCAGTTAGAGAAAATACAACATTTTAGGTGAGGAAAGCCTTCCCCAGGCCCACAATGCAACCAACCTGCAAACTAAGGCTTTGGTTCCACCACAAAAGTCTAATCACTAGTTGCACACTTCTGGTTCATTAAAAATACTTGTCAAAAGAAGTAGGAAAAGTATGAACTGTTTAGTGTGAGTGAAGGGGTCCAAATCTGTAACAGATTCCAAACAGTTCAAATAAGAAAGAGGTAAACTGGGTATGTAGTTACAGAAAAAAAATTGAAAGTTTGTAAGAAGGGAAATAACACAACAGAGTAAGATTTTATGGTGACAATATTGCTCGGGTAAGGGTTTTACCCATGATAGCCATGCACAGAACTTCAGCAGTTGGATGGTCAGCCACTTGAGAAAAAACTCTGAGGCTGACAGAGCACTCAGATTTTTGCTTTGCTTCCAATGCTGAACCAATTACTATGGTTACCAGATCCTCTCCTTATTTTCATATATTTGAGATAAGGGCACATTTCAGACCCGGAGTCTGTAGCTGTCCATGGTATCAGCCTCTCCCCCCTCCCCTGCCCCACGCTGACGAAGCTCTAACTCCTTTTCATTTTTCTCCAGCTCATCAATACTCTCATTTTTGCGGTGGAGGATGTGAAAGTATTCATACTTTACTCCAGGATCTATACCAAGTAGACAGCAGCAATAAAAACATCTCCTAGTAAACCACAGCGCCTGGAAAAGTCCCAATGTCACAGGCACTCAACCTGGGAGTAGTTTTGTTTCTGGGGCACATGCACTACATAATACAGAATAAAAATTGCTATAATCCTTTCCCCTATACTACCCCTCTCAACACACCAGGAAAGGCTTAAGGAAAAACCTAGAGAAGCAGAAGACCAAACAAGGGCACTTTTGACAATAATTTATAATATAAATAAATGATGTTCAGAGTAAGATCCTATGTTTTATACCCAGTGTATTTTTATGTACTTAAAAGAAGGATAAAAGATGAAGCAACATTTAGTCTGAGAAACTGCCATTCTAGGAATGACATACTTGCTTTGTACCATGATCTGATGTTGCGGATACAGTCTGACTGCTGACCATCTTGCCTTTCCATCCAATTACAACACTTCTGTAGTGCATTTACCTATAGCTGCCATTTAAAAGTTTCCCATGTTAGTTCTTTTCCAGTAATAGCAGCTTTCAGTATTGTTTCACAGAAATTTAAAAGTACATCAAAGGTATTTACATATGACAGTTTTAATGACAGCTTGAAGAAAACTTTTCCTCAGTTTTGGAGCACTCCAGCAGAGTAAAAACAGGACCCCCATCTCAAGGGATTTACAAGCAAGAAGTGGGAATTTTGTTCTGGAAATTTAGTTTCCAGACACTTTTCTGTAGGTATTAACTCTTAATTAACTCTTAAGCAGTATTAACTCTTTCAATTAATTCTGTGTGCCTTCTGAGTTTTACTCTGGCAGTAGCTAAAACTTACTATTGGGAAGAGTTTGTAAACTTTACACATTTTCTGCTACTAAGTTTCCTTTCATAAAGTCTATTTGATCCAGATGCAGGACTTCTGTAATTGTTTCCAGCCTTGTGACCAGCATTCCTGCCAGTAATTTGGTGACATGCAGAGCTGAGGAAACATTTATAGTTAAAAGTGGCAAAGAATCTACAAGTATTAATATGAAGACATTCTTAATTATAAAGCAGCAATTTATGCAACATACTGTATGATAGGAGGAGTTGTTTACAAATACATAGATTTCTTTGCTTTTAAGCGGAGAGAAAGTCACCCTCCTTTCTTCCTGGCACATCCACTGTTTTCCTTAGGCTTTTGACATTTTCTAAAAGTAGAGTCCTGGTTACTGAGAAGTCATCAGGTTCTCTTGCTCAGGGCTTGCTAAATTGCCTTAGGAAGCATTTCATTTTACTTGAAACCCTTTGAAGGTGGTTGATCTTAACACACTATCCAGAAATTATTTTTTTAAACAGTCAGACTACCCTGTTCTGCTACCAAAAAAGTAGACAACTTACTGGGAATGCTCGTGATCCACCTGAAGACACCATTCTGTGAAGAAACGTAGAAGGGATATCCTTGTTCAAGTCTCCACGCATCCAGCAAATGGCTCTCCCAAGCTGAAAAGCCCCACACAACCTGGGGCTATTCCACTTCCAGTGGTGGGAGAGAAAGAAAGAGGGTCAACTTCTCTCAAGCTATCCCTTTTGATTCAGCATGCTATTCTTCCCTCTGTAGAGCTACTCCTCCGAGCTAAACCAGGCAGTGCAACCCTAAAATCCAAATTCCAGTTTGGTCCAACAATACTGCTCCTGGAATACTATCTGGAATACCTTACACTATGAATTAACTTTTGTTCTTTTAATATTTTAAAGGTCTTTTTCTAGATATCTGCTCCCTTAAGTTCAGCTGAAAAGCTAATTTTCTACTTAGAAATACCGAAAGAGTAGGTTAACATACAACCTCACCTCTGCATCTTTGGTTATTTTTACTAGAATTGAGGAACAGTGACCAAAGAGTTACCATCTGCGTGGTTACAGACTATCTAAATATCACAGACCAGTGTTCTGCTACTCAACAGCTTGAGAGTACACTTGATGTCACAGCTTTGACATTAAGAGGGGAACATCTGAGTTGCTTCTGTTGGTGACCTAATTCCATTGCTCAATAAAGTCGGAGGCTAAAATTTATTTATCTTCACACGTAGGCAGAAAATTGGTCTGCGACTTCCATTGCTGCAATGCAAGGTTCTACTCTTAACTCTGCCTTCTGACTTTCTGAAGTCTTAATAATCTGATTAGTACTCCTAACATAAAACTTTATATCTCGTTTGGATCCCAAGCCTCCCAAACACTCCCTTTTCCCCAACAATGTAATTACATTACCTCAAACTGCAGCTTTTGGGGAAAAAAAGGCATTGGACAAACTGGCTTCAGTTTTGATCCTTTGAACACTGCCACCCTGTGGATACTGAAACGTTTAAGCTTTTTGTATTTTGGTAAACTAACAGAACAGTGTGACAGCGAATTTTTCATTTATAAAAACTCCACCAAACCCCAAACCAAATCACAATCACTGACCATGTAAGAAAGTACAGGCTGGAGCTTGAACAGCACCAGCTTAAGGTAGTTCTCTAAGTGTATCACACATCAGGGGAAGCACCAGAAAGAGGCATTTACTGGCAGTAAATACAGATCTTGCCATAGTGTTTTGGGGTTTCTTTTTGTTTTGGAAACATAAAAGTTGCTGCAAACATCTGTTCTCCTCTTAACCCTAACAAAGAAGGATTCTAACAAAGCAATTTTCTACAGCACGTCCTTCACAAAGATATTTCTGTGAAGTCAGTAATAAGTGTAATTTTACTCATGGCATTGCAACTTCCTTAAGAACACCAATTTAAACATTTTACCTCCTCTAAGGATTCCCTACATTTACATGAAAACAACCCTAATTTACTCAGTGAATACATAATAGACGCAATTAGGTAAGTTTGTTATTTCTTAATAATTATACCAAAATAGTTATTTACCTCAAGCCTGCATAACACACCAGACGACACATTGACATTTGGCAGGGAAAAAAAAAAAACTCAGAAAAAAGACTCGGAAATCTCACTGTAACTTTCTTCAAATGATCATCTTGAGGTTTTGATGAAAGCTGGAGTGAGGGTATATACAAAGACACACCAAATACAACACTGTTGCAAGTTTAATGTTTATTTCCCCAAGACAGCCTAGCCTGCACTCTACTTGGATAAATTTCACAAGCTAGTTTTCCGCTGCTTCTAGTTTTAAACTTTAACCATGTTTCTGATGACAAGGAATGCTGCAAAAATACTCTAGTCCAACAAAGAGTTATGATCACAAAATAATCTTTATCCATTCTACAGTGTTTGAGAATTACCAGTTGATTTTAAAACACAAGGTAGATATAGATGCTAATGGTGGCTAATCTGGTATGTTTTATTATAGCAAACTGTTGTTCATGCAACACTTGTGCTCAAAGGGGAAGGCACAGCATTTCCTACAATGAGCCACCTTATAAAGAGTTCAGTTTGTACAAATTTGTAACGTCACCTTTAATTTAGTGTGCAGAACCTCAAAACTGAGGTATTACTCCAATTATAAAAACACTTGCATCCTTTTTGTGCAAGTTTTAAAAATACAAAGTTTTCTCTCTAAAGTGGCTCAAAATAGATTGTTCATGGCTGCCTACGTCTAAGATAAAAAGAGTCTAAAACAATTGGATTAGGCATATTAAAGGTGTTCAAACCATGACTTGATTTGTACATCTATTCACACCTCTTTTTCGGTCTTTATTCGGCAGTACATATGCACCAAATTTCATTTTTAGAAGTTTCCATATCATTTTCATAGAAAACAAAGTTTGAAAACAAGTAACATTGAAACACAGCACGGTATTCTACCACAACGGAAACATTTGGTTACAGGACTCAACAAAATCTAAAAATGAACTATGCTGTAGATTACCACATGCAAAGGTCTTCATGTTATCTTTGAAAATGAAAAAGGATGAGATTTTAATTACCACATTTTACTGCTTTCTACTATTATGGCAACTTGTGTACTGCAACACAGTCTATTTGAAGGGAAATGTATGATTTTTGCATGCAAAAATCTACAAATTAGTTTTGATGATATGGAAAGCTTTTCATAACATCAAACATTCATCTGGTGCAAATGCACAGGGAAGCCTTCCTGAAATTCTGACTTTACAAACAACTAATAAGCCATACAGGAAAGAAATTAAAATAACTAAAAGAAAAATAAGAGGGAAAAAAAAAAACAAAATAAAAAAGAAACACAGGCTGCAGGAGTAAACCAGAGTCTGCTGCTAAACCGGTCTTTGTTTTTGTGTCCAGTGTAAGTTAACACTTATGAACTCATTTTGATGATTTACTAGGTTTATTATCAGCCCCCTGAAGGCGAATCAAGCTTGCATGCGTTCACATACAGCATCACAACCATACTCTCGTACACACGCCACTCCAGGACTAGGAGCCTGCTTCGGGACTGAAGAGCCCCGGGTTTGAAACACGAGCCTGGCTCCACAGCATCGGGTCCAGACATTCATTCAACGTTGTGCATTCACACGGTGCTTCATAGCAAGGCCTGGGCTCATTCTCCTTGGACTTATATGGGCATCCTATTCTCTTATGCTTACAAGGCTTGATGATGATAGTACTGCATTTCCCCCCAATTGCTCTAGTAAGTCATTGTTCCATCTCAGGCACTGAAGATCTTTGACCTGTAGCCCTTTTTCTTTGAACAATCTAAATAAGCATTCAGTGTGAAGTTTTTCATTACATTTTGCCACTCATTCTCACTCGCACCCACTCGCCATCTTGACTTCATTTGGGCTTTTCTGTGATTCCAAATGAAATCTTCACATTTTCTTTCCCGATTTAATGCAGCAGCGGATCCCATGAGCCAAGATTGATGGATCAAACCTTTTTTTTTTTATTCAGTGCTGCATTGTACCTAACTCCCAAAATACCACTCTAAAACTGGAACCCTTCTGCTGGTACATTGGCAGATGAATTGAAACCAAATGTTCCGCCTTGTATTGCTTCTGGAACAAGGCTAGGATCTTCATCAATCTGTAACAGAATGAGAACATCATGAGTAGGAATAAAAAACAAAAGCCTCACTAAAAAGAAGCCAGAAAATCCCGAAGAGTATCTATCTCTTCACCTAAATCTACTTCCTTGCATCAAGTCTTGCCATTCTTCTCCCCCAGTTTAGTAAAAGCACTATAATGACCAAGTCATTTAGGCCAAAATGTTTTAGCTTGCATTTAGGCAAGTGACGTGACACCCAATAATTTATCTTCTTTACTCAGTCTTCACTCCTAGAAAGTATTCTGTCAGTCACGCATCATCCTTATTGTCAGCTTATAAACTGTCACAGTTAAATAGAAACTGCAGTTTTTGCTTAATCCTTAGTTGATTTAATGGTATTGGTTTTATCTTAAGTAGCATACAGGTTAATGAATTGACACGAGACTAAAGTCCAAGTCCTGCTGTATTAGCAACTCAAATTTTGCAAAAGACGACTTGCATCTTATTATTCATATAAAAGTGAAACTCTTAGCACAAAATAAGCTGCAGACTGTTGGGGAAGGAATGCAACTGAGCTCTACTGCTTTTGTAGTATTCTGCTCCTGAAAATTCTTCAGTCAAGTAGAAAACCCTCTCACCTCATGACACAGACCGACATGATTGCATTTCCTTTAAAAGCAATTAACTCTTATGATTTAAAGCGCATACAAACCTAAAGCCTTCCTTTGACTTACATTACATGTTTAAACTGAAAACAACATTCTTGATCAGCGCATCCTACCTCTGAAATCACTAAAATATTCAAAATAGTTTGTTTCTGAAGAAGCAGATTCTGAGATTTGGTATTCAAGTCAGCAGGGAGCTTATCAAATGTGGTGTATCAAGCCTAATCAGAAGCTGACAGTTAAGAGAACTATTCAAAGCCTCCTACTTTAATCTCTAGAAATGAGGCTTAAATTAGGCATTAGATCTTTAGATACTTCATCATGAAGAATGGTAAGATACGCAACAGGTTCAAATAAGGGCTCATTCTTCACTGAAAAAATCAAACAAATGTCACAGAGCAGGCTTTAGAGCTGTTGTCTTTATCTTGAACCATATTTACAAATAACAATTACAAAAGCAGATTGCAGAGCTGCTACACACTTACATCATCTGAAGAGAAGAACTGATCAATGATCTCATAAGCCAGTTTGTAGATGTCTTCATTTTCATGATTTTGTAGCTGTTCAATTTTCTCCAGGCCTACAGCAAGTACATAAGAAATGTAATAGAGTTAAAATATCCAGTTCAGGCAAAACAACCTCTGTCTCCTTAAGGCCTCATCACACAAAGTCATTAAAAACAAATCTAGGAATACAGCGACTATGAATGTGATGCTGTTGAACTCATTTGACATGAGCATAAGAGCTTCCTAGAGATTTGAGGAAATATATCACAGACCGAGGAACACATACCAAGACAAAAAAACCTGTATAAAAAGCCAATTCCAGCCCTTTGCCTCTTGCTCTGAGTGGTTAAGCTGCTCTATGGAAATATGGCCAGGGCCAAGCACTAGGACATACTCCCTTTTCACAAAATCATCTTTTGAGCACCTGGTGTGATAGCCCCAAGCTGTGACATTGCAAATCTGTACACTGTTGGCAGCACACACGCTATCAGTTACTGACCTGTAGCTCAATTAGACAGCAAGTAGCTGCCAAGTAAGTTACTGCAGACGTAAGCAGAGCATACATACAAATATTTCTAAAGTTCTGACAAGCAGAGCTTTAGGCATTAACACCTCTTTTCTCCCTCCCTCACCAATCAATTAAGTTTCCACCCTGCCTCAAGATTTTGTATTTTAAAGACTATTCAACTCCATGTTAACAAAATCCCAGTTTTTTACCTATGGCCAAATTTAATACCACTGTTCCTTCATCCTTGAAGATTTCGATCAACTTAAATGGCAACCAATACAGGGAAAGCCTGAAGGCCATTAGGAAGTTAAAGCCATCATATTTCTGCAACCCTTGTATGTAAAATTTTATTTTTTTCCCCAATTCACCTGGACACGACTTGTGCATGATTAAAGCATATCATCTCTACGTTAACAGAAACTAATTTGTCAAGTACACCAAACTGTTAGAAAATTGGCACCTAATAAACTTTATTGCCATTATCCAGCTCCTCCACATTTTACCTGATCATGAACTTAATCAGTGAGGAAAAGCCAAGTACATTCACCTATTAGGAATGAAGTGGTCACTTTTTAAAAAAGGCTTTGCTTAAAATATCTGTGCCAACACAAAATAAAGACAACAGCACAGACACGTGTTAGGAAGCCAAACCAGCAATTTCTGAAAAAACAGTATCAAAATATAAGGCATCCTACCTCCACACTCTTCTATAAGATTGGCTATGGTTTCCGCTTCATCTTCAGCCATTTTTAATATATTACTTAGTCCATCCAGAACCACTTGCACAACTTGCGCATCTTTTACTGTCAGCAAATTGCAAAAGGGAGGAATTACATTTTGTTGAATTAAGTACGCCACCTAAGGGGAAAAAAGCAAATAGTTAAATGAGGAGCGTGGCAGAAGCAAAGGATGGACCACAAGCACACATGCAAACAAGTTTAACAAAGACCAAGTGCTCGAAGTTACCCAACAAGGTAAGAGTATTCTGTAGCGGTCACTTTCAGAAATACTTGTTTTAGAGCATAAAAGGTAACATTTATGAATTATGTTACATATATATTACAAGTCTAGAACACACAAGTCTAGAACACACAAGTAGCAGATACTGTGATTTTTTCAGTATTAGATGAGGAGTTTCAACCTCATCTTTGAAGAATGATACCACCACCCAACCCTGCCACAAGTTTAATATTCTGGACTTACAAGAAACCAGTATATTTCTACTACCAAGCTACCAATGTTACAATGTTACAAGCTACCAATGTTTCTACTACCAGGCTACCAATGTTACAATTATCACACTCTTAATCATAAGAGAAAAAACATAGTAAGACAGATGTCGAATGACTAAGAATCTCATCAGAGCTTGAACGCGGTCATTCATAGCTACTAGACCATCCTAACAGAAGAGCTTCCATCCAAATCTCCACCGATGCTCCTAATCTCAGGTCAACTAAAGTTCACTCTTAAATCCCTTGTGGAAAAGGAAGAGTTACTGAACAGGGAGGAATCCAGACATTGACAATCCTGGCACAGAAGAAGTCTAAACCAATCAGCTGATGTACTTTCTCGAATGAACCTTTTCTTAAGGTTTGACTCACTTGGTCTTTTCTTCCGCTGATCGTTAAGTTGCTTATTGCCCAAGCAGCTTCTTTCTGAGTACCAAAGTCACCCTAAAATAAAACCATAAATAGAAATAATCATTCTAATTTTTATTTTATGTGGTGTTACAGTAAAAACTTGTATTTGTTACAGTCCATTCTGCATTGTATCACCAGATCAGTTTTCAGTAAGTAGGAAAGTAACTAACAAATGCTGTAGATGTTTGAATCTACTCTGAGTGCTCACCCCCTCCCTGCAACCATGTTTTTAAATCGCCCTTCCAGAGGAAATTTGTTTGCAAAGTAAATAAAAACTGTAGTACTCCACTCTCTCACATTCCTTATCAACAGCTGTCATACATTACAGTGAGAGATAAGCAGCAAGTGTCAATTCTGATAAACCACCGTACACACTGTAACTGTGTCTGCCTTTGAAGCTGGTCAACATAAGGCTGCTTACTACATGAAAGAGAATGGCAGCCAACTCTTTTCTCAGTCATCAATAAACTGGCAGAGAACAGAAGTATTTGCAAACAGCTATATGTTGCTTTGGGGAAGAGACAAGTGTTTCTTCAGTCTTAGCCCCAGTCTCTACACTGATGTAAGACACTGTAATCTTTGTTTATAAACTGAGAAAAATAATTTAAATGAGATTTAGAAGGAGCTTCCCTTGATCTGCTATCTTTCCTCAACACATCTGGCACTCATCATTTTATAGCACTTCACAAAAGAATATCAACAGTAACGTATTTTATCTTGCAACATATGAAAAATGCCCAACGCAGTTTACCCCTGCTCCCCATGTTTATACTATGATGTAAAACATGAAGCAAGGAATTCAGTGTCACTTTCCCCAATTAAGGAAACAAACATTAAATCCTTCTTGTTATCTAACCTTATCTAGAAGATGTATTATCATTGGAACAAGGTTTGCATCTATTACTGCCTGAACTTGCTGCTGATTTCCTGCAGTGATGTTAGATAGGAACCACACTGCTTCCTGCAAAATAAAAGGACATGAGAAATTAATTCAGATAGTCTCCTATAATGTATTTTATGTCCACTCCAAGACTTTATACATTCACATTTTTAGATCTGCAATTCATACAATAGTCAACCTTAAACACAATCAAGTATTGTATCAGTTTGATTGTACATAGCTGAATTCCTAGTAAATTGACTAAATGTACAGGCAACAAAGTGGGACAGTCTCAGCTTAGGAGACTCCACAAGAGCCTTCAGTCTTTTCATTGTTACCAAGTTACAATCAAATACTCCAAACCCACAGATTAAAACACAGAACTATTTGGAGACAAAAAAAAATCACAAGGCTATAAATGAACACTCAATTATGAGTCCATTACTGAGAATTAATACTATAGCAGTTTTCAGCTGATATGGTCAGACAAGCTCCAAAATTCGTTACAACATCAAGCTTTCCAGACTTGAGTGGCAGAAGACAGTATGTTCTTTACCTGCTTCATAATGTTTCTCTTGGCATCAATCATCAAGAAAATGCAACACCTATTACTTAAATGCTTGCTTTTCAAGAATACTGTAAAGTTTATGACCCTTTATGATCATTCTGTCCATAAGCCCAGGACTGTCTTCTTCCAGCAATAACCAACAGCAGGTGCCTAGGAAAGTGTGTAAGAAGAGATCTTCCCCCCCATGTGCCCTCCCAGTCCTCAACAGTCAAAATTTTGAACTAAGGCAAAGGATGGGTGGACATAGTGCTTAGAGATACGCTTTAATGATGGCTTTTGTCAATGCTGACAGTTGGACTAGGTGACCCCGAATTGCCAATCTAGGCAATTCTATGATTCTATGACTCTTGTGTTAACAGGGATCAAAAGCCCCCCACATCTCTTAAGCAGGAATCTGTACTTTTGACAAGAAATAACAGTTTCACATAAAATTAAGTGTATTCAGAGTATGATCTTTTTTAATCTTATAGCCGATGAGTTTCTCCCTTCTTAGAAACCCTCCATCACTCCTCAATTCCCTTATCCTCTCAGCTTATCTGGCATGATAACTTTTTAGACAAGTATTTCTCTCAACATGAGATTCAGAAATTCTCACATTTCATTCAACTGAGTCTCTCAGATCAGATCACAGGATCACTTTCATTAATGAACCTGTTAGAGATTTAGGATGCCCAGGCTTCTCTTGGTGGGCTTCTTTTGGGCTTTAATCATCGGCAATGTTGCAATGTGGCACCCCAGAATTTAACAACATGCCTCAGATGCACTCCGGAATCAGCACTGCATTGTCAGTGCCCCCATTTGAAGCCTCTTCTACACACGCATGCACACACACACACTCCCCACAGCCCACCCCACTTGGTTTAAATTCCATTTATCACACACACTCATTCAAAGACACATCCAATTATCTCTATTTCATCACTTCCAAGAGAGTCAGTTTAATTAAAGTGACATTTCACATAGCAAGAACTGTAACTTTTAAGTCAACAGCCAGAATTATAAGATAAAGCTTTAATTTCATAAAAATTCAATTAGAAGAATCAGGAAACAACATTCTCATCAAGTACAAGTTTGCAGCTCCTTAGAGATTTTTCTACAGATGTTAACCTGAAGAAAAATTTCAGCATCTTGCCTGCTCTTGCCATAAACTGGTAAAGTAGTCAATTACTCAAATCTCTGCCACACTGCATTATGTGGAATCCAAACCAGCTATCCCAAATACAAAGAAGTTATCAATCAGGTACAATCTCTGCAGTTACTCACCTTATTAATTTTTTCTTTGGGATGTGTCAGAAGTGCTGGAAAATGTGAAAGAGCTTCACAATTCAGAACTACCTGCGTCTGTTCATCGGTACCAGTGACAATGTTTCCTACAGCTCTCAGTGCAGCAGTCTGAAATGAAACACTTTCTGTAAAGCTTTTTTAAAGGTTTTTCTAGTTGAGCATGTTCTGAGGTATGCTTTCAAACAGTAACAGTTAAAAAAGCAAAAGGTTTTATGCAAATGCTGTATCACACAGGAAAAAGTATTTTTTCAACTTCAACATGAACTATAAAAAGAAACCAGCTACTTTTTCTAGTATTACATTTTGAGCAACACTTCCTTAAAGTTATCCAAACTTACTTGCACTTTAACTTCTTGATGACTGAGAAGAGGAACCAAATGAGGGACTATTCCAGAGTCTATCACCATCTGGATCTGTTCATTGCCAGCATCCGTTAGATATGAGAGTGCCCAGACCGTATCTACCAATATCTAACAGTAAAAACATGTATTTTTAATTAATACAGAAGCATCACAAGTCTTACAATAAAATAAATCAAAATATAAAACAATTGTCACTGCGAAGCCAGAATTGATGCAATACAGCAAAACCCCACCTTCTTTTACAAACTTAATATATTCCACTCTACGGAAGTCTGAAACACAACTGTTGTTCAACCTGTTCTAGCTCCAAAGAATACAGACACATAAAAAAAAACAACCAACCAGCTAAACTGCCAACTACAGCTCAAATTCTGAAGGATATAATGGAAATAATTCAATTATATCTCCTCTTTTCATTAGGTACTGGTGCACAACATGAGATATGAAAGACTCAGCCCTAGAAGGACGATAAAGCCCTAGGAAATATTAAACTATGGACATTAAGCACTCTCAAGCTACTGAGCTGTGCATCATCTGGCATCAAGTTACTTTTTTCTTGATATTCTCCCACAAAATTTAAAAAAAAAGTTAAAAATTTTCTTAACCTCGTGCAGCACTTAAGACTGAATTTCCTCGGTGTGTGTACAATTGTGTGTATTCACACATGGAAAAGCCAGTTTAAATAGCAGTAAAACTGAACATTTTAAGTGACAGCTTACAAAAAAAAGTGAGCGTTGTTTCAGCTGACAACTCTTGACTAATTCAAATACAGCCATTTCAAGGAATTCAAATAAGCTTAATTTCACCTACTTATATACAAGAATTTAAATACTATAATTACTGTGCAAACTGTAGTTAATATTTAAACTTATTTTGGTAAAACACTGTTGCCATTTGTTTAGACAAATGAGCTACAACTTCACTAGGAAGCAAAAAATTAAACAATTCTGACATGTTTTGGCAAAAAGCTGACCTATTTCTAATTTCAGTGAAGTCTCGCTAGTGTTCCTCACTATTAAAATAATGTTCACATTTAATACCCCAAGTTACACCTAAAGCTACCATTTTATATATGCAGCAGACACTAATTTTTCTTTCATTTACCCTATTTTTGTTACACCCTCAAACTTAAGTGCTAGTCAAAAAAACCCTGTATTTATCTGCAAATGAATGTTCACAGCAATATAACTGAAACTGGATTTATTTTTAAGTGTAGGGAAAGAGCATGCAAATAGGGACTTGCAAAGATACAGAGAAATACCAGATAAAAATCATAACTGGTACTTCAAAAAAGCAGTTAGAGATATCAAAATAAGTTTGCCATAATGAAAATCATGGATTTTTTAAAAATTTCGTTAAAGGAAAAACGTTAATTATTACAACCTTTACACTTCAGCTAAAAATCTATACCAGAACACAAAATTGGGTCTAAAGGTTGTTACTTACATTTACATCTGTGTGGTGAATTAAAACACAGAGCGCTGGAAGGATCTAATGAGAAAAAGAAACACCTGAGTTATTTTTAAGGCTGACAGATACTCAACTTAGTTTAATTACACTGAACAGTGAGTTCATTCAGTCACCTCCTGAATGGTTTCCATCGGCGGAGGAGGATCTTTGTGACGGCACAAGTTGACCATGACCCAAGTAACATTTCTTAAGAAAGTTATGGGAATAGATGGGCTGATGAAGGACAGCAGTGGTTTCACTACTCCAAGACTAATAACGTAATCTCTACACTGGGGTCCATCACCTGTTTAAGACAAAGAATTATGAAGACAAAGATCATCCGTGCCATTCACAAAAAAGTCCAACTTCTATACACTTTAAACTTCAGTTATTTAAAATGCATACAAATTAAAGAATATGGGCCTTGGAAAGATGCATATAAACACATAGAGATACCCAGGGAGGTAGCCGAGTCACCATCCCTGGATGTGTTTAAGAGTCGCTTAGATGTGGTGTTGGGGGATATGGTGTAGGGGAGAACTTTGTAGAGTAGGGTAGATGGTTGGACTCGATGATCCCAAGGGTCTCTTCCAACCTAGATGATTCTATGATTTATATATGTCTTAAAGACCCTTATATAAAGCTTTAGTAGGATCTGTGGCTACCTGCCTAATCACTTCATTTGGGAGTACTCATTATAACAGCTAAATTCTTAACAGAAAAGTGTCTGGTCATTTATAGCAGATGTACAGGCTTGAGGGGTGGTGGGCACAGGAAAAGGGGTGGTAGGCAATGCCAAACCACCAGGAACAGTTGATGGCCCAATGTATTCCTAAAAATCCCTTCACAAAATCTATAATCAATACTAAAACATCTCAAGAGTAGTACAAAATTGCCTGAAAACAGACATTTCCATCTTCATGTCTGAAAGATAATCACACTGTCATCACTGCCCAGGTATCACTACAGGTGTCTCAAAAGCAGTGTCTGACTTGTACTGCACACACACCACCAACAGCTTCAGGCAGTTACAATAATGTGCATTTTACTGGTTTGCTTCCTAAGAAGGACTGGGCATTTCTAAAATATCAGATTATAGAAAACTCATTATGTCAGAACCAGTACTAGTCCTCAAGCACTAGAGACATAGTCAGGGCTCTAAACCACAAAGCTAACGCACAAAAAAAAGGAAAAATCAAATGAAAGCTCAAGTGATCACAACTTATCTATAATTCAACACAGTGTACATAAGTTCAGTTAAAAGTCCAGAACTCAATGCAAAACAGTTCTTCTTTTAACAATCTGCATGTCTGTTTGCAAGTAATTCCTTTTCCTGTACCCGGAATGAAAGTGTGCATGCAGGTATTTGGGTTTGGGTACACAGCATCCATACACAGTAGAGGAAACAGGGGTAAGTTAAGAACCAGGTAACTGCCAGTCTAACAGCTGCCTGTTGAACATCTCCAAATCCTAAAACACAACACTACCTAGTTTATTCATTCAATACCAAAAGGAACTTAAAAGTCTTTAGTGGCAGGAAAAACACAAACCTATGATATTTCCTAAGGCCCACACAGCTTGCTCACAAACATTTTGATGAGGTGAATGCAGCAGTCTCAGAAAAAGTGGCACAGCATCTGAAAGATACAAAGAAAACCCCATGTATTTGTTAAGAAATACATCTCTCAAAAGAAAATAGTTCACACAATTAGCTCTTAAATAAAGTTTGAGTCCTACATGAGAGATTTTTCTCTTGAATAAGTATTACTCAAAACTTTACTAACTTCCCATACTACTAAAATAAAACACTGTAACAATTCTTCCTTCATTGCCCTCACAAAGCCTGTACTTCATAATATTATGAAAGCAAATCTTAAAATAACCTGACATTTCATTTATCTCAATGTCTCACAAGTTTACTGAAGCTTGTCAGGAGTCCAAATTTAGTTATATTTATTGAATTTAAAAATTCCGTGTTATCCATCAGAATCAAGTGCAGAGTAGTAACTGTTAAAGCCCAGCCTCACCCATGCAAATCAGCCAACTAGAGAGTCAGCAGGTACACATCCACATCGACTGGTAACACAGCAAGTGGGAAGCACAGGGGTTTGATTTGTTTCAATCTTACCGATTTACAGTACCCTGTAAATTGTCTCACATGCTATTGCTATGCGACCAAAGAGAAACACAAAAAAATAAGACCAACCGACTGAGCACTAAGAAAGGGATTCAAAAGGCAACACACAAAACTCCACAACTGTTATCAAGGCAGCTATTTTTCTACCCTGTATGTTGGTGTCAGACAGGAGAATGCTCCCAATATTCACAACAAAAGCTAAGCTGATGTTAAAAACATGTTATACACGCACCGCATTTAGATAAATGGTCCTTATTTTATCATCCCCAGCACTAAAGTGTTTGCTTACATGATTTTCTAATGACAGTTTAGGCTGTAAGAAACCCTAATTTACTTTGGATCACATATTTCAAGAGAGGCTGGTAGTTTTAGTTACTCTTTATCAATGTAAAACATTTTTTGCTAGAGAAATAACAAGTCAACAGATTTCTTATTTCCTAGTAAATAAAGGTATTTATTTCTCCTGTATGCAAGGAGAAAAAACATCCCCAGCAAGCATATTAAAAAGCACTTTTGGAAAAATTACAGCAAACTTACTTTTTCATTTAAATAAATCATTACAAGAAATAAACAATACGGTCATGTATTATAGCTATAAATTGGCTAATTAACACCTACATGCAGACCTAGCCAAATCAGAGATCAGCACTGAAAGAGTTACTGTACTTGGCACTCATCTTCAGCCCATTGATAAGTCACATTTAAATAAAAAGAAGTGTTCTAGATCAGAGGTGTAGGACATTATATATTAATTAGATTTCCAAAAGAAAACTCAGGATGCAACTGGGAAAGGAAGAGGAAGAAGGTGGGAAAAATGAAAGAGTAATAGCAAAGATATATAACGGTCTAATCCAAGCCGTATCAAAGTTAACATGCTCTTAACACTGAAAGTTTATAAAGGCAAAAGGGCAACTGATCATACAACCAATGCAATCTCAAAACATACATTCAATTAAAAAAAAAATCCTTTAAGCTGAAGTCACCTGCCTTAAATTCCTTCACATTTACTGCAGAGAATTAACCTATTTTTTCTGGGTAAAGACTTCTGAAACATACCCAGCCATTTAATAGAGATGATGGTGCTAAAAACTCTTATGAATACATATTTTTTCCAAAATATAAAGAATATACAGTTTTTGAGAAGCCTGTTAGCACCAACAATGAAAGAGAAACAATCTTCTACCACTGAAGTGAAAGTCAGTCATGGAATACATGTAACAAACACTGACATTTCAACATTTAAACATCACCACACATCTATTTGACGTAGTAAGTATGGTTTTGAAGAAGTTCCAAGTAGTTCTAAAAAGTCAATATATGATGGTTGTGGTGGTGGGAAATACACAAAAAAAAAGATCAAGCATAGTTCTGTGCCTCTTCATTGTTAGAAGCACAGCATATTCAAAGGTATCTGCAGCAAACGCTACAATACAACACTGATTCCAGCTATTACAGCTACTGCTATCTCATGTCATGTAAATTTTATGGATTTTTTTTCCCTTAAATTTTAAGCAAAAACTTTTGTTACTGTATGTTTGATTCTTCCATGGGTCTCAAGAAGCTCTGCCGTTTTGTTCACTCAATTTAAAAAGCCTGCAGACACTTCTACTTAGCTCTGCTTTATCAACAGAGGCACTACTTTGACTTGGGACATGTTTAGAGCACAGAAGAAAAGTTTGCTTTGCTTGACAACTCAGATTCCAAGTCCAACAACAATTCCTTTCCGTGCTTCAGATTCCTCAAATTACGAAGGACTGCGTGTTTTCTTCAACTTGATTTTAGAAGAGAATTCTGTCAGGCAGCCTCTGGACTTGGTCCACATCTTTTCCTCCCTCTTCACAATAAGACAGGAAATCCCTCCACGGGAGTTTTTTTTAGGTGTTTTTTTTGTTGTTGTTTATTTGCTTTTAAGGTTTTTTGAAGTTTGAAAACTGGAAACCAGCAGATAGCAATTTTGCTAAAATAGTGAGAGTTTCCAGAAGAGATTACTCACCATTAGGAAACCCAACTGAATCTAAAATCTGAGAAAATGAAGAAGAAAAGCAGGTGTGCGCTTCAACTGACACTGCTTGCCAGAGAAGAGGTAGAACATCTGGCAGGAGACTTCATGGGCAGGTCCTTCAGAGACATGCTGTGATTGACAACTCAATTTCAACTATCCTGACTATCGCATGAAAGGACCAACCCTCATACATGGGTTGGTGAACATGCTTGAGACAGAGAGGAACAGGAGTGTGGATGCTCTTTACAGTATCATTCAAATGATCTTATTTTTGTGGAAGTTACAGCACGTGCTTTATCATTGATCAAATACTGTTGGACTTACTAGATTGAACTACGGCCTGTGTTTGTTCAGAGGTTCCAGAGGCAATGTTTGTCAAAGCCCATGCAGCTTCAAACTGTAAGGAAGGACTGCAAAGTAAGAAAAAAAAAAAAAAAGAATATGATTGTAACATGAATTTTCAAATCAGAAGCCGTAAGCATATTAGCTAAATGCCAAGAATTCTTGCAACAATTAAACGTTTTGAGTTTTAGAAATACTCACTTGTCATCTCTTTCAAGACAGTGCACTAAAATAGGTAATATTCCTGATTTTATTAGATCGTCAATTGGTGGATTGCGATCACTGGAAAGCAGCTTTCTGTTTAGGAAAAGGAAAAAATATAAGATAACAGACAAATCAGAAAATGAGAAGTCATAACTGGAAAGGATCTCTGGAGGTTGTGTAGTCCAACTTTTTGCTCAAAGCTGGATTATTGCTAACACTAGATCAGGTTCAGTAACAGCTTCCTGTAGTTGAGTTCTAGAGATCTCCAAGCAGAGATCTAACAACCTCCCTGGACAAACTGTTCCAGTGCTGTACTACTTTCTGGGCTGGCAAGTTTTTCCCCAGTGTTTCTTATACTCTCAAAGACCAAGCCAGATTTGTTTTCTCCACTTTAAGTGAAAATAACTAATCCCCAAAGTTTAAATTACTAAACTATTGAAAAACTGAAGTATTGAAAATCTGAAGCCATTACATTCATTGCCCGTTTCAGCTGCCATGCTTTCTTTGACTACTTTTGAAGTTTATTGCCCATCAGTGAAATAACGATCAGGGTCATTCAGTTACACCCTCCTGTAGCTTCTTGCTCCTCCACCCAACAAGGGTGGAAAGGCAGAGACGCGTTTCTTCTTTACTAAGGCTATAACGTCAGAAAGTAAGGATTCACAAAGTACTACTGCAAAGAATAGAAGTGTACAAATTTGTTTCAATTTTTAATCTCTTTGGCTTGTTCTTTCCGCAGTGAAGGAATTAAGGAGAATAAAGTTTCCTGGAGGGGATACCTTGGGTTGCTACACTGAACTTCTACTAGCAGGAGGAAGAGAGATTAGAAATAGCCATCTCTTCACACACCACCCTATTCACAAACATTAAAAGCTTGACAGAACACAGTAACTAGAAAACAACTTCCCACTGCTGCTTCATCCTGAAAGGTATCACGGGTGTGTTAAAGGGGACAACACAGCAGAAGAGAAGATATGAGAAGCCAGATCTGCAAATCAAAATGCCTCAAAAAACTAAGCAATGAGAAGGAGCTGAACACAGATTATTGTGAGAGTCTTCACATAATCAGACGTGCGTTTTCAACTTTACTTCCAACTAAGAAAGGGAGATTCCTTTTAGAAGTGAAGACAATTTACATCTCCAAGCTTAAGCAACAAAAGTTTACTTACAGAAACTTAACACTGATTTTTGTTTAGTGACAAAACAATCATGGTGCAGTCTATTCACAAACCACCTGGTCAAACAGGTAGAGAACCCTACTGCAAGACTCAAATAAAACTTCCAGTTTTGGGGGGCTGATGCTGTTTTGGGTTTTTTTTTTAATTATTGGTTTGCGTTTTGCATTTTCTTAAGCACTTATAATCAGTTTTCTGTTCCTCATATTCCAGTAGTATGTCTTGAGGTTTAGACTTGGGCAAGATTTTTTTCCTTCCTGTTCCAGCTTCAGACCAGAAGATGGTACAGATTCAAGCAAGACTGAAAAGTAGGTTTTCATGTCTAAAATATACTTTAATGCCTGTCCAGTATTCCCATTTCTTTTTAAACCAGGCTTAACTCAGAATACTTTAGTCCAACCAGATTTAGATGAGCAATAGTAATTAGGGTGTTCTACACGATGCTACCCCAAGTTGATGACACTTTTTAATGAAGGCAGGCTGCCCAATGGAAACAGGCACAGAAAGTTCTTTCTTCTATCAGCTTCAAATACATTAACTCCCAAAAGTCAAAGCGACTTCCAATTCACTCAACTTCTCTTTGATCTGGAAGTGTTCCCTTGCACTTGGATCAACCCCCACAAGCACACACAGTAAACAAAGTTGTAGCTTTCTGCTACAACCGTTAAAAAAAGCACCCAGTAGTTCACAAAGGAGCAGTTAAAAATTTAGGCAAAAAAGACCATTTTAGGATCACTTAATATCTACAACTATACAGAACTTTGCTTAAAGCAAAAAGTGATTTTAGTGGCCTAATCCACAATAAAACTAGAAAAAGATTACACCCGTTCTTTCTGTATTTAAAGCTAAAGAATTTATAGTCCTGCTTATTATGTATTTTACTCTACTTGTGAAAAGCATCAAGTATTGCACTGATACATTTTGTATTTATACATAATGAAAACCCCAACTACTTCAAAGACCTAGGTATTCTGATTATTTTTTTGTGAAGTTCTATTTATCGAGTTTTCTTGTTTTAAAATCAGTTAATGACATACTTTTTCAGTTAACCTAGAACACCATTTCTGAATTTAAGAGTATGACAAAATGAGAATAAAAATAGTAAATTTGAGAAAAATGTGTTTACCTTGCAGCCTGCACAGCACTTAACTGTATACCCTGGTTGTCACTTGAAGCATTCTGAAATAAAAGAGAATTTAGACTTTTCACGTATTTGCCACCATGACATGAAAAATGTTCAAACAATTAATATTATTTTTACCTGTACTATTGCCTCCAAAGAAGTGTTTTGCTAGAAAACAGAGACAAAAGCAGTTAGAAATTAGAAATGTCTTTTAAGTACATAAAAAGAAGACATGCTTGTGAGTTAAGTCAATTCTTACCACTCTAAAGTCACCATCTATGTCAGAATCTTCACAGATATCTTCATGGGGAACATTCCTCCTCTTTAGAAGATGCTCATCTCTTTTGTTCTTAAAGAGAAAAACAATTTAAGACCTTTAAAATTTTGATTTAGAGGGTTTGGGAGTGTTATGAAGAGAACAGAAGCTTCCGTTTTAAACAAGCCTCAAAAACATGCTTTTACTGATATTGTCAGAGTTTCCAACATTCAAGAAGCTGGAAAGGACTGCACAGAGATGCACATTTTAGAAATCACTTCTTCCCAGAAAAATCCTCCATCCAACTATGTACAGCAGTAACTACTTTTCCTGGAAGTTTCATGTGCACACATCCATCAGCACTGACATTACAAGCTATTTGTCATTATTTACAGTAACACAAGGCAATTCTCAGAGGCTAGTTTTCTGTTCGTCCCAGAAGTAAAATAATTCAAGTTATGATTACTTTTTTCAAGAGCTAGTTTTCCAACAATTCTAAACAGTGTTATCTTCACACATACACTCTTCCACCCTTACTTGTGTGTTGAACTACTATCTTGGGAAAGAAACTAGCTTTCTGTCTACAAATTAGCAGGAACATCTGATTTTCAAAGGGAAAAAAAAAAAACTTTTTCTAATTTTTTAAAATTAAAAACCTAGCTGGAAAAGCAATAGATGAGAAATAAAATTCCATTTTTTCAGGATAAAAATTGTGGAACTTCAAGCACCAGGTATGATAACTTTAGAGCTTCCTTCTAAACCAAAGTACCTTCACAAAGCTAGTAAAGTCAGGCAGTTTAACTATCGTGTTCTTGGTGGACTACAGAAGGACACACAACAGTTTTTTGGGTTTTTTAAGCCTTTAACAAAAACTCTTAAATTTTACTGAAATACCACCATAGCCAAATCCCATTTGGTAAAAATAATGCTAGGTGACCTCACCTTTCTCAACTCCACAACAACTTCATTTCTGTGTCTTCTCATAGTCTGAAAAGAATCAAAATCAAAGTACATTATAATCTGAATCTAAACCAAGTAATTTAAAAAGTTCTCACACAATTATTTTTAAGTTCATGCACTTCAAGCAGTACTTGTACACACAGGATTTAATTTTCATTATAAAAGTAGAAATTCAACAGGAAATGGAGATAACTATATTATTTCTGCCTGTATTATTTCATAGGAAAACAGTCTCCTAGGTCTTCATGCTGAACAGAAGAGGTTATATGAAATCAGGTAACAAACAACAAGCGTCTTTTAACAAAGGGCAGTGCTGAAAGGAGCTGTGCATAAAAAAAAAACAGCACCAAAAGCATCATAAACACCCTAGCAAACTAACAGAAAGCATACCAAGTTTGCCCAACATTTGTAACCTTTTCTTGATTCAAGGCTTTTTTACACATACATACTTAGAGAGCATGAGCCAAAACCCCAGACAGCCAAAACTGCCACTTTTATAAAAAGGGCGTATCAGTAAACTTGAAAACTGTAAAGTCAAAGTCAATCACAACTGCCTATCTACACACCCAATTAAGAACTGGCATTCCTCATTTCCTCTGGTTAGCGGAGGAACCAGGTGATTCCCCAGGGAAACACCAGGCTGCCTGGGCTACCCGACCAGCCCCACTGAGCCACCAGAAAGCAGCGAGGAGCACAATCCATTCCTGACAGATAACGGCGACCGGATAGCTGTGCTGAGAGACAGGGGCTGAACTTCAGACTCTGCAGGTGAACCTTCACCTAAACAAAGTACAGCTGCTAAAGCTAAAAGAATCTCAAGAATACAGTTCTTCAGAGTAAGTAGATCTGGACAACACCAGGCTCTTTTCTGAATGATGCCCACCAGGCTTCTCATGCAAGTGCAGATACCATAAGCGTACCCTTCCAGACACAGGTAAATTTAGTGGTAAAGGTGGTAAATTTAGTTCTACAGCAGATCTTGCTCACTCAAACTTCCACAACACTACTTGTGTCTCCCAGATATCCAAGTAAATTTACAGATTTCACACATTTCTGATACACATACATTACTATTACTGTATGAAACAGTACTAGCTTTGTGCCTTGTGGAACAGCTTTATAAACAAGTTTAAATTAAGAGACCTAGTAAGCAAAGCTGAGTAATAAAAACATTTTTTATAAACTAAAACCACATAAAACCCCTGGCATCACAAGAGCAATGTTTGAGGAGTTTTTCTGGTCAGTTTCTCTACAGCTCCCCTTGAGTGTATTCAGAAAAAAAGCAATTGTAAATACACATAAATTGGTTTACTACTGCTTTGTAAAAGTGAAAATAAAATACAAAATATCAGTCTATAGCAATTTTATTCTGTACTTTGAACTTTACAGTGAATAACAGAGTTATAAACAATTGCATTTTTCTTGTGATTTGACTATTCACAACTCCAGAGAAAGTTTGAAATCCCAATCCATAAGGGACCACATTAACACAGACTACAAGGAAAAGGAACAGCTAAAAGACCTTCTGACCAGCAATAAGTAGCAGCTCTGGAGATAAGGATTAAAAGCTTGACTTTCAGGAAAATAATTATTTTTATCAATAAGAATGTGCGTTTCCTCAGAATCAAATTCCCAGCTCTAAGCAAGACCATTCACCTCCTCAAAGGAAGCAGTTGCAAGAAAAAGAACCTGGCAGCGAAGGAGGTCAGTGGAAATGAAGCGATGGTTCCCCACTGCTTTGGAGGTAGAACTTTTCATCACTTAAAGTGCAAAATGCAGTTCATCATCAGAAAAAACAGGCAGAGGTGGGAAAAACACACCCACACAATGACAGTTTCCCACTATATAAAAGGCAAAGTGTACAAGCGTACCTAATGCAGCTGCAGCACCTGGAACGACTAGATAAGAGCCGTAATAAGCAAGTACAAACTGTCCCACACTAAAAAGCACCAAAACAGGTTTCCAGGGAATATGTGCATCTTTAAAGAATGTTAATTCAATTGGTCAATCAAAATTGGAATTAACAGCTGTCTAATGCAGCTTAGATTCGTGGCTTTTTCAGTTTTAAGCCTATAAAAAGTTGTGTCTGCTACATGAGCTAAACAGTTATTGCTGAACACTTCTAGTATGCAGATAAAGTTTATTCCAGTGCTATGGATTTGCTCTCCATAGCAAGGTAAACTTTTCAAGTATGACTTAGAATTCTTCAACAGATAGTAAGAATCTCACAGGTGTAATTGCTAAAGACAGGAAAAAACACACTTTAATAAGAAATTTTTATTAACACTTTTCTGGCCCAATAGGTATTCTCTGAATTAATGTAATACCTGTCTAATAAATACATAAATGAAGTTTTAATGTTTTGTAGTAGCTCCAACTCAAGTTTCTATACTGAGAGAAAATGGAGAAAAGTTTCTTCAGCATCTATCTTCCTACATGTGCCTTCATTAAACATCCAATTAGAGACTAGTGGCATTGTCACCTGGCAGTTCATGCTTCAGCTCTCCCAAGAGTGCATCACTCCAAGGCTGGGCAGCCCACAGCTGCACACACCACAGGATGCTCACAACCTCAAGTTGGTGTAATGTACTTTGAGCCCAGAAAGGCACAGGGAAAATTCCCCAGGGAAGACATGCACCCCCCCCGAATGATAAACGGTAACTCTGAAGAACAGAGCTGAAGGCACGAAGCATTCAGTAGTCATTTTTCTGTGCTCAAAGTGCCACTGCCTTCCCAGAGAAGCCGACACACTACTGGATATCACCTACCACTTAGGGGCTTTGGAAAGATGCTGCAGCTTTACCACTGACTTATTTACTGCAGGCTCTCCCTCTCAGCCTGTAACATAGCATTCAGCGGAGTTTCTCTGAAGTCTACTAACCTGGCATACTCAAGAACAAAATAAAATGAGGAAAATGTGTGATAAAAAGACTGCAGAATTATACCAAGCCCCTGACGATCTCTCAAGGCTGTTAATTAACCCTTTCCCAATTCATAACTGTTACCGCAACATAACAAAACAAGCACATCTATAGAAAAGCTGTACTGCAAGAAGGATTCTTCTTGCCAGACTTCAATAATGACATTATGGGTCACAGAAAAGCTGTTGCTAACCAAGAGCAACATTTTCACAAGGTAGAAGATTGAATTGCTGGAACACCAACTATAAAGGGGCATTGAGCTGTAAAGGATATTAAAAAGTAATAGTTACAATTACTCGTGAGCCTAACAGGAAATGTATTCCAACTCAGGTGGTAAGAGGACAAGCACACACACACATGCACAACAGAGATACAGTGAGCAATGAGTAGGACCAAAACAAAAACTCCAAGAAAAAAAGCCCCAGACATGTCATTCAAAAGTTTAACTTGAAGTCATATATGCAGCTTATCAGGCTCAAAAAAAAATAATCCTGTAACTCCATGAACACACTACTGGAACAAGAAGAATGTTCCCCCTCCAGATAAAAGCTGACAGGCCCTTGTTTTTAATTCCTACCTGCTTCTGAAGAGGACTTGCATACCTTGGACTCAGCAAAGCCTCCACATCAAAGACAAGGAACCAAAGAAGTCACTCTTAAGAACAATTTACCAAAATAGGACTCCATTAAAATATTTTTCTGTGTAAACAGCAGTTGGTTGACAAACTATTATTACTGGTTAACCTGTCACTACTCTACTTCCTAGGAAGAGAAAATGCACAGCAAATAAGAACTGATGTTAGCTCTGTCTAGGAGTTTCACAACATCATTACCCCAGCCTAGAAATGGAATAGTTTGGAGAAACTAAAACAACAGAATCAAGATCAACTTGTGTTTTCTCTTGGAAAACAACTCAAAAGGCAGAAACCTAGGTATAATGGCTTCTTGGCAAACAGCACTGTAAAGCCCTTCTGTTCTGCAGAAGATTTGACTTGATTGTGAGACTTCTCTGTATCAGTTCTCAGCTCACACTAACACAACAGTGAGTGGGAAACCAATCTCAATTATCAAATCTATTTCTGTCAGCATATGATTGCTATCCCTCCCTCCTCCTTTTTCTCCCAATTATATTTAGTTTAAGTTTTATCATAAGGGCTATTTTCTGACCATTAGTCATAACTGAGCCATTCAGCTTATCATTAAAATCTTGTGTTAACTGAGGCTTGGAGGATCCCAATACGTTCTAGTATTTTTCACAACACCACCAGATACAGAAGTGTTCTAGGCTCCACACTCAGGAACAGCTCAACTCTATTAGCTCTTCCTAAGTACACCAGCATTTACCTGGTGCTTGTGTTCAACTAGTGTATCCTGGTCCCTCTTCTACTTTTCTCTGAATCACTGCTTCTCAGAAACTCAGACCCTATCACACACACAGCCTGCCTTTATTGTTTGTAGGGTGGGGTTTTTTTGCTATTATAAAAATATTTCACTCAAGTAGCTCTGTTTACACATCTACAACAGGAAGGTCTGACAGTATGCAAATAATGGTAGAGCTTTACCTATTCCTCTCACGTCTCCAAAGGCACGTTGTTTCTGTTGTGGAACTGCAAAGGCAACAGTTACTTTAAAGCAGCACTGCTTGAACCATCCTTCCTAGGAAGTTGCTACTCTACATTAACACTAGTCTGGTCTAGGATTCAAAATACAAACAAAACAAAAAAGTGGGGGTGGGATGGGGTGTGTGTGCAGAAAGCAACTACTATTTACCTGCAAAACATTCTGTGAACTGTATGGCACTTTTTTTTTTAAATGCCACTTACTATGGCCCTGTACACAAACTGCTTACTCACTACAGTTGCCACTCAGAAAGCACCCGGTCCCCAGACCATAGTTGGGGAAGACTAGTCTATAGCCCAGAACATCCAGTGCAGCGACCACAGCAATGACTGAGAAACTCTGTCTTGTCCTTCACAGGTATGAAAGGCATCGAACTACAAAACAAGCAAAGAACCTGTCAGAGACACACACACAAGCTCAAATGTGCATTTGGTAAAAAAAAACACATTTCCCACTCCGTTTAACCAGGCTATTTAGGCCCTCCTCTAGCCATTACTTCCTTCCTATACTAACCATGCTCATTTGCAGACTGGAGCAATAAAGTTGCTCACTGATAGAAGTGCTATGGGATTTTAAAGCCAACACAATCTCTACAAGATACCATCAGAAAACGCATCTCAGCAACTACTTCCCCTTCAGAATTATAATGGGACTCAGTTACAAATAAATAAAAAACAGTATGACATTGCGCATGCTGTCATTCTAGTTTTTCCTAGAGAAGTTATGCATGCCAAATAAAATGCCTCACACGAACAAATATTTCAATATATTGTTAAATGACAAAATGGATGAGCTTTACTACAGAACTACAAGTCAGCTTAAAGGAACCTATTTTTAACTAATTCAGTGAATGAAAATCCTGCTCTCCTTCAGTATTTTGTGTGGAATACAGAAAGGGTTGAAAAGCTTCTACCTGTGATAGGTATGTTACTCTCGTAACATTCCCCTGAAGCTTCCCTGGTGTTCTCAAATACATTGCTAGTATTGCAGGTCCAGTGAACACTGCTGGCAACTCACAGAATTTTGAGATTGCTGATCTTAAAACATCTAGATTGAACAGCTGCTCCAACATTTGTTTTGAAGTACCCTACACTACAATATTATCATCATTCCACATCATGCGTCTCTCAATTACAGAGCAGAAATATCTATTTGACACTTCTCCTGTGCTGGCACTATTAAAGCAATTCTAAATCTCTCACCCAACCACACAAGCAAGTCAGGGAAGAAAAGGCCAGCGGAAACTCATCAGTTTCTCCCAGTTTTTCTAGAGAAATAATATGCATGAAATATTTTTTATTTCATTTCAGAAAACCCAGCAGGCAACAATCACCAACAGAAAATGAAATGTTGAATCACCCAGTAAAACAAAATGAAGCAAACAAACAAACAAAAAAATCCCACCCCAAACCTTCTTTTCAAACCTTCCCAGAAGCAAGGCTACACTCAAGATACCCAACATGCAGCAGGACTAAACAGCATTTTTTCAAAAAACAAACAGCTCATAAAACTGTGTCTAGTGCAGACACAACGAACAATTTGCACTTATCCTGGTCTTTGTAGAGTAAAGTCTACTATTCGATTCCAAGGTCTATGCTACCACAAGTAAAAATAAATTTTGGAAAGAAACTTGAGTATCATCACAGCCATACCCATAATGAACAGAAAAAAAGAGCTCATCCTTTCTTATTCAAGGGAAAAGAAAAAAGCCCAAGTAAAACCTGTTCCTCACTGAAGACACAAGATGAAAAGTCAACTTAACTAGCTTTCCTAGTAGATAAGCATTTGCATAATTTTGTGTAAGAGTCCAGATAAGCACTTAAGTAAGATTTTGTGTTTGGATGTTAAAAAAAAAGTGTGATTGCTTCTGCAGTTCTGTAAGGCTAGCCCCTTTTTGTGCTGTAACAACATTATTTTATTTTTTTTTCCACAGCTCTAGAAAATCTTAAATCTTGGAAGACCGTAACAGAATGCTGCACATACTAACTAGAAATCTTACACACTACATAGAGATACTGCCTTGCTATTAGCTACAAATTATTGCTCTCATGGCACAAACTCTTCTGATATTAAAAAGTTTATTACACTCAGCATTTCTTTGAACAGTACTATAAATAAGAAAAAAGGACAAGGAAGTGTTTTATATTTCTGGTCACAATGAATCCTTCTATTCCCAGTGTCGCCACCAATCTGTCATCTTAAAACACATGGCAGCAATTGTTTACAACATAACATGTCCATGCATGCATGTTTACCCAATGCTTCAGCATATGAAGGAATTTTGCTAAACATCTTATGTAAAACAGGTGTGTGTGGCTTGGTTTTGTTGTTGGCTTCCCCCCCCTTTTCAGGGCCACAATCTGCATTTTTCGAAGTACATGGATATGGACTGGAAAATGAAAGTCCATCTTAACTCATTAAGTATCAAAAAAGCTAAACATACACTTAGCACTTTAAGAGAGAAAATGCAAAAAATTTCCTGTCTTTTGTAAGATATACAATAACCTTCTGTGAAGATGTAAGACCTGGAAGGTGAGCACAATGTGACAGCAGCTGCTAGCAATGTAACTGCCAATGGACTGATCTGAGCAACAGGGAATCATGTGTGTACCATTTTTAAAAAGTTTGTAATTTGCAACACAGCAACACTTCATAGCCCCTAGAAGTATCTATTAATTTGGGATTCACCAAACCTAGAGTGATTTATTCTTTGTCTGCTGATGGCAAATGGAAGTAAACTGTCATGGAAAAGGGAAAAAAAAAAGAAACCAATGGCTAAATGCACTATTTCAGCAGAGATAAAAAGGAGGAGGAGTGAAGGAGGTGGGAGGAGGGAAAGAGATAAAGATCAAGTGTTGGCTTCCTATGTGAAGTAAATAGACAGCTTTCTGCTAAAAGCAGTGCAGGAACACAGGTGTTACGAACTAATCGAATACTCATCAGCAACTGTTGCTACAATAGGCTACGTGGCTATAAGAGGACAATACCAAAATCTCTCACAGTAATGAAAAATGTGATGTGTAAGCAGTTAATAAGCAAGAATGATAGCCATAAGCCTGAGCAATTGTATGAAAAATAGCCATCCACGGTAGTTATTTTAGGTACCAAGCATATGTTCCAGGATTTGTTGGATAGATGTCAATATCTAAAATTTAACATGGCCTAGCAGTGTTTTTTTCACTGTGTAGGCCATTCAAGTGCATCAGCAAATTCAAGAAATACTGAAGAGATTACCTGCTTCCTGATACACACACACGTGTTCTTTTAACTTGCACGTGTTCATCTTGAACCTTCCCTACTTCAGCTGACTTACCTTAAAACTCAGTATGTGGGCACCAAAGGAGAGAAAATGCAGATGAATTCCAGCCTGTATTTTCCCATTAATTTCATTCTTTCCTATGACAACATAGGCTTTACTGTGAACCTTTCTAAAGATGCCTTTCTTGTACAGTTGCCTATTCAATGATAACAAAAACAACTTATACAAAAACAAATTTATTATCTAAGGCAAGTAGTTACTAACAAAGTTAACAACCCTATTAGTAAGCAGAGCAATCACTGCATTAATTATTCCCACTTCCAACATTTTTGGCACCACCAAACTTTGTATGTAACTGAATAATAAACCGTTTTATCAATATATTTTGACAAGTTAAAAATTGAGGTGTTACTGACTTCAGAAATAACCAAATGGGAAACCCGCCAGATGTTTTAATGAATGACAGCAACATAAATGCATCTTTCACTTTCAAAAAATAAATACTGTACAATTGTCTTAATTTGAAAGGGTAGAATATTATGCTAATCACCGGGACACATATTGAGGCTAGTGAAAAACAGAAATGGGAATGTCCAAGTCCATCTTTAGATCAGAACCGTATACTGACAATATTGCACAGGTTTTCCCAATCTGCACTCCTGGCCAAGTGTTTATGGGTAAAGAATGATACCTAATTTTAAGAGCTGAGTATTTACTAAGGAAAGTCTAAGTTAATTATCACTTCTGCTGTGTTGAGGACGCACCTAGACAGCTCAAATAATGTATGTAGCAATCCAGCCATCAAAAAGTTTAGAGGCTCTATGCTACAAGCCACAACTGTTTCCACACTCAACTAACTGGAGTAAAATAGTAACATTTACCCTGTTTAAGGAAAAAAAAAAATGGGTTTGGCTTTTTTAATAATAGTCTTTACTATAAAGTGCAGGCAGTAACCAATTCATTTATTCACTTGAGGATCTTACAGCAGAACACCCAACTGGGCCCTAAATCCCTGACTCAGGCTTTTGGGGGCTACTCAGCGCAAAGAGTGATTATTAAGTGCCAGGAAGGAACTGAGGGAGAACCGTACCAAAATACGACTGCTGAGCGCGGCAACACCCCCCCCCGAGCTAGTCCCTGGCCC
>JAHREE010000176.1:1138141-1157556 GCA_033628505.1 Tringa tobata | reverse complement strand
AGCTGGTGCTCTTACTCATTTTGGTTGGTATCACAGCGCAGCAGCCTTAAGAAAATGGGATATTATAAAGTACAATATCGTACCTCACTGTTTCAAAATTAATGTTTTTCAAATTGATGCTGTCATTTCAGAAGGAAGTCTTTAGTAAAGAAACAAGAAATATATTAAAATGTGTAAAAAGAAATGTGTAAAGTCTGGGAAACAAATTCTGTCGGCATCTTCTATTTTAAATTGGTTGAATAGAACTGACAGGTAGTTTCTCATTGCTTTTAGCTTCTGCACTTACCGTTTAAGGAAATGAGCAGCAAGTAAAATATTTTATGTTACCAAATTGGAAATCTCTTATATTTGCTATGGTTTTCGTTACGTTGAGTTTATTTTATATCCCTATATTTACATCTGAATGATTTGAATTAACTGAGGTAACCGCCTACTTTTGATTTAATTTTCAGGCATATTTTAAGGCTGCTTCCTTTTATGATTAAAGATTGTGTTGTATGTTTCACAAGGACATGCAAAATCCTTTGTATTTTTTATTTTTATTCTCTGTCATCTTTGAAATTGCCCTAGCTGAACATACCTATTGTAATCACGGAGTTGATATGATGGAAATAGTATTACACTGACAACCATGCTTTAATACTTTTTGCTGAATCACAGCTTTTTACATAATAAGGGTATGAAATCCAGAGAGAGATACCTAAAAATAACAAAGGTTTAACTAATAACTATTACAAGACATGAAAATCCAGGATGCAGCACTATGAGTCTGTTATTCTGACTGGCTCATCTGGTTGTACATTTAAAGCTCAGCTACTTCTGAGGAAATTATGCACTGATTGGAGGAAATACGAGAACTTTAACAAGTAAAATTGCTTTGCAATTTTATCTAAAAACATAAATAAAAGTATTGAAAAGTTGCTATTTACAAAATGGCATAGAAGTCATCAGTCTCAAAAGGTATTGTACAGATACATCAATAATTTGCTGGTTAGTTGTAGTGTCACTTCCTTTGAGGAAGAATTTTAGTGTCCCTGAGAAACATTTTTGCGGACTGAGTTTTAAAATCTTGTGCCCCCAAAAAGGTTTTTTTGTGAGCAGTCTCTTAAAGCACAACTGAAGCTCTGTCTCGGCAGAACATGGTTATCAATAATGACATTGGACTCTAGTACACGGGTACTAGCATGCTACATTCCTGACTATGTCTTGAGATTATAACTAGTTAGGCTATGAAGGAAAAAAAATATATGGTGTCTAAGACCCAACCCAGGAGTTCATGAAAGGAAAGAATAATAAACATTTTGCTCCATCACTGCCCTTTTCATAGCTACCTTTGCTAACCCAAATGTATACATGCTTATCCCACCTCTACCACCTCCCACCCTGCCACCTCCCACTCCCACTTAGCACTGACTGATACATAGCATGTGGTTTGGGAAAGATGGCATCAGAAAGCCAGCACATTCTCCAGTGACCAGAGCTGACTCAATGCCCAAACTAGTAACAATGACCTTTTAATGAAGTCATCTCTCTGTTGACCTTCTCACTGCATTCTTGGAAAAAGATTGACAGAGACAAGGGACTGAGCAATAATTGTGTCATTTTATGAGTAACCATTTGAAAATAACCGAGAATCACCGAGGTAGTGTTCTTTGGAGAATCCTTCCAATACAGACCTGTATTGGAAGGATAGGAAGGAGGATAGGAAGAAAATCACATTGCCACATCATCAGATCTAATGGACCATTCTTGTGGGCATAGTTTTCTTACTGTTTACTGTCATATGAAATATAAGAACATGCTTCGCTGTTACTAAATTATGTATGTTCGGAGGAAGGTTGTCCTTCAATGGTCTTTGATCTGTATTTTTCATCTGGTATCATCTGAAGAATAATTTATAGTGTGACTTCAGTGAAGACATAATCAGAGATTAATCAAGTGCATTTTGTTTAACTGTAGTCTAATTAATCTGTTTAGCTCTCAGAGGAACAATTACCATGTTATTTTTGTATTGGTTTGATTTTACCTCAGATCAGCAGTACAAATCTCCCAACACTCGGAAGACCAATTTTGAAGAATAGACCAGTTCCCTTCTGAATTCTTGATCTTCTGGCATTGGGCTGTCTTTAAAAATAAAACAACAGGATATTTTGATTCTAAATTAGTTCCTCCTAGAAGGATATGTTTTGGCTAAATGTAGGTGCCTGCAACATAATAAATTATGCATATAATGCAAATTCTCTTAGAATGATAATGTTCAAACCTCATATGATATTACAGTTCTGTATCTTTTTATATTTTTGCATATTTCTCAGATTGGAAAGTAATAGTAATGCAAATATAAAAAAGTAAATCAGGTTCTGCTCACCTTCCAATCCTGCAAGCAATAACAGGAAAGATAGTGAGAGCTGCCTTAACCTCTCATTAAGGAATGATTCTAAATTATTTGCTGCTGGTACCTGAACATGAAGTTAGAGTAGCTTGAGGTGATTATAATTTCGGTAGAATTTGAGCTGTCTGGCGATGTATAGGTGCTAGATAGGAGATGCCATTTGGCAAGGAGGAATTTTTCTTCACAATACAAGTTTTCAGTTGACGTAAGGAGACAATTTTGTCACTTTGCAAAGTTTCTGACATAGAGGATATTCTGCATGGGCATTGTGCTCAGGCATATGAAGATTCTGGCTTGCCAAGCAGCTACATTATAAGAGAGGGCATTCTGATTTCAGAGATCATTTGGATCTCTAAAAAAGAAAAAAGGCAGCCTATGTAAACTTGAAATGGCTTTTCGCCACTGTTGCGCCTTCCCTATATGTATACACAGATGGATAAATCTGTGTTACAAATAGTTTACATTTACAAACAGCTAATGTGTTTATAATTTACGAACTTTGCACTTGATTATGCAATTAGAAAATGTGTAATTATCAAGTTATCTTGAAAATCTCTTTCAAGGAATATTGTAGGTTGATCTCAAATATTTTACTAATATATTTTGCCCTAAACATACAAATGAGTCACTGCAAATGGCTTTTCATAGCCAGTGAACCTATCTCCTTAGTATAAGAAACAAAATATTATGTAAAGCTGAGAAGATTTGTGTTGCACATAGAAACATTCTCATTAATCCTGGGGTTTATCTGCCTTTTCAGACTCCAAATGGAATAGCTAGTATTAACAAAAAAAAAGTAGACCACTGGACTGCTGGTAGCATATTTTATGATAATCTTTCATCTGATATGCAAACACAGCTATTTGTTTCCATTTTACACAGAGTGTCTCCAAGTCTGGAATCCAACTGCACTCGCTGGACATGGAAACAGCCATATCAAGTAATACCTAAACTTACTCTGGGGTCATCTGTGAATATTGCACCAGGTGAAAAAGATACAAAAAACTGTCACATACAAATAGTAAATATACAAAATCGAGCATCACAGGACAGGGACTTTATTTTAAAAGGGACATTATTACGAAAACTAACCTACATACGATTGAACAGCACCAAACCAAGTAGAGCACCATGGCTTCCCTGGGCTGCATTAAGCAACTCAAGTTCTTACACAGTCGTTTTAACTTTTGCCTGAAGCGCTGTGCTGTAGCTCCTCAGCATGAAAGGCCTTTTCTAGAGAGAGCTAGAGGTGCTGACAGAATTTTGCTGCTGAAGGAGCGGGCAGGTGGAGGCATCGTGATCCCACAGGCAAGTCAGCACAGAACCCTCAGCATGAGCTAAGCCAACCCCACACCATGTGGCAACAGGTCGTGAGCAGCAGATGCCATGCTTGCGTTTCAGACTTCCCCCCCAGAGGTAACAACAACCACAGGCGCTTTCGGGGGAGATAACTCAAAGACATGCTTTTGCAAAAGACAGCACATTTTTAAGGTTAAATCTAGGAGAAAATTTTATTTCTATGCTCTGGATGCTATTTTGGCATTCAGTCTTCTGTCAGTGTATTAGAATAATTTTTTCAGATGTGCCATTAAGCAGCTAGTATCCCTAGGATGTTGCTTTTTCTTACAGAGCCTGATTTTGCCTGAGCCTCTAGATTCTCTTCTGCTGTTTTCTTATTTCACCATTTGAACTGCTTGAGCCAGACAGTACTTTTTTTCTGTCTGAAAAAATATTCACACAAAGTTGAAATTTGTTCCTGAGCAAGAGCTTTGTTAGCCAATTCTTAATTAGTTGCTCAAATATACTTTGCCCCAGTTGTATGCCATCTTGTAATAGAAGGCTGTACACCGACTGTTCTGCAGCATCTCTAGCAAATCCTGGTATTGCTGCTGACCTTTCCTTTACTCTTTCTGTTGTCTAGAGGCATGTGAAAGCAGCAGTATGATGGGCCGTACATCTGGTGTGGATGCGTGTCATTCCTTTTGAGCTAGAAAGACATATTAATACTGCTATCTTCTTGGATAAATTATTAACTCTTAAATTACAAACTGCCTTCTGTCCTGTTTCCCTCCTCACTTGAAAAAAAAGAAGGTATATGTAGTCATTTCAGCTAATTTTTCAACTTGTTTTTCAAATTGTTACCCTAACCTACTGGTTTAGAGTTGCTTTTTGATGGAAGTCAGCTGAAAAAAGATCTGGACCACAAACTCTTAACAAAACAGGTTTCCAATTTTCTGGGGACATTCATTCTCACACAGGGGTCATTCTCTTGTGCAGTGGGACAACTTCTGTTGGATTCCATAGATGTAGAGTTCTTGTTCATGTGTCCCCTTTGTACGTATGTCCAATTAGAACTATTGGTTACACTGTATTCTAGCTTTTTTGTATTCAGGAAAAACTTCACGTATTTATACTTAGGAAAAAATACTCTTTAATTGGAGTGGTACTTAAAAACTCACTTTCTAGCATCGCTGTTTCTCGCAGTAATGAACCGCACGGAATTGAAAATCAGCCTAAAATACCCTAACATGTCCAAAACATAGTAGGATTCAATGCCTTTCCGTTTATAACACCTTAATCATGTTGTACAAGACATTAAAATTACTGGGAGATGTTCTTGATCTTAGTTTCAGTGCCGGCCCGTATCAGATGTTAATGAAGCCACAGGCCTGTTGATGTCACTATGCCAATTTAGTTTTAATGCTCTCACTCCTTTAACACTGTCCTTCGCCAGGCTTGCTTTTGTACAGCATAAGTACAGCCTGAGTATTATATCTCACAAGGCCTGTTTGAATTTGAAACACCACATAATAAGCACTTTTTTTCCTAGTTAAAGAGCTCTAGATATTTTTCTTTTTCATTTTTTTTGGAAGCTACCATGTGATTAGTTGTAAGATAATGGACAATATTGTTTGTCTTCTAAAGGAGAGACTGCAAAACAGATCCCCAGATGGTGCAAATTAAGGTAGTTCCTCTGGCTTCCGTGGCAGTTTGCTGATTCACATCAGCTGAACATCTGCTCCTGTGATTAGAAAATAAGCGTCGAGTTCCCACGTGACTGCGAACACTAAGCAGGAGGCAGTCCTGTTAAAATTTATGATCAGAGGTTCAAAGCTATCTCTGAAATAGTACACAAGCCTACTTCTCATCTCAGTTATTCTGATTTAATATCACTTTTATATTTATTATAACCTTTGATTTTGGAATTGTTTTTAATTTACATTGGTGACATTTTCTACAGTTCAGCCTATATACACTCAGTTTTTAATGCACTAGATCAGACCATTTGAAGACAAATTTATAGATCATGAAATGACTGTTGTCAAAAACATTCCTTGGGAGCTGGAGCTGATCACAAAATCCATCAGCTGCGAATAGCCAAAGCCGAACAGCAATCAGCCGTGAATCAGCGGATTGTGGAGCTGTGCTTTCCTGCCTTTGTCCCAGCTGCTCTACCTTTCCAACAAAACAATTTCCTAATAAAGGCAAGGGAAGAAAATTTCATTTGAGATAAAAAAAAAGTGAGGAAATGATGAGTGAAATCAGCCATTTCAACATTCCCTGAAAGATTCAGGGATATGTTGTTTCCATGCCAAAAAAAATTCCTTCTTAAGAAGCCCCTAGAACAAAGTCATCCTCTGGTAGCACCACTCACTGTCGTAAGACAGTGACAGAAACCTTTTCTGTTGTGGCCGCTTGTTTTGGGTGAGTTCCATAATGTTTCTAGAAGGAAAGGAAAACAGTATCTGCTGGCAGGCCTGGGAACTCCAATATTCTGGATTCTGTTCCACTTGACTGTCTGCACAAGGGGAAATCTCTTGCCATCATATACGTCGTTCCTCATGTTTTCAAATGGAAGGATGATTCTCAGAGCTGTATTTTAAAAAGTAAGGTATACAATATGCTTAGATAATTAAATGCTAGTAGGAAGTGTTAGGTAATACGTGTTTTACATCGTATATAGAAACACTAATGGGATCTCAAAGCTAAACACATTTATGGGAGGATCTAAAATTTAAGCTATCTTATTTCTGGTTGTTTACAGCACCAGTGAGCAGAATTTAGCATATAAAATGGCATCAAATCCAAGATGCATCTTTTATGCAACAAAAAATGTAAATGTCCAGATGCAGATTGCTGTTGTCAATGCTGCGGTCCCGGCTAATTTTGCAAGGAGACTAGAATACATAACCGAACGAGGAATTTCGAAAAGCTGAAGGATTGATATTGAGTAGAGATGTGAAAATACCCTAAGTATGCATCTCTTTGTTACACAGTACTGAAGAAAATGAGTACTTTTGAGCAGCAGCACTAATGAGGTCCATTCTTGTAAGGATTTCTGACTGAGCCATCCTTGATTTTCTGATGTCTGACAAAGGACAATATTTCTGTTTCAGCTTTTCTTTGCAGGGGGAAGTAATGGCCACATCTTTTTCCTGAAATGCATAGGATTTTAGTAGCTTTAAGAACTCTGCGCCTCTCTCAGATCACCTAGATCAACTCTTTGTTTTAATGATCATTACTTTATTTTATATTAAAATCTCCCATTTGTTATGAACCAGTATTCAGGGCTTCTATAAATCACTACCAACTTAATGTGAAAAAAAAACATTTTAAGGTTAATGGCAATTCCAGGTGAGGAACACATAATCTAATAAGCTATGGAGTAACTTTTTTCCTTTCTCCGTTGTGGTAGTCCAAGCCTGTGAGACAGATATGATGGGATTTTGTAGTGTTCCTGATGGAGGATAGCGCTGCTGGCATGAAGAAGGGAGTGGGGTGAGGATGAAACTGCTGAGGAGGGAAGTCAGACTGGGAGAACGGCAGTTTGGTTATCCTGGGTGCTGTAATAACTGACAGTATTTTTTGCAGTATAATACATTTGAGTAGACTGAGTAACACTTGCCTCCAACCCAGGAAATAGAAAACCAATGTAAAGCTGGCTTGCACTCCCATCTGCTGCACAGATGATGTTGAGGTGGACTTACCTGCCTAAAGATTTACTCTTGAGCCATAGCTGAGAGTGTACATTTCACTTTCAATGGTAAAAATTGCTTTTCAGTAAAAATAAAAAGCAAAAAGACAGAGATAAATAAGAAGGGGAAGGAAAAACTCCTCCCTGGCCAGCCAGGAAGAGAAGCAGGGGGGTTCCCAGACAAGCTGCCTCCCCTGGGCTCCTCTCCAGTGCAGCACGTGTTCCCCCATAGTACCTTTCCCACAGTAATGAGCTAGTGTTCATTTAGATCCACTCAACCCACTATTGATTGTTCCTGCTTATGATGCTGATAGCACACACTTTAATCAGGAGCATGTGTTGCACACTATCGGGTTGTTAAGCTTTGGACATCTATATTACTGTGTTATGTTTATTGAATGTTGAAATGACTATTGTGTGCTTGGTTTTTTCCCCTAGCATAAACCAAAGGGTACAACCAAGAGGTAGGAAGAGGAGGGAAAGAACAGGTCGTTCCCACACTGGTGGCAACTGCTTCCATTGAGAACCTGCCATAACAGCGATTCGCAGCTTGTAGGTGCACAGCCATGATTGTGACAGCACAAGGATTCTCTTGCTGGGGAGGTAAGTTTGGCTACTGTCACATGGGGCAGCAAGTCAGGATGAGTGCTGTTACAGAATTAATATTGAAGTCACTAACAAGAAGTAATACCACGGGCCACCAATTTAACAGTCAAATATTATACCAAGTTTTTTTTCCAGAGTTATGTTCCATTCTCATTAACTTCAAAAGATGTTTCAAGTAAACGTCAGGCCTGTTCTTTTGTTAACCATGGCTCACTCTTCGTCTTAAGCTACCCCTGATATGAAAATCACTATTTGCTCTATAGAGCAGATTGCAGGAGGGATTCCCAAGAGATAAAAACACAGTTTTTAATCCTCTCAGCACTTACATGCTGTAAATAAATCACAACCCTGTGAAAGACGTAGGAAAAACTTGATGCAATTTGTTGTACATTTGAATTACATTGCTAACATATTTAATGGATTTTTAATTACAGTTAGTGAGGCTGGTAATACCAAGACCTCCAAAGCAGAAGGAAAAGTCTATAGAGGGAGGTCCTGTGGTACCGATGTAAATAATTGCATATAGAGAGTCTCCCTGTTTCAGAGACAGTTCTGGCAGCTGGACTCTGTTTTTCCTCCCCTTTTCCTCTCTGGTGGAACAGTCAACACAGTGGGTTGAAAATGCTGCAAAAGGATGAAATGGTCCAAAAAAAGAAAAAGTTAAGGTTAGAGGCTGTGCTGCTGTGGTACCTTCTTCACAGTGAGGTACTCCTTCAGTGTGTGATACTGTTTGCATATATTAGCTAAACAGTTTTAGCAGAGGAGTTACAAGTACTCATTCAACCGTGGGTCATCTAGAAAATGTTTGTCTTTTTTTTTTGAATCAAAGGCTGAGGTACAAATGAACAGAATAATAGGAATTAAGTATTCATCAGACAGATCTGTCACATAATTTTTTCAAAATTATTTATCTTTAGAGAAATCTTCTGATAATTTAAAAAAATATTTCATTCTGTAGAGGTTCAAGTTGAATTTGAATAGTTACATTTTAAGTTACATTTAGTTACATTTTTAAAATCAGATAAATACAGTAGTAAAGTAATTGCATTTCTTTGTTTTGACACACTTCTTTGAAGAAACAGCAGTTTGGATGTCACTCACTGTTACGAAATTTCAGTTCCACAACATGCTGTACTTTTGAGATATTTGTCCTAATGTGGAATGAAAATAAATGTGGATTTTACCTAAAGTACAGAAATTTTCGTTTAACAAATTGTTATTACCAGGTTTGTAAATACTTAATATCTGCAAGTAAGTCCCATCAATGTTGTAGTTAGCCAGTTTTTGTTTGAAAAAGTGATGTACAATATTTTTAGCTGTATGGTTTAAACCTCAGAACAGAGAGTTAGTTCTCAAACTCATGCTGTCACCGTTTGAGTTTTCAACCAGTTTCGTTTTTATTAACTGCAGTTTGTCTTATACACCACAAGAGGTCTCAGGGCGGAAATGCTAACAAGTGTTTTTATTATATTACTCATTTCGGTAAAGATTTTCTAGTATTTGGCTTGGGGTTTCCATAATACTTGGCAGGGGCTTTTTAGTAGCACATGAGAAAGAAAAGTGTATCCAAATTTACCCATTAGCGTAGGCAATAAGTTATTTTAAATGATCAATGAACTGTATGACTCACTGGAAAATCTTAGTCTTCAAAAAGGGAAGGCTCAATGTATAGCCCTTAGTAAGCAGGTGATAGCTGAGAAATACGAATACCTGAGAATGTGTCTTCCTTAGTAGGTTAAATGGAAGAGCTATTTTAAACTGCTATATTTAATTTCCACAGCATTTGACTATAATAAGATGGTATATTTTTAATTACTCATATTCAGGATTAATATTGCTTAGAGTGAGTATAAGGTGCCGGTTATTTGCATAATAGTTTCTCAAAGGTTACATTATCTTTGGGGTCTAATGCTACTAAAATCTATAAAATAGTTGTCTTTAGTATGTAATATATGTTCAGAGAGAATGCATGTGGTTCCCTATGAGAGCACGAGTAGGAATGCTTGCCTACATTAAATGTAAATTTTTGCATTTAAATGTAAATTTTAAAATACAAGAAGGCGTCTTAACACACTATTATGAGAAGAGGGGAATGCGAAAGCCACTCAAAAGTTGATGGCTGGAACATGATTTATTTATTTTTTTTTGCTTTCTATTGCTTTGTGTATCTGCATACACTTGGTACTATGTTTGTCCTGAGAACTTTTCTCACTTATTTTTCTTTTCTCTGTCCTTTTCCGTTGTATTTCTTTAGCTTATCTTCTCCCTTCTGCTTAACTCCTTATATACTTTTTCTGTAGCATACTATTTGTTATTTTGTTTTACCTTTTTTAGAGAAAGCAGAGTAATTCAAGCGGGATTTGTATGCATTCGTGTTGGTCTGCAATGTGTAAATAACAGCTGAGTACACAAGTATTCATATTGTAAACAGCTATATACATTTTGGATTTATTTAACCTTACATTGTAACTCCTTAACAAAGGGCAAAAAACGTGAATTTAGTGAAAAAAACATTGCATTGTGTTGGGGATACACTAAATGAGAGCACCCAGCAGTGGAGGCCTGGGTATGAGACATTTATCGTGTAGTTAAGCTGTTTACAGAATGGCTTTGCATTTCATTCTGCATCCAAATGTTATGAAGGATTTTCACATGAATCTCTGGTGGCCCTACACTAAAATAGAACTTTTCAGAATTATGAATCGGTTAAGGAAAGGCTGAGGCTAGCATTCTTCAGTGATTAATGTGTGTGCTTTAGATAAAGTAGCTGAAAACTATTGATTAAGGCACAGTTATCCTTTAACAGCCCAGCACAATTGTAAGGGAGATTAGCCTTTGTTTGGATCAATGAAATTGTTGCTGCTGTTCCCAACTATATTTACTAAAAAGAAAGAATACACATGGCTCAGGTTGCAGAGCTAGATGGTTTATTTAAATTCACAAAATTACTTGTTTTAGCAGATATTTCATTGAGATTCAGGCTACTTACAGCAGTAATATAAGGTCTAGAAACTGTTCGCATCAATCAGGCAGTATATGAAACACAGAACAAAAACATTATCTTTGCGCCAAAGAAAGCATATTCTAAGGCTAAAAGGGAACAGATGAATAAATATGGGGAGACCAAGGAAATAATAAAAGAATACTCATCAAAAGATACGGGCTGTGGCCTCCTTATAAAACCCTAACAGCTATTGTCAGGTTTTTTGCATCATGGGAAAGTACTTTCAGGAAGGATCTGAAAGTAAACAATGAAATGGTTTTGTAAATGTGTTTGGGTAATTCCAAGTATGAGGAGTAGCGTGAGGGCAAGCACAAAACCACTCAATGAAAATCTAATAAAAACACCACATCACCGTTTTGATAACTGGTGAAGGACAAGGGAAGTGAGAAAAGCTCTGCTATTCAGAGACCTGCAAGTGTTAATGCGTACCTGGGGAGTGGGACAAAAAGGTGACAGAGGATGAGGGGAGGTGTCTCTTGGTGGCAGCCCAACTTAGCACTAGATGTGCTACAGTTACAGTGGCGACGAGTGGGAGTGCTACAAGAACGTTTATCAGAGCTGAGGAACACAATATTGAAGAAACTGAAACACAAGCTAATGCACAATTTGTTAAAATCACATACTCAAAATAAGATGTGTTTGGACTTGTTACTGTTTTATGAATTTGTATTTGCAAATTGTACCTGCAGTATGGTGTGTGCTTTGTAAGTAGGGCCTCCACCCTCAAAAGTTTACATCCAAAATTAGAGACTTGTATAATCTGATCTGCGTGATCTGGTGATATATGTCCAGAGTTCTTATGCCTCTGCTGAATGGGAACACTTGAGCTAATTATAAGTGGAAGACATTTAATTGTAGCAGTACAGAACTCAGCATGGGTCATTTGCTTTGGGAAGAAAGCCTGCTTTAAGCAGTTTAATATGCATACGGCACTTCAAAGTATTGTATTCCTTTGCAGTAGACTTAGAACTTGATGTATGAAAATCTTTCCTTTGGTTGTTTCGGTTTATGTGTCAGAAATGAGGAGGAGATGGCAACAGAGACATTTTGAGTAATTCACCCAACTCTGCATTACCTGATCTGAAAAAGCTCTGTCCTGCATTCCTCATACACTGCGCTTCCCTTTGATTCTGCAGAGTATTCAATTATTGGGAGAGCTGTTTCCCAGGCAAAGAAGGAGGGAGTGTTACTATCCAAATTTGCGCTGTTTTCTTATGCTGCTCCATACCTTCCCTTAAAATAGCTTTTCATCCCACTGGAATTATGTTCAGTGAGCTCCACGACAGCTATTTCAAAACTCAGAAAACTCATCATGATTTTATACCACAGTAATCTTATCAATGAATGGTCAGAAGGACAGTTCCCCATACTCTGGATTTGTCAGCTTTTAAATTGTCATATCCAAACATGTCCCAGTGGATAATCTCCTTGAGTGGGCACAGGATACAGCACACCTCGAGTTTCCCTTTTGTGTTTCACAACCTCAGATACATACCATTTATTTCTTCATGGATGACTCTTTTGTCAGGAGAAACAAACAGGAACAGCAAAGTTTGTGTAAGAAATATTAGCAAACACTAGAGGACTTGTACACTTTAGCTACAACATAGTTGTAATGCTTCTACCGCTTCAGCATTGTTGCAGAAGATTGCCAGTATGCATCAATAAAAAATGCAAGAAACAGCAGGGTAATCAGGGTGTGATTTAATAGGAAAGCTAATGAAAAAAGTTCCAAAACCCGAAGCAATATAAATAGTTGGGGGGATGATGACATGACTCTTTAAGGCCTTTCATCCTATGCAAACTCTTAAACTTACAGACGTTGGTTCCAATGCTAAGGGGGGGGGGAGGGCAGCACTCTTCATATGCTGCTTTTTTTACCTTCTCAAAGCACCTTGAACCCTTCAAAAATCCTAAAATTGTTTTTAGTGAGTAACCTATATAAATTCTAAATAATAAAATAAACCAAAACAAAACTGATCCAGGAGTCAATTATGCTTATGATGCTGTGGATTGTATTTGTAGCATATGTGGTATTCCACTTTGCTGTGCTCTGAAACACAAAGACAATTCTGCTGATTATATTGTTCAGCCCAGCAGTCAAAAGATCTGAAACTCTCCATTGCAGGATGAAGCTGTAAAATACCTTTATAACTTCCTTGCTATTAATTTCACCACGTTACATGTGATGGCATTGGATATCAAACAACTTCCAGGCTTCCGATGGGGACCAGACAGTGCCCTTGGCTGAGTACGTGGGTGAGGGCAGAAGGCACAGATGCTGCAGTGAGTGGCTCAGGGGGCCCTGCTCCCTCCTGCCTTTGCCAACTGACTGTACTTCAGAACAAACCCCAGTCTGCAAAGTGGGCAGCGCGGTGCCCTGCTCTGCGTTCTTGCAGAACTGAGCCAGAGGTTCCACTTCCTCTGCACCTTCCTCCCCATGGAATATGCTTTTTTTGGGATCCTTCCCAAAACATGGTGAGCAGCCAGGGTGACGCTTTACTCCAGGTGTAGAAAGGAAATTTTAAGCAGTGGATTCTGTATCTTCTATCTTCTCATCCTCATCCTATTTACTCAGGCAGTATAGAAAAAGACCAACCTGCTCCAGGAGCAGAGGAACTAATTAAGTCTGGGCTCTGTGGATTTATGTCCTCTTGTAGGCTCTCTTGCGGCTCAGATGGAACATTTATCTCCTTGGGGATTAGTCTTTTGTACCTTATCAGCCTTGCCTTCACTGGGGCACCAGTATGGTCACTTTTCTCTATCTCACTGATTTTTTTAATTAAACTTTGAGGCATGTAATTCTTTTGAGAGTGTGAGCCCCTATCCAACCTGATTGATATTTGTTTTAAAGCTTAAAAATTAGCTTATGTGGGGGTCTCCACGGGCAGATAAAATGGGCACAGCTTCACTTCTTCAGGAAACCAAGCTGTTAGAAAAATCAATTTTTAAATAGTTGGTATTCTGTAAAGTGAATGGAATAGAGTTTATTTATTTCTTCTGAAGCATAATGTGAAAGATTTTCTTCGCGTCAATGTGAGTATCATTTAATCTAATTTGATCACCTGGAGAAGGGACTGTGTGCCTGAAAGCTTATTCTCTTTTTGGCTATATGAGGTGGTCTATTATACTACTTCATTTCTCCCTTCAGAACTTGCTTCTTGTCTCATTAAAGACCCTGGTGCACTCTCATTAAATCTCTCAAGGAGTATTATTCCCTGAGGAAGTCCTGAGGCCAGTGAAATAGGTTGAGATTTAGAATAGCCACATGATTAGATTAAACTAGTGGGAGAATTCAATACATAACGTACACATGCAAATGTTTCTAAATGTATTGATCTGAAATACTACATTTTTTAGCATTGAATTGTTTGGTTTAGGAAAATAATATTCCCATTGTTATAGAGTTGTAAAAATCTTTTTTGGGCCTGAAGATGATACCTTATATTGAGCCTAAATCATCAGACCAGGCAATGACAAGTCTAAATATTTGCTCTCCTTTTAGAAATGTAGTCTCAACATGACTCAGCATTTAGCCTGTGGTAATTACTGTCAGTATTAATAACAGCTTCTGTTGAGAAACAGTGCTTTGTTTACTATTTCAGCAAATTCACCTGATGATTTTTTGTCTTTGAATAATCTATGCATGAGACAACAGGGTACGTCTGGGTGCTTTTCCTGCTGCTTCACACTTCTGTAACTTGAAATTCCTGCCTGTTTATTAGTAAGAGCTAAATGTAAATTTCTTATGTGAATTACTTGGCATCATCATTTTGTTGTAGGAGAAAAGCTCACAAGCTGACCCTTGCCACAACTTTTTTCAGAGCGTTTAACTGGGAAGCTCATTTTGCCATGGGACTGTTGGGGCACAGAGTGATTAAATGACTTGGCCGTGGTCAAAGATTGCGGTAGACGTAGGAAAAAACCCATCCATCTATCTAAGCAAGCATCCTAACCACTGGAGCATCCTACCTCTGCAGACATTGCTCAAGAAGACAGAAATAATAGGGCTGGATTTTCTGGGACTGTATAACCAATAATTAGACGGTCTCTTTTCTCTTGCTTTTAAAAGAGCAGGCCCTATTAACTTTTCAGCCTTAGCATTTAAACTGTTTTCATGGTTGACTCAGTTCAATTAGTCTCCTAGTTATCAATCCTTCATTGCTTTAACGGCACTCACAATACTAATTCGCTCCTTTGTGTACCAGGTAATTTGAACAGAAATTTCATTGGGATTTTTTTTTCTACAAACTGTAGTAATAGGATTAGAAATTTTGTGCCACTTATGTCAAATTTAATCAAACCTAAATTTATCAGTAACAAAATTTTAGGCGGCTTCAGTACAGGCAGGACAGGATCCATCAAGATCTATAAAAAAATGACCTAAGGGGCCAATCCCCCATTCCTCCCCTCTTTATCCCCCACCCCAAAACCAAGGGGGATCAGTGCTTCGCTGGACCGATCCCATACTGGTTTCCATCACTGTGCTCTGGGCTAAGGATAGCAATCTGACAGCACAGAAACAAAGAAATGGGCTCATGGAAATCTGTAACAAAGAGACATCAGACTTACACCTTACAAACAGCACTGGACCTCAATTTTTTTCCTGTGGCTTGATGTGGAGCAGATCCTGTTTGTTAAAAACTGTTTGAAGTAATCAGTTCTAGAACGCAATGATATCCAACAGGTACTTCAGATTCACAGGCTCTCTTAAACATAACTAAGAGGTTAAGCTCTAAAATTATTATATTTTTACGTGACAAATACATCCACTGACCATATATTATGAAACATTTTCTCTCTCGTTTTTCTTGCTGAACCACCAACTTGGCTCTTTTACATCTTGACAAAACAACTCAATTTAAGCATTTTAAGCACTGCTCACCTATTTTGTTTCCACTTGCTAAAGTTCAGAAGCTCAGCCCCACCTTTTTCACAGTTCAAACACATTTCTGAGCTGAATAACCCCAAGTATATGATCACTAATAAAATGCTGCAGAGCAGTATCTCAGAAGCACCTGCACATATAACAGTATAACTTAATATTGTCAAAGTTCTTTATAAATATTTAGTTATAGTTCTCCAGAATCCAGTATTTCCGGATTTAGGCTGTCCAACAAAATATGTTCCTTAAAGTTCACCAGAATTTGATGAGAAATTCTTAAAGTGTTTGAATTTCCTTAAAGTTTGTGCAAGTCTCCTTTGATCTGCTGTACTGTTTTGCAAATGTGGTTAGTCTTTGGAGAGCTTCTGACAAACCTTCTCCTGTGATAGCACAACAGGGTTGTACGTACCAATTTCTGTCACTGCAGTATTTCTTCATGTTGAATCTCCTGGTTATTTCCTCAGCATTCAAAGCTCCAGGCAGATCCTGCTTGTTCGCTAGCATGACGACTGGTACCCCTTTTATGTATTCATTCTTTAAAATGAATTCAAATTCTTTCTTTGATTCTTCCAGACGCCACTTATCAGAGCTGTCCACAACATACATCAGTCCGTCTGTGTTTTCCAGGAAATTGCACCAAACCTGTCTCATTTTCTGTTGTCCTCCAACATCCCAAACCGTCAATGTAAAATCTTTCCCGGTTTCAATCATGTCAACGTTAAAGCCGATTGTTGGAATTGTTAGAAAATCCTCATTATACTTGAACTTGTACAAGAGTGTAGATTTCCCTGCAGAATCAAGTCCCAGCATCACTATATTCGCTTGCTTGACTTTGGAGTATTTGGTGATCTGGAGGCCCATTTGTGCCGGGGTGTTCTCCAGGAAGCCTTTAAAGCAGGAATTCACCCTGAAGCTGATTTCTGTCAGCAAGATTTCTTTCTTCCTCTGTGAGATGAAGCACATAGAGTCGGGAAGAGGAAGGGGAAGAAGCAGCTTTGCACTATCAAAAGTAAGTAAAAGCTCTGTACAAATACATGTGGGCTTTTATTGACTTGATAACATGCAAACAGGATTTATGAAGGTGTACTGTTCAGTGCCAAGCCTGTGGGTGGAACGACTATGAGTAACGTACTGATTGGTCACAAGCACAAAGGTTACAGTCTTCAAACCTGTTTGAACAGCGAACCATAGTTACACGACCATCATGAGCTCTTTACATTGTAAATTTGTCTGTGCTGAAGCAGTAGGAGCCTGGCTGTACTTCCCAGTGCCACGGCCTAGGGAACCACTACCTGTCTGCCCTCCTTCACTGGCTGCCCAGAGATAAATCCCTTTATTACTGAATCTGCACCATTTTGGAAAAGAAACAAAATATAATCACAGCCAGGGAGGAGAGGAAATGTTAAGGTTTGTCCATACTTACCAATCCACAAAATGACAAGGTGCCTAATTTATCGGTGCATCCCATCTCCCAGCAACAAACGAACCCCAAGAGGTTTCTAATGTGAGTCTACACGGGCTCAGTCAAACCAGGAGAGGACTCCATGTGAAAACACGCTCTGCTCCAACAGCCACCTCACACGCTGGTGGTCGCTCCTCCTGCCCACTCACCCGTGAAGTTGTCTGCTCCGAGTTGTGTGTATAAGGACGAGTTTAACTGCACCCTGCATGGTGGAGACCAGCTACAGATCTTACGAACTGATCATTACTGAGACTCGGCTCCCTGAAATTGAGAATTTCCATTAGTTTCTGCTGTAGCAGATCGGAGTGCTTAATCTGTAGCAGATCAGTGCTTAATCTTGATCTACAATCAAGATTTCCTTCAGGAACAAGAAGGGGGACAATAACTGAGTCTGAATCAAAGTATTTTGGAGCAGCAAATAGTAGAGGAGATAGAAAATTTAGTCTAATATTATTTAATTCCTACTGAATCTCTGTTTTTTTGACAGTTAGTAGACCTGGGCTGGGCTGGTCCAACACGTACCATGTATTGCCGTACTTATTTGCCCTTATACCCAAATGCATTATCATTAGTTATTACCATTTCTCTTTCCTTCAGAAAGTACATAATCAGCACAAAGACGTAAAGGTCTTCTGGCCAAACGAGCCGCTGACTGATAGGGTAATCATTTTAATAATTACGACATTGGTTGCTCATATATTACCCACGTTGCGTAAAATAAACCTCAGTCTTGACAGACAAGTTATAATCTGGTTTCTCTTGAAGCTGAAAGGGTTATACCAGAACTAATTGGGGGCAACAAAAGATGACAGTGACATACTCACTGTTGTGCATTTTTTCATATTTAATAACACGTATAGATTATGTATAGGATTTTTTTTCAGGAGCAGATCATGATGTATTAAACCAGGGAAGAAAATGTTTGTGTTTCTTTGTAAATAATGTGTATGAATGAATTGAAAGAAGGGGAGACAGGAAACTATGCAAAAGACATTGTTAACACAGTCAAATGAATCCTAATTCCCTGCGAAATAGGCCATTCCCTTGAAATATGGTTATCCTCATCAAGGGCAAACCCTCCCCTCTGTGCGGGCTGTGACAGAGCGGACGGATGGTCTGTGTCCCTGGGTCGTGCCGTGATTTAAAAATTACTCTGTATGTTTGTTCCAACTGTATTCGATATTTTTGGTCTCAACTGTTATTTTCTTACATCCGACTATCACCTTAAAGAATTGGTTAAGCGATGTCCGACTTTTTACAAGCTAATTACATTTATTTCCAGGCCAGAACAGCTCGCTTCTGAAGACTCCGTGGTTTTGCAGTTTTTACCTGTACCCGGGTCAAACCTGAGCTTGGTTCCGAGCGAGATGTTGTGATGCCGAGCCCCTTCCCGTCACAGTGTCCTGAGTTACTCTGGAGCTCAGAGCCCCGGACACTGCTCGCAGCTTCTGCAGCTACATTTGCACCCAAAGACAAGCATTTGGAAGAATGAGAAACCTACCTTTGATTTGTCCAAAGGTGTATTTGCTCTGCCGGGGTGAGGCTGTCTCGCCGCTGTGGGGGTTTGCCTATGGGTTCAGTGTAAAAAAATCAAGAGTGATAAAAAACAACTGGGACAGCTGATTTGCCATCCATTAATCTGAACTCAAACTTTGCACAATAAACCTTTCGTAAACTATGGAGGTTTACATAAACCGCGCAGGTTCCCACGTTGTCCAAGCAGGATATTCCACTGCGTGCTTTTGTAACGTTACAAAATGTAATTAATACTTTGGGTAGGCTTGGGGTGAATCCTCACCACAGATCCTCACCACGGATCCTCACCATGGATGCTCACCATGGATCCTCACCACGGATCCTCACCATGGATCCTCACCATGGATGCTCACCACGGATGCTCACCACGGATCCTCACCACGGATGCTCACCATGGATCGTCACCACGGATGCTCACCACGGATGCTCACCATGGATCCTCACCACGGATCCTCACCATGGATGCTCACCACGGATCTTCACCACGGATGCTTACCATGGATCGTCACCACGGATGCTCACCATGGATCGTCACCACGGATGCTCACCATGGAT
>JAHREE010000176.1:1029913-1123281 GCA_033628505.1 Tringa tobata | reverse complement strand
TTTTTTTTTTCTCTTTAGTGAAGGCTTTCTCTAAGTGAACGATGGCACCAGAGGCCCTGGACTCGGCTAAGAGGGAAGTCATTTTACAGGAAAATCTCCAGATTTTATTGATTTATCCCCCCAAGTACAGAGTTGAGGCAAAGTGAGACCAAGATTTTCCTGTTCCTCCTTCTCAGGATCTGTGTACTTCTTCTTCCCCTTTGGGGGACGTTCGTGACCTCTGCTCTCTGCCTGGGAGCAGGAAGGATCCCCGCTGCTCTTACGCCTCCTCGGCGATAAAAGCAAACTGAGAGGAAAGGGCACACTGGGCGTGTTCCGGGCATTTATGCTGGTGTGAGTGTACTGACAACCTGTAGGTTTTTAAAATGGTTTCTACTCAGTGAAAAACTTATTATTTCCACTTTACAGACGAAGATGCGGAGGCAGAGAGGCAACGCATCTCTGGAGGCAGTGCCCTTCAGTAGGTTTAACACAAACCTCATCAAATAATTTGCTGCTGCAGGAGCCAAACCAGAAATGGGTTCAAAAGAGACTTTGACAAATTCGTGAAGAATTGGCTATTAAACTTGATGATCCAAATGTAACTTCTAGCCCAGGTGGTCACTAAACTGACAAGTGATGAAAGGGAGAGGGATTTACTGTGGAAAGGTTTGTGTTTCTTACATTCTGTCCCTGTACCCCTGCTACAATTGCTGTGTTTGTGCTCATTAGCAGTCACTAGATAGGAACAAAAAGTAGCTTTGATGAATTAGATTCCTGCTCTGCTTATTTTAGGAACTAAACCTCACTTGGCTTCAGAGCCAGCCTCTCACATAAAGGCTGCGATACGGTTCGGGGTGAAGCAGCCTGTGATGCTGCGGCTGCTCCTGTTTATTAATTTGCTCCCTGCAGAGATCAGAGGGAAACCGGCCGGGACGGTCAACTGGCTGGTGAAGATGAAGCTGCTCTTCTTACCCTGACACGGGCTCGTTAAGGGATAGGTCAATCTGCTTCCAATTCTCTGTCTGCGCCATCGCATCCCGCTGAAAAGTGCTGTATTAATAATGGAAGATTTTATCTGCCGATGCCTCACTCTAGTACTTTTCAGTCTCTCTCAGGGGAAAAGTCTACATTATTGACAGAGTAGAGAAGAAAAAAGATGAACCTTCAATCCAAAGCAAAAACGTTACGACTCACCAGCTCTTTTAATCCTCTTCCTCTCTTTCAGTTGGTAGGGCTTGTGATCGTGTGACAAGGGGATAGCGTTTCCGTCCTTGTCACACAAGACTCCTCGTGAATCACCAACGTTGGCCACTGTGAGTTCTTTATCTGACAACAGTGCGATCAAGCAAGTTGTACCTGCAAAAAATAGAAGGGAATGGGAAGCAAAACAAAATTTATGGGGGTGTGTGTGTATATATATATATATAAAAACCAAAATAATTAGCAGGAAAACGTTCTTCCTATTAATAATGGCTGGAGTGGGAGGAGTGCATTCCAGGCTCCGTCTGAGAGCCGGCTCTTCCTAATGGCCAAGGAAAATAGTAAGAGAAAAGTACAAATTAGCCCCAGAGCCCATCTGCAGCTCCTGTGAACGGGAACTGCTGCACCGGACCGTGCTTGGGTAAAAGAGAGCTCTCACCCCTCTTCCCCTCAAGAACTGAGGTCAAGGAGTTTTTATTTTTTTCTTGACAAGAGGAAAAGATTTGACATCTTTAATTACTTTAACCTTTAAATACACAGAAAATGTAATTAGTCACTGACCACCATATCCAGCAGGTATGGTATTTGTTGGTTAAAGTGGCAGGAAAATATTGGAAAAATCGGCTGTTTTCAAGTGTAAACACTATAGTTTTTATTGTCCTCATTTAATTGGAGTGGAATGAATGTTGAGTAAAGCAGATCCCATTCAGTCCATGCCTTTCCTCTATTTCCCTCTTCCAGCTAGTGTGAGCTGTATCCATAAGAACTCCAGCTATTGCAAATATCCCTTGCACGGGCTTTGGACTAGATGCCACAATTTCATTTGTATTTTAGAACAGAAAGATGGCAAGTCAGTTTTTAGAGCTACACTAACAAACAGTAAAAGGGAACGCATCTGGCTCTCAGTGTAGCTTGCAAAGCACTGCTAAAATTGTTACAAAAATTGTAACAATTGTTACAAAAGGCACTCTAGTGTCCTTCAACAGTAAATAAAATTAACTTCATGGCTTGCTTTTCCTTTTAGGTAGACCAGAGAAGCACACGGTTGGTTTTTCACCTCTGTTGTTAATTAATACCTGACTATTCATTAATAAAAAACGGTTCATCCACCGCTGGGGTGCTCTGGAAGGAGCACTCGGCGTCACCCTGCCTGACGAAGGGCCCCGGCCAGGAAACTCAACCAATGGTGGTGTTACAAAGCGACGCATCTCTGCTGGTACGTTTTAATTAGCCAGTTTTAATGAAAATGCCAGCGAGGGGGCATTCCAGCACTGCCGACCCTCAGTGGTGTCCTGATCCCTGGTTTCATTCCTGGGGAGCTATATTAGGGTTTCAATCTATGTTCTTGCAGCTGAATTCTCACAGCTGCCACTTGCTGCGTCACTGGCCAAACCCAGAATTCAAAACGATTTTGGCTGTTCCCACGTCAGTAGTTGAATATCCCATGACCGGTATAAATAAAATAGCCAGTAATAAACAATTTATGTTTAGATGCACTGTGTTCTGAAGATTTATTTTTAACTTAATGGTCCGTCTTGCACAGCTCTGATCTAGAGCTATTTTTTCAAAAGCCAGGCATATATACATATATTATTTTTTTGCAATTGACTGATAACATTGCAGACCTACATGGAGATACTTTCCCATTTGTTGCTCAAAGCCCCTGGTAACTGCACGACTTAGCGGCTCTCCTAACAACAGGACATGCAGAGGAACCTGTCCACCAGGATCACCCGAGGAACCCAGCAGAACGAGCTGCCCACTCAAGGAGCACCTCCCCTGAGGGGTACCCGAGGCTGCAGCGAGGGGTGGAAGGAGGCTGTGCTGAAAGGGGCACTTGCCGACTGGGTGCCCCCCTGTTCGGATGCAGGTGTCCAGCCTTGGTGAATAGACCCCCTCTAACGCCAGAGAACTCGGTAATTACAATATCAGTATCCAAAACACAAAGTCAGCAAGACCATAATGAGGTACAGACTGCTGTAGTGGGGTGCAGCTGGCCATTTAAGCAGAACAAACTGGGATTTAGCATTTGAGGTCACCTCATTCTCCACCTGAACAAAAGCTATTAACTCTGCGAACGCATAAAGCTCTGCTTCAATAAAAAAATTATAGCAATAAACGGCAACCTCCCTTGCTTTTATTCATGAAACTTTCCTTAACAAACATTGAAGCAGCATCGTGCTGACAATCTGCGAGAGACCAGAGGGCTGGTACCTGCTGAAGCTGGGCTGACATTCCATCTAGACTTCAGAGAGAAAAAGAAGAGCTGCCTTTGCAATCTGGGTTGAAACCAAAACCCGCGAGACGTAAAACGGGGGTAAAAGTGGAATCCTCTGCCGGATGGGACTATAGAGCCAAAACCAGCTCCAGAAGGACCCTGAGGAGCTGCACGTGAGGCCGTGGGGCTCCGTCACCCACCACCCAACTGATGAGAGCTGTGGCTTTTACCTCCGGCTGCTGCCTTGGCCTGACATTTGCATTTGTAAATTCCTGAACTCTCCCGCGGGCAAGAGCCCCCCGCTGCTCCGCAGAGTGCCTGCCCCTGCCCGCGGCAGCACCACAGCCTGTATTTTTCCTACAGGCAGTAGGAAAAATCATACACTTCCCAGTAAGGAAAGTACTGCAAATAACATCCTATAGCCCCGGCGTTTAGCAAGTAAAATGCTTCACAAATACAGTCATTATTACCACAATTTATATAAAAATGAGAACTTTGAACACAGTCTTCTGGGTTATATGATCTGTGTGAATGAAAGAGAACGAGCGCCTGAAACAGAAGATAATTTCCAGAGCGATTTAGGAAGGATCAGCCGTTTCGCGGTCCCTGACTGATGGCTGGGCTGTCGGTAAGTCCCTGACCCCACGCTACTGCCTGCCATTACACCAGAAAGCAAACTTATTTTACTTTGTTTTCTTTTCCATCTATTTTTATTTCAGTCATTTAACCTTGTGTAGAGTTAGAAAACATGGTGCTCTTGTCAGCCGCCTCAGATTTAATGCAATTGCACAATGGAAAATTCCCAACATAAAGGGTCCAAAATTGAGAACACATGTTATATTAGTCCCTCGACGCAGCTGCCTGAATAATACCCTGCTGAGCAGTTTACAAAGAAAATCACCAGAAAATTTAAAACCTGTACTATGCTGGCTGCAGAGATAGGAGTTTTTTGTTTCTTTTTTCTTTTTTTTAATCCGTCGGGTAAGATTATTGGTGGTGTATATTAGTATCAGACAAGGCACCTTGTAAAAGTCAAGACTGCACTGGCTCTCCCAGTTTGTAGAAAACCACTTTATCGAAAGGAGGAGAAGGCACCAGAGTGCAAACAAGACCTGATTAATACATGAAAAGGCATTAGAGAGCCCAGGCAGGATCCAGCTCACCCTCCAGCCCCTGCACATCTCATGCTTCGCGTGTGGCATCACAAAATCCTGCAGGCACCTGGCCCCAAATCCCCGCTGGTGGGGCAGCTCGGGATGAGGACCCTGTGCTCCCGATGGCCAATGCTGGCTGAAATTCCCCTAGTACCCTCATTTCATCGTAATCCATTAGCGAAAGTGCAATTAATCTCACCAGGTGCTCACCACGTGGCTTCTTTTCTCCCCCTGCCAAGTTTTCCTTCAGTTTACCAAGTCTCTCATGCCTCACGGATTTCAGGTCATCAGCACAGGGAACCTCTTCCCTTCTTCTTCCCCCCATTGCTCTCTTCCACCCTGAGCTTTGGCCTGTCCCTTCATGAGGAATCACACCTTCACTCTGTCCTGACCTCAGGCTCCTCAACAGCAGAAGTCTCCGGCCAAGGCTCTTTCTCCTGAACAACTGTCCTTCCCACATGTGCCTTCTCACTGCTTTTCCCAGTCCTCCCACACCTTTTCCTTGGCTCTTCGCACAGAATCTCTCAGACAAAACTGAGAAACGAGACTTCCCCCTCCTACATTTCAACCATTTCTTTCCCATTTGCACGACACGTGCTGAGGTTGCCCGTGTGCTGCCTCCCATCGACACATCTTCCTACTCTAGTGACTTCATTTTAACATTTTTTTACTCGTTATTGCCTCGTCTCTGTCCTTCTCTGGCTCTTTTCTTTTGCAGTGCATCTTCGTAATCCCCCTCTCTAAAAAACCCCACCATTACTCTTGATGACTTTTATGGCCACCACTGCCTTCCTGCCCCACCTCCAAGCTCACTGAAGATCAGTTTGCAGTCACTGCTGGAGGTTCTCTTTCCCTCCAGCTCCACGCTGCGCCTCCTCCAGCACAGCCTCTGCCCCAGCCCTGCCCTCGACATGGCTTTTGCCAAGACCCTAAAAGTTTTCCAGCCGCAGTGCAGACAGAGAGCTTGGTGCTTCCCCTCAGCTGATGAGACACTTTTCTCCTAGTTTCCCCCTTTGCTTCTCTAATTGCAAGCATCTTTGAGGACACCTTCATCCATCTCCTCTCCCTCTCCCTCTCCCCTTCTCATCTAAAAGCTTGTTTTCTTTGCAGAAATTTCTCCCAACATTTTCAATGACCACCTCCCACAGCTCATTTTGGATGGGATGACCTCAGAAACAGAGACCAGCATCATTACCTTCAGAGAGACCAACACTGTCCCCTTAGCATTTGGCCTAAAAGCATTAAACCCCAGGGGGCTAAAAGCTACATTAATTCCCACAGAGGTAGGGCTTGTGACAGCTCGTCTCTATTAAACAGAAGTCTGAGCGAGAAGAAATTAAGTTTAATCCCATCTCTGGAAACAAAGCAAAGTCATGAGAGGAAGAAAAAATCCAAATATAATCAATATTAATTTTTAGAGAGGGACCCAGAGACATGCAAAGAGACCAGGAAACGACAAGGCAGGGAGTGGAAGTGCCCAAAGCTTCACAGGTGGAGGATGCGCAGCCTTGGGGCTGGTCTGCTGAAGGTGGAGCTGGGCTGCACCAGCTGGGACCACTGTGAAGCTGCAGGGAAAAAGATCCCCAGAAACCTCACTTAGAAAGGGAATACCCCGGGTGCCTGGACCCACACCACGCTCGGATGGACACAGCTTTTGCAGTCTGTGTTTCGTAGGGTCAAATACAGAGCTGGGGAAAATTTCTGTGTCAACAGCCTGAACCCCTGCACTGACAACATCTTTGGAAACAGCAGTGGGTGTGAAGCAGCCAGATCCCTCCTCCAGGTATTGAACTGACAATGAAAGAAAAGCTCTGACCTGCCTTATCGGTGACTCCTGGTCAGATGGGAGGGACGTTAAATCACCCCACACCATGGCTTTTGGTAAGTCTGGATCCCCTTCCACAAACTGGCGGTGCACAATAGCACTCCTCCGGTGCTTGACCAACGGGGCGGAGAGGTCCACCATGCCCTTTGAGCAGAAATGCATTCAGAGCCACTGCAGGTCAAGAAATTTGGTATTTGCTTGGCTGGACTGATTAAAAAACAACTCAAAAACCCCCTTCCCATCTTTTTGCAACAGTGCTCAAGCTTGAATTCACACAATAATTAAGCAAGACCTAGTATTTTTGGGCTTCAATAGTGTCCAGAAGGAAACAGAATTACTCAGAACAGTGCAAAAAGCAGGACCAAAAAAAAAAAGATTTAAATTTACTCTCCACTAGCGACTCACGCTGCATGCAGCTTCTTTCTCATTTATAGACCATGCATTTCCACTTGCCTTACAGGGACTTTAAATCCTAAACAATAAGACTCCAGTAGTTTTCAGGGCGGCAGATCCTGATGTTTTTATCATTAATATAGCTGTCCTCTGTGCCCATCTGCCTCAGCTCCTCCCGCCGAGACCAGCCGTGTGTCTCCTGAATTTCTATTTTACATGCTCTGCACATAGCCCTCAGGCAATGCAAATAAAACTTTGATTATAGCCTGTGGAATAAGCAAGGCTGAGACTGTAAGTAAGTATAAGAGGGAGGGTACAGGAGTCTGTTGCTTCCCAGTCGCCAAGAACATGGATAAAAAGCAGTGGGGAGGGAGAAGACGTGTTGTCAGAGCATCAAGATCATGAAATGCTCTGCATGCCCTCCAAATGACCCACCAATTCTAATCCAAAGCCATAAAAATAAATCTAATTATCCTCTGCTTATCTATAAGATAAGCAACAATAAAACCACACAGCAGACATTCACATTTCCTTCACACTACGGCCACGAGAGGAACTGCAGGGGCTGAAGCCCTTTCCTTGCTCTGATGCTCCCCAAACCTCTGGGTCTGGGAGGGAAGAGGGGACAAATTAGGTACAACAGTTCTCCCAACTGATAGAAATGACCTCAACAACCCATAATCATCTGCGAATTCTGGTGGGACTCCTGTGAAACCTTTTTGCTGGGATGGACCTTTTTCTGGATCGCCGCCTCCTTGGCTGGTTTCTAATCCAAGGCACCATTTATCACTTGCATTTTCAATGATATCAAGCCTTCATCAAAGATTTTGTGAAAGGCCGGGCTAATTGTGCTCATTAGCACTTCTTCGTCCTTTACTCCTTTATAGGTTAGTGAAATGTTTAAATAGCTACACCATTTCTTTTAGCAGAAGCTAAAGAGAAAGTGCTATTATAATCTCCAAAATATACAATTTTGGCAAATTACTGGGCTAACTACCTGTGAATGAAATAAACTGCTGATCACTCCCAATACCTTTCAAAAATACATGTGCCTTTTTAAAGTACCCACCTCCTTTCCCTCAAACGCCTTCCAAGGTAGATGGGATGGAACAGCCTATTTGTCATCCCTGAATCCCCTCAGGGCTGGTGTTTCCTACAAATGAGCTGCACCTGCCCCCTTTTTTAGCAAAATTCCTCTGCAAAAATCAGTTCTGTAGAGCACGAACCTAAAAATAACCATTCTGAAAATTCAAGTTCTCATAATTCTTTAATCATCTCAACATAATCATCTCCACCTAAAATTAAAAGAACAACTTCTTTTAAAATAGATTAAACGAAACATAGGATCTTAGAAATATATAAAAACTACTTCAAATCTTTCTAAGACCGTAGCTTAATTTCCAGCACGAAACAATTCCTACCTGCCTGAATGCAGCACTATTTTAAGATTTTATATTTGAAACAGAGAACCGTATTGTATTTCTATTTAGATTGATCCTATTTCAATCAGAAATCAATGAGTATGTTTCTATAACTCAATTCTCTTCATCGATCACATTATATTCACCATATACAGTAATTTGGGATATACGTACAGACGGACAGATTCGTGTAGATGAAGCTCCGTAAAAAAATACCTAAAAGTGTCTTCCAGGCAGGAAAACAAAAGCTGGAAGGAAGTTTTGTGCATCAGGTAACAAAAAATTAATTACTGAAAAACGGAAACTGTTTTGGGCAGCCTCTCCATCTTCTGGACTGCTCTGACACTGCCTCATCAATACTGGTGCGGAAATGGGGAACCCTCCCAACTTTGCGCTCTCCCACCACCGCCTGATTAATTTCTCTTCTTTATGAAAAATAATCTTAAGACAAAGGGAATCTCCATCTCAGTTAAAGAGTCGACTTCTTGGTGTCACTCCCATATTCAGTTTCACCTGAGCACCCCGCTCAGCCATTTAATACACTGGAAGTAGAAAATATGTTGAAAACGGTTTATTTTTTTTTCTGGTTAGAAATGTCTGTATTTCACCTAATTAAAGGTGACTAATTAAAGTACAGAAAACCGCATGTGCAACTTCTTTTGCAGATGGGCTCAGGCGTCCCGCAGCCATTAAACCTCCCCATGCAGCCTTGCAGCAGCGTGACTAGGGAGGTCAGACTAGATGACCTTTGGAGGTCCCTTCCGGCCTGGACAATTCTACGATTCTACGACAAGAGAAAATGCCTCTGCCAAGGTCTGTACATGAGAGGAAAAGAAACCTCTTGCTGACACTTCCCTGTGAGCCTGTGTTACCCACGGGCTGAAACATGGTCTGTGCGGTGAGTGCAACACAATCACAGAATCATAGAATCATTCAGGTTGGAAAAGACCCTTGGGATCATCGAGTCCAACCATCTACCCTACTCTACAAAGTTCTTCCCTACACCATATCCCCCAACACCACATCTAAGCGACTCTTAAACTCATCCAAGGATGGTGACTCAACCACCTCCCTGGGCAGCCTATTCCAATGCCTGACTACTCTTTCTGTAAAGAATTTCTTCCTAATGTCCCGTCCAACTAGCCTGCACACAAGCTGCAAAGTCTGAATTCTTCTGGTTGTAACAGCTCCTTGAAGCACTGGACACCAAAATGACTGTAGATGACCACGCAATGTAGTATATGTACAGGCAGGGATCCTGCTACCGCTGCTCCAAACCACATTCCCACAACAGCCACTAACAGTTTTACACTGAGACAGGCGTCGTCTGCTTTGTTAAAGGTTTGTCCCAAATCCTGTGATCTTTAAGACAGATCTTCCATGGATCCACTGGAAATCATCTACAGCTCTGCACTTCCCATTACAGACGTGTATCAAATCTCAATGTAAACCACGGTCTGCAGAACTGACCACACCAAAAAAGAAGTAAAAAAGAAGGGATTCCATCCTCTTATTAATTTCAGACAAATGAACCCCTCCACAATGAAGTGCCAAAGACATTAAAGATGTTACGTTTATGACAATAACTGGCTTTGAGGGGTCAGTTTGGTCCTGACCTGCTGCAGGATCTGCCCTACATTTTAAGCAAAGCAGAAGTTTGCCGGTGGTGGCACAGGGACAGCTGGTGCTCGGTGATTTTAAGCATCAGCAATGAGGTCAGCAATGCCACTGCTCCACATGCTGCCCCACAAGGCCACGTAAGAGCATGACAGACAGTATCCAGTGAGAAAATGTTATGCTTAGAGGCTCAACAGGCTTTTATTAGTGACATTCAGCTGTAACAATCCCTGTCATCACACGGAAAAAAAAGGAGCAAAATGAAAATCCCACTTCAAACACCCCACCACCAAAATAATTGAAAGCATCCAATTTGTGCCGAGCCCTGTGACACCTCTGGCTTTATCCCAGTCCTACCTAAAGGATCAAGGCTGCAAAATTTCATCTGAACCCTGGGAACTGACCTGCACTTTCCTGAGGTGCCTGAGCCATAAATACCAGACTTAAAGCAGCAGCTATAAATAAGGTGCCAGCGAGTAGACACTAAACTGAACTAAAGGCGTATAATTAGCAAATTCTTCCCAAACAGAGTAAGTAATGGCTTGCTTACAGATGCTGCGCACATCTCTGCATCCCTCAGCCTTCACGGGGCTGTTTGGAAATCCCCCTTGTGGCTGGCAGTTGTACCCCACAAATGGGTTTGACTGGGACTGCATCAGTCCTCGGCTCCTGCGCTGGGCTTTCAGGAAGGACTAACCCCCACTGGCAGCAGGACCCTCTGTTGGGCTGCAGCTGATTTCAGTGAGGACCACTCTAAGTACCTGCAGCACTCTCCAGCTGGCCCCGAGGGACTCCTGTGATGGATCACTCACCTTAAGTCCTGAACAAGTAAAGAACTTATTAGTATACAGGCAGAGCTGTACAGCAAGGTGGTATTTAAGAGTTATTTATTCAGTGCCCAAGGTGTATCGCCAAATTACAAATAGAAACACGTACCCTGGTCAAAGGGATTGTGATCTCCCTTTGGACATGTACACCTGGAGTGCTGTGTCCAGCTGTAGAGTCCTCAGCACTGGAAGGACATGGACCTGTTGGAGCGGGTCCAGAGGAGCCCACAGAGATGATCAGAGGGCTGAAGCACCTCTGCTGTGAGGACAGGCTGAGAGAGTTGGGATCGTTCAGCCTGGAGAAGAAAAGGCTCCAGAGAGACCTTAGAGCCCCTTCCAGTCCCTAAAGGGGCTACAGGAGAGATGGGGAGGGACTCTTGGTCAGGGAGTAGAACAATAGGACGAGGGGGAACAGTTTTAAACTGAAAGAAGGGAGATCACCCTGTCCCCCATCCCCTCCACTATCCAACACACAAAATTCACTGATGCAGATTTTACTGAGCTGTAAATTGAGGCTGGCTGGCCCGAGCATGGGGGGCAGCTTGAATCATGCTGGTGACTTTTCCCCTTTTCACATTAATCAAACTGAGGGGCTAATCATCTTCCAATGCTCAGCCAAAAGTCACCTCCGACTGTACTTTTTTCCTTCTATATTTTCCAGTTATACCTTCCAGTTCTCTGTACCAAACCCTATTTTGAAAATGCAAAAGCTCCCCATCTGCCAGAGGTCCATTTTTGGGGGGGAGAGCTGTCAGCTTGGAAATCATCCTCCCGGCATGTGGCTGAGTAGAAACAGCACAGTTTGGGGGGAACCTTTGTATGAGATCAGCAAATCCAACTGGCAGATGGAGCTCAGGCAGACACCTTTCCAAAGATACAAGCCACTGGCAGACAGTGGCTGCAGCCCATAATGCCAGAGCCACCTGGAAGAGATGCACACAGAGGGAGGAAAAAGCAATGATACTGCCAAAACTCAGCAACTGCCACTGTCAGAAAGGTATTATAGTACAAGGAAGAGCCAGTTTTTCCTTGTTTACGACCAACTTCTTTACCTTAATGGCTTATTACAGATTATGGATAGGGTTTTTAAGAAAGCTTCACTTGAGAACAGAAAGCCTCCTTTTGTTCCCGCTCCTTTTTCCTCCTACATCTCCCCATGTATAATTCACACACTGGGAAATAATGGGAAAGGCTAACAGTGATGGATCGTGGCGTGCGATGCCGTTGTGCATGCAAAGCAGGGCTTAGCACGAGCCCAGCGCTGCTGCAAGCGGGGAGAGCGCAAGGGCAGATGACACAAAGGTGTGTGCAGGAGCATGGGCCATCTCCAAAAACACAGCAGCGCCCCGAGATCATAAATCACAGCAGCACCCCAAGATCATAAAACCCCCCGCACATGCACGTTCCTGACATTATTACAATATATTTCCTTCTCAATGATTTTCCTATTAAAATGTTTTCAGGAGGACCGCAAATATTAGCTTTTCGTACAAGACATGGCAAAACAAGGAGGGGCGAGACTGGAGATACTCATTTCAATACTGAAATTTAGCAATTGTGGGTGTAACGAAGGGTTTTTGCAAAGGTGTAGCCAGTGAAGGTTTTGTGCCACTGCTACAGCAATGATGTTTACGCTTGTCCGGGTAATGATGCAGGAAAATGTAATAAGGATCTCCAAACGGTCTGTCAGGTTTGTAGGTAGGACAAACTTTGCTGCCTTCACTGCTGCTCACAGGACCCTTCAGGCATTTATCTCTGCAGCCACCAGCAGGTGACAAACCTTCGCTGAGATGGATGGTTTTCTTCCAGAGGCCTGGAACAGATATTCTCTTTGCCCACACTGAATTTCCGGTGAGCTGTGTCTTCAAATGCTATCTATTTTTTCATAAATAATAAAAAAATAAGATAAATCCATGCTTACATCCATCTACTTATGCAACATGTGTGTCTGAAATTGAGGATGAACACTATGGTACTGACACTAACCGAATCTAAAGGTTTTCAAATGAAATCTAATGCAAACTTACACAAAATAAATAGTGGTTTTAATTCTCCAGAGCCTACATACTTTCTAAGTCTTTCATCAGGCCAAAGATACAAACAGGGAGATGTCAATCAGGTGGTGACAAGGCAGCATCGCTGAAAAAACCCTTTTAAAAGCACTGCTGCAATGTGGAGGAGCATCCTTTCCCCAACGCAGGAGACATCAAACCACTCTTCTCCTGGGCACAAATCTGAACCAACTCTGTTACAACTTCTGACTGAATTAAGGAAGCACCTTAAAATAAGTTTGTGCACTTAAGATGCTTTCCAGACTTAATCGATAAGTACACAGAAATGAATTGGTCAGTTAGTAATAATTAGTATTAAAACCATTAAATGGTTTGAAAAACGTTTTCCATTACACTTCTGAATCTCAGCACTCTGGTTTCTTCTCTTTCTGCGGGACTTTGGTAATTGTAGAACTTTTAATTACTTTTTTAATCACTAGAAATGTATAAATACAAAAATGAAGAGCGCATGGCATTTACACAGTAAGACTGAAAATAGTTATATCTGCTTGAGTAAGAACAGAAGACTTCATGTGATTAATAAAAAAAATCCCTAACTTAGTGATACGGTCCTGTAGAGTCACCACTGCACCTACACTGCACAGAGCTTTCACCAAATATATTAAAGAAGTATTTTTAGTTTTACCAAATGTAGAAATATATTTACCAAATACCAACAACCAGGTACTGTTAGCATTTTCGTTGGTTCTGGAAAATCAACTGCTAGCTGACAAATTTAAATAGCTAAATACCTACTTCAAAAATCGATGAAGAAGTGAAGAATATTTCACAGGCAAGTAAGCACCTGTCAAAGTGCTATTTCTGCTCTGAGCTTCTGCTGAAAGGTTATAATTATATGAATGACAAAAATTTATTTTAATGGAGCAAAAGAATACAACACGCTTGGGCTGCCTTAAATACATGTCTGTTGTTGACAAACATTGCCGATATTTTAGACAGCTGGAAGACCACAACGTAGGAAATTAGAGGCATGGTTTGCATTGAAGCTACACCCTGAAATGTAATTTAAATGTTTTTATGTGTACAACTACAGACACACCTGGGCTGGTGTTCAGCTCCCAACTAGAGCTGCCCACCTGTATTTTACCTGTGAGCAAAAGCTAAACCACAGCCGACGGAAAAAAGCGGGCACGTTTAGGATATGACTCTTCACATACTAAAGTAGATGCTTAAAATAAACCCATGAATCACACTGGAAGAGCTCATTCTTTCCGATGATTATTGAAGAGCTCTAGTAAAAGTTGCCCAGAATTGGATGTCTATAATGTAGATATTAGAAGGTAAAAGAGACAAATTCCACCCTTGGTGACTGCCCTGTGATTTCTGCTGTAGGTTCTGGTCCTCTGCAGAAAAACAGAGCGCTGGTTCACAGTGACAAGTTTAACACGTAGTTTCAATGTGTAAAAGAAATTAAATATGGCAAAGAAAGCAATGGATGGAAGTCAGAGATTAAATAAATTCAATAGTAATCATCTGAAAGATATATATATAAATATTCCTACTGTATTATTTGGAAAAAGCACAACACTGAGTTCTCACTGCAGCAACCAGAGAAGGAAGTTGATTTAGATCATGTTCTTGAGATCAAAAACCTAAAAATCATTTAAAAACCAAACCTGAGCTAGAGAGAAAGCCACCACAGGCAGTGGCCTGTGCCTCTGGCACAGCAATAAATGTTGCCCAACACATCGGAGCGCTGTTAGTTACACATCTGCTGTGTCAACATTTGTGATATATCCAAAAATAAACGTACTGGATTGCTACAGCCCTGCCAAAGGGTGTTCAACACGGCCGACAAAAAAGGATTTTCCCCAGTGTTTCAAATTATAGGATATATTTCTGGTGCAATTTTACTGCTTCCATTTTCTCATTTTCTCCTTGCAGTCACTTTCTCTGAGGGAAAACACCTGCCTGTGCTGCCCGAAGGAGAGCACTGCAACTGAAAAAGGGGCAGCATCGGCCCCTCAGTGATTGAAGTTCTTCTTCTCCCAGCGCGCCCACACGAGCACGGATGCTGGCGTGAAGCAGGCGGGTTTGCCAGCCTCTTGGGCTGAAGTTTAATATTGTATATTTTTCCTTTTCTCTACTTTTTCCAGCAACAGCAAATGCTCACGGGACCGGATCTATGCCGGGATGCAGTCCTGCGGTTGGAATGAAGGTCTGAGCCTTGGATTTACACTCGGAGCTGGTGTTCACAGCTGCAGCTACTGGAGAAACCAGACCTGGTCTTCTGGGAGGCACAGAAATGCAGGCTGGATACGAGGAGTTGATTTAATTCCTTATTCATTCAGTACATCCTGAATCGTGCCAGGAGGGAGGAGCAGAGGACGATGCCTCACCTGCTTTGAAGGACCAGAGATGCCCAGGGAGAGAACAACACCTGGGCATGGCTGGGGAAGGCAGGGTACCAACCCCAACTCATCCACAGACAAAGTGCAATATGTTGTAGTGCTGATCTCAGCACATTTTATCTCAGCAGAAAACAAAAAATCAGAGTATTGAGGCAATTTGGGACACGGAGCGCAAGCATGAAAAGCTCCCTTTAAGAAACACTACTGCACTGACAGTGAGTGTGTCAAGCAGTGGTGCACATCAACTGAATCTGCAGGTTTTTACATGAAATCTAACGCAAATGGCACCTGGGGGGAGAGACACACAGGGTCCAGCTTTTGGTCCCCCCTGGGAGGACACATGGAGGAGCAGCCACCCGCCCTCCTTGCAGGTGGCTCCAGGAAACGCGGGGCACCCTGGCAAATATTAGCTGAGAAAACACGTTTTGGGCTGACGTCTGGCTTTAGATGCGGTGCCTAAATATCAATACCTTTCATGACTGCTTCACGGCAGGGAAAAATGAAATTAGTCTTTTTTGTCGCACAATAATGAAACTCAATTTCTACAGGACTCTGGGGGAGAGGGACCATCCATTAAAGAAAAACTTATTGACTACACTACAAAAACACCACCAGAATCTTCTAGCAAGCTTTAGCTACCTGGCACACCAGAGTTAAATGCCAAAGTGCCTTCAAATATCCTAAACTTGTATTTTTATGGAGCAGTCACTGACCACCCCCGATGTTTAGTGATACTATAAATCGAAGGAATAGGATTAACATCCAATAAAGCTTCAGTGGGAAGAAATATTCTTGCACAAAATTAACCCAGCCTTAGCTAGTCAAGAATGCCACTTTTTAAACTACGGGATTTAAAGATTATGAGAGGATTTGTACCCATCTGTCACTTTTGGCCTCCTTTCATTTTATAAAGCTTCCTTAGTCAAACTTCACTAAAAATCTTGTCAACATTTGACTATTTTTAGATGAATTCATTTTATTTGGTAGCTCTGATATACTGATTTCCTAATGGGAAATATTTACAAAATGAGGCATTAGGACATCGAGTCCATCGAAGCTGCACGTTATTAATATTGCATGCTGCTGAAAAGGCCAAATTAACATGCAAAATTGTACCAGAAGCCTGAGCCATTTTGGTGCAGCTCTGTTTTATTCTGGAAAATGGATGCAGCTGAATTCTAGCCACTTTGGGAGACACCTCCGGGGTAAGCGGAGTTAGCTGGGGGTGAGCACACTGCAAACCATTGGAAAATGGCCCTTCCAAGAGGGATGGGAAAGGTTTACTGGATGGAGAAGGTCTGCTCCTTTGCTGTGGAAGTGCTCCCCTACATGCAGCACCCTGCTACAGTTGGCTACTGACCCCTCGGATCACGTACCTTAAAACATCTAACTTTCTAGTTTCCCTGGTCAGCGTGTAGCAGAACTCCAACTGCTTGGGATTGCAGGAATTAAACCCTTGACAGTGCTCTCTGGGATGGATTTTGTTGATGTCTCACGTACCCTCCTGCCAGACAAAGCTGTTATTTTCCCCTTACATCACAATTGCTTTTATTGTCACCATTTTGATTTTTAAAGATTGGTTTCTTCACTTTGTACATACCACCAGCAGCTCGATCTTCTCATTAAATTGACTTGGGTATGGAAAAGCACTAATAAAAGAAAAATGTCACCAACACAACTGCTCAAGAGCTGAATAGCTGGAGCGCTTGGGATCATGAGCAGCTGCTGCAATTATATTTAGCTGCCCATTTTCTGTGCTTTGCTCACAATCAGATCCTACTTCAAGAGCAGGTAGCATCATTTCTGCTTTTGTAGTAAACAAGTGACATGATTGGAATGACGAGCAGGCTCCATCTCCGTGTTTTAATCTCTAAAGGTCCCTACCTAGTGGGGAAGCTGAAATTCTGGCTTTTTATTTACAGTAAGCTGCACTCTCTGTTCTGAATGTGTGTATACGCTGGGACTTTTCTAAACTAGTTATTTATGTAGCTTCTCGTTTCTACATCATTGTTTTATTGCATTATATAAATCCCCAAATGCGTGTTTCAAGCAGTTTTAATCTTTATTTTCTCTGTACAAACACGCAGTTTTCAATAAGGGAAAATGCTTGCTTTTTCTTCTGTCAGGAGTCAGTATTTTCCCCCACTGCATTTTTTCCTCCCTAACAAACTTCTGTCAATCAAAATGACCGGGGAGATGAAGTGACAAAACCAGGGAAAAAGATCTACATGATTCATTGGACTGGTAAATTCTGCATTAAAAAAGATAAACAGGAGCAAGAGAAAGCAACAACTTTTGAAGCTTATTTTTTATGCATCATTAAAAACAGGCCATATGTGATTAAGCAAATGTCCCGCGACCTCATTTTAACTCTGTTGTCCTTTGAGAACCCATATGACTCCTTAAGTATGTGACACGTAGTCTGCAAACAGCACTGTACAGGGCTCGAGAGCATTGAAGATCAAAGCAGTTTAAGAGAATCAGGCTTATTTACTGGGTGAGCGTGTGAATATAATTGATAAAGTAATAGAGCATTGTAATTACTTGAAGTTACTAAAGCTCACAGCCCTGTAAGTACCCGGAACGCACAGCCTGCAAATGGCATTTTAAGTTGCTCGAGCGCTTTTGAGATCAAAGTAGCTTAAGAGAATCGTATTGCTAGTGAGTGGGAGTGTGAGTAGGAGTCTGAACAAAGTTGATAAGTAGTTTGAGCATTTTAAGTACTTCAGGGCACTGCAGCGTGAGTACAAAGTAATAGGACAAAATAACGCCAGTTTCTCAGTGCTTAGTTTCCCGGAGCTGAGCTACTGACAAGAAACTCTGAAGATGGTAGAGTGCCATCTAACCAGGTCCAACCACTCAGGATGGTGTCTGGAAAACACTATCTAAACGGGATGAAAAATTCAGTTATGAGGTCTACGCTTCTGTCTAAAGCAGCTGGAAGGAAAGCCTGGAGCTGAGCTCAGTTCCCCGAGGGCACCACCGTGCCAGGTACAGTCAGGGGAGTAACAGAACAAGAAAGTGCCACCAAGGATTAAGGAAAACCCCCAAACGAGGACACACTAAGTATAAACTCTTTTTGTACTACAAGGCTGCCCGAGGCTGGTTGGTAGAGCTGCGGATGAAAGGAGATGCTGTGTTGCAGCTCTCAACCATGAGTGGTTTAAGTTACCTGGAGAAGCAGGGAGCAGTGTCTTCACTGCTACCGGTCCAGGAGTGCAGTGAGCCAGGCATGCACACACCTGGGGTGGGAAACACACGGCTGGTCCATACGGACCACTGTACGCACTGCCAGTCCACTCGCTGCCATGAATACTAACTCCACAGTACAGTAATGAGCTGTTCTTTTTCTTTGATTCCTTCTTTACCAAGCTGCATAGCTAATTTCAGTTTATCAAAACACAGAAACTTGGTAAGATTGAGGGGAGTAGAAAAATAGCAGATATTGGCGGCTATTTTGGAAGATCCGTGAAAAACATCAGCAGCTTCTAATTTTTTCTCTGTAATTGTAAAGGCCACCATGCATCAGGAGAACTCTGTGAAGAATCCAAAAGCTGGAAGACATTTCTAACTACTTTAAAACAAAAGGCTAGTAAAAAGTAGTAGCTATAACTAAGAAAATTTCCATATTATTAAGACATAAATATCGAAACCGAAAACCCCTGTAACTGCACCATTCAAAAGCCTCCAATACTCTACAAATGATCTGGTTTTGGTATCTACATGCATCATATCACATTTAAAAATCAGATTCCGTGACTATCCAGTACAGTCTTAGCTAAGTGAGCCCCCAAAATAAGTTAGCAGCGAAGCAGGAACCGGCAGAAACCAGGTCACGACACTGGCAGAGACAATAAAGAAGCACGGGTAGATCAATCAACATCAGTGCATTACAAAGGACAAAGTGCTGTTAGAAAAATAACTGTCCTCTCGGCTAGTTAGTATTCAATCACTGAAGTGGAACATTTTCTACCTCAGCTTGATTTTAGGAGAAAGAAATGTTTCACTGACTCACTTCATACCTTTGAGGACAAAGTTCAATTTGTCAGCACAAGCACTAGTATTCGGGAGGAAGACTGAAAGTGAACAATTTTTTTCTTCAGTAGAATATAACTTAGAAAGAAACGTAAATATACCTGCTTCATCATAGGACACAGTCAATTTTTCCAGCATTTCTCGATCGATTGATAAAATCTGCTGTTCCAGGATGGTTTGGTAAGACAGCACACTGTTCTCCTTGTCCTTCTCATAGTCTTGAAGATGTTGTTTTAGGACTTCAGGCAGGCGGGACTTCACGTATTCTGCTGCAGACTATGTAGAAAAGAGGCAAAGGTTTAATTAATACGTTTTCTTTTAAAAAGCTTTATGTATATCCATAGCAATTATTTTTTTTAACAATGTAAAGCATTCTCAAATGTAACACCTCACAATAAAACAGTCTTAATGCTACTAACTCCATGGTGCAAAATCCAAAGGTCATTTCTCTGCCAAAATGATCCTTGCCTGCCTCAAACTTCCTGGGAGTTGGGGATGAAATTCCCCTGAGTTGAGGTATAACCCGCACTTCAACGGGGAGTTTATGGCAGTCCAGAAAGTCCATGCTAGACTAGCCACACACCACAACAGCTCAACTTCTTCATTGTTAACCTATTTTGAAACTAGAATTATGAAATATAATCTCTTTATTCTAAATTTTCAAGTACAAAGTGATCGAATGGAATCACTTCTGCTATTGGTACACAACCAGGCTCAGACTGGGAGGCAGAAGAGACTCTTTAACAGCATTGAAAAATGACATGTATACATGCATCCACACACACAAAATTCCTCTCAAGTTTTTTCTCCGACTGCTCAAGGCCATAAGAAAACAGAAATTAACACAAGGTGGCATGGTTGCACCGATGTTATGGAGCCTTGTGCAAACACGTAAATGGGAGTAACTAATAAGAGCACCTGCCCTGGAGAGGTGTCGGTCCCCCCCGAATCCCTGCCACCACCAAACAGCTCTCTCCCTCGGGGGCTTGGGCTCAGGCTCCTTGCTGTGATCCAAATACAAACCAGCTTCTGGTTTTTAAGTGTTAACATCCCTCTCCTGCAAGTCTTACACTCCCACTGTAAGAGGGAATAGAAAGTCCCTCTTTTTGGCATGGGTTTGGTGTTTGTTTTTTTTTTGCTTTCCATCTCCGATATAAACATAACTGGAAAAGGAAGATGTAGCAAAGCCCAGTGCTCCAGCTTTCCTGCCAATGTCAAGAAAATAGAAAAAAATAAATGATAACAAGGTTATATTATTTCAGGCCTGGAACTGACCAAAAGTTACTTCTACTCAGCAACAGGCTCTTCCTGGGTTTATATTTAGTTTTCCAAAGTCAATTGCCTATTAAATTGCAACCTTAAAATATCACTGAAGTTGTGTTCAATTTTTTTTTGCAAGCTAAGCCATGTGAGACGAATGAAATTATTCTAGGAAAACTAAAAGAACTCTCCACACAAGTACAGCATATTTAATGTTACATTTTAATAGTAGTTTTCTTCTAAGGGAAGGCCAAAAGATACACTGTACACTAATCATTTTAGTCCAAGTTCAGGCATTTGTATTTGATGTTCCCTTTGAGAAGAGCTTTTACTCTGCAGGGGAGTATTTTTGTGCTCTCCCTAACACAGCAATTCTGAACAGCAGAAAACAAAAGAAGGATTTATACATATTCTTCTGAAATACATCTTGTGCCAGCCGAGAGAATATTTGAATACTACTGGCTGTGCACACATAAGGAAAAATGCCCATCCTGTCCCAAAGATCCTGCTGCCCAAGTAAAACTGAAGAGACAGATGGGTACGGGCAGATGGGAAGCCCATCGGGACCATCGGTGGTCGGGTGATGGACGGCTGTCGCCAGTCACCTGCAGCCCCATTGTCAAGTTTTTTCATGGGCATCAAGGTGAGGAATACACCAATTTCAAGTGTAATCTCACAAGTGGGGTTTTTGCCCCCCCTTGGTGAGAAGCAAAACCCAACACTCTTGCTTAGTCCCCTGCCTTTCACATTACGTCTAGATGTCATTAAAGATTTAAACTGTAAAGCAATGGATGGAACCGAGACAAACTCCTCTCCTTTTGTAGCAAGAAAGGTGATCAGCCACATCTAAGTAATTACATCCCTTGCTGCACTGCAGCGATGAGATACTGTATTCTATCGACTACAAAAGTAATTTTATCTTGGTTTTAAAAAGTCATTTCCAGTACCTGGAATATGGTTGGATGGGGCTTTGAGCAACCTGGTCTAGTGGATGGTCTAGTGGGAGGTGTCCCTGCCCAGGGCAGAGGGGTTGGAACTAGATGATCTTTAAGATGACCTTATAACTCTAACCATTCTATGATAATATTAATAAAGAAAAAGTGTGAGGGTGTGAGTGTGTGTGTTTATGCACATGCTTGGTATTAAAGAAACCAAGAGGCTACTGGGTGAACAAAACTGAGAAAAAAAAACAACAACATTTCCATGATCTTCCATCTTATCTCAATTATCATTGCACAGACCACAGAATTCAACATCCCTTAGGGATTCCTGTGCAGACTGCAGCCCAGAGACCCATTTGCCAGGATGCTGCTCATGGGCAGTGGGATACTGCTCATCCCACCGACAGGGCATCCCACCACACCAGCCAGCCCACCGGCAGCTCGCCCACTCCTCCTCCAGCCGGCGCTGGGGTCCCCCTGGCTCCCATGAAATCTATTTCCATCAATATATGTATTTGTGTCACAGGGAGAACTTAGGGGGGGGGGAAATCCATTTCACTACTTTGAGGCTTCAAAATAGCTTTATCTTCTTTCCCTCTGTACGGTCCCTCTTACTCCTGCAGGAAAGAAATAAAAATGTAGGTGCTCCTCAGCCATTAGTTATAGGTACAACTAATTGTACAGCATTTGCTGGTGAGTCCTCCTCACCACCACCCCCAGGAGAAATCAACTTGAAGCTGTAGGCACCACAGCAGGGAGAGACACAAATAAAGGGTGGTCACTGCTTCAACACAACCACGTAACAGAAATGCACACTGCTGAACTCTTGCTCCTCTTGTTCACAATAACCTCCTATTTTCTGGCAGGAATTTATCCCTTTCTCTTACCAAATTGAAACTGCAGCATCCCCTGTGAATGTGTTTTCAGTCTGAAGCACCCTTCTCCAAATTGAATAAAGGATTGACTTTAACACCTTAATTGACTTTAGGGTATTCCATCCTACTATGGAAAACTAATATTTCATACATACAGAATAAATTTAAAAATATTTATGTATAATGAAATTTACTTGCAGAGCTTATTCACAAAAAATCAGATTTTTCTCTATTCACTAAAACCAAAAACCCTCTACATAAAAATCACATCAGGAAATACTGAAATCCCTCAACTGTGTGGTAACCTGAGCCCTGAATGCAGCCATGCAGCCAGCATCCTTCTGTAACTACCAAATTTGCCTACGTCTTTTAACTGATGAAAAACACATATCCAAAGTAAATTTTCCTTGTTTAAATTATGCTAACTGCCTGCTAAAATTTGTTCGGCTTTTTCTAAAGCGTAGCCTTCTGGGACATCCCTTGTATGTGGGGAAGTAAAGGTCTAAAATGGTTAATTAAAGGCTTCTTTATGAAGCTACTTCAAAAGTCAAGTGGTAGCTTGTCAAAGCAATCTCCTTACAGAGTTAAACTGGGTGATTTCAGAAAAGCTTTCAAGACACAGCAGAGTATTTGGCATATGGAAGACCCACAGCCCATAAGAGACAGTTGCATCCCTGTTCATCTTTAGCACATTCTGCAGCAGTTCATCAGTCCATCTGATGAACACCAAACAGTGGAAAACCTTCTCCAAGCGGTGATGCCCTGGGAATCCACCCGCTGTTGGTAGGGTTGGATAGAAGCAGGACGGCAGAGCACTGGGGCCAGCTCCTGAACTACACAGCTCTCCATGCAAATGCTTGCACACAGAGAAGATACACCTCCACGGGCACACGTGTAAACACAGAAGAAGTGACCCGAGTACTCTATGACAAAATGTGTTAATTAAGACAGCAAGTGTTAAGCAGCTCCACGACCTCATGAAAAACGAGGACGGCAAACAAGAGCTATGGTAAGATCAGCACACTGGCACATAAAGCAGCTGAAGGATCTAATTAGCTGGAACAGTCATTATTTATAAACACAGATTTCCAATTTAAAAAAATGGAAGATGGAGACTTTATTGCCTCAGACCCACACTCCACACTGACTTCTGTGATTTACAGGGAGAGGAGGGAAACCACAAATTTATGATGTTAAAATTCTCGAGACATTCATTCTGCCTGCCCGGCTACTGCAAACATCCGGAGACCACGGGAAAATACCAGATCCATTTTAGTGTGGTATTGCTGGTGTAGTACGGACACCAACGAAGGATTTAAAAAAAGCATCCAGATTCCTCTATGGTGTCTTGTTGCCTCTCCTTTCCACACATTTCCCTCCCCTTCAAAGACACAGGGGTCACTACAACAACTTTGCTTCTTCAGAGATGATACACCATGAGCTACTGGGCAAGAATAGAGTTCACCTTATGAAAATGAGGTATTTCAACTTTATTCACTTCCTGATTTATCTCAGGGAAATAATTTTTAAGTAGGATCAAGTCAGTTTGACAAATAGAAGTCTGAGGTGCGTACAAACAAGGGAACAAGGGTGTAAACCCTGGGGAAGAGACTGTTGGCTGTGATAATCTCATTGGAAAGAAACATAATGAAGAGCAAAGTGGGAATGACCCGTGGACCCCATTAGACATCTCTATAAGAAATTGTGGAGAATACACAAAAGGAGCTGGAAGAGAAATAGTACAGTATCAAAACTATAATATGATCGGGTGGTAAGAGAGACTTGGTAAATAATTCACAAGACTAGATTGTTAATAGAGATGATATACCTTACTGAGAAAGGAGGCTATGGAAATAAAGAAATGCCCTGCACATCAAGAGAGAGAGTAGTTGCTCTTCTAGGTCCAGTCTGCAAAAGGGAGACAGACCTGCTGAAAGTCATCACGTAACAGATGAGAAGCAGAGGGCACTACCACAGTGCAGGTCCACCCGATTCCAAGCAACAAAGAAGGCAGACAAATTGGGGTTTATTAACCAGGAACTGGAATAATCAACTAAAGGACGAGATGTAACGAGGTACTGCAACTACTCAGATATGTTACAGGAAATATATTTATCCAGCATCCTTGGAGTGTGTTGGTGATGAAAGTAGTGAAGACCATGGTTTGGCTGTGGGATGCCCCAGCACTGAGAAGCACCCGGAATAAGGAGGGCAAGAGACAGCTTGCATGAAGGTGACGATTAAAACAAGAGTTCATGGTCCTTCAGGAGGAAAACAGGACAACAACATAATAAAGACAAAGGACTTTAAAGGAAGGACACTTAAAGATCTCTGAGGCTTGACAGTAAAAAAGGACCAACAGCTGCAAGTGAAAGAAGAAAAGAAGGTATGGGGAGCAAACATTTCCTTAGAGAATGACGCAAGTGAAAAACATCCCAATGTAGAAAAAAATCTAGGAATTAACATGGCTGTCATAAGCTGCTCAGTGATCTCAAGCTCAAGGACACATATACCCAGTCAGAATACCTTCTGAGTATAAAAGAATAAGAAACACTGAGAAACAAATGGAGACTAAAGCAAAAAAAAAATTACTTAGCGCTAGCAAATGTAGCAAGAAAAGGTTCTACAAGTCCATTTGTAAGAAGAAAAAAAACAACAGGCAAAACGTTGCTCTACTGCTCAGCAGAGTAGAAAAGCTATTGACAGATGATGCCATAAAAGCTGAAGTATTTAATGTCTTTTTTTGCTACAGTACTCACTATCTTTATCCTGCTGCATTCAACCGGCAGCTAATATCAGAGGCAAATAACCAAAATCTTCAGAGAGAATAGGGAAAGAACATGTTGGAAAGTGCTTATAAAGATTAGATATTTTCCATCTGGCTGCACCAGATGAAATTCATTCAGGTACACATAGGTAACAGGCTGAAACAATCTCTTTAACGACCTCTGCCTTTGAAAATTCACAGAGGATGGTGAGATGCTATTTGGAAGGGCAAATGTCGAGGCTACTTTTAAAACAGTATAAAGGGAGAGAAACAAAATTACAGACTAGCCAGTTTAACTTTGATGCCTAAAAAATGAGATAAAAGATCAAATGACTTCTACGCACAAGAAAGCGCCAAGGTTTGTGAGGTGCAGAGAGCAAAGGGGTTCTCTCAGGGTGTAAGGAGACCTGCTCGTTCAGTTCCTCCCAGCTGCAGTCTGGGGAGAAAATGCTCCCTCCCTCACTCATTCCCACAAATGTGCCCGCGCTTAAAAGCCTTAGTACCACTGATCACATCATCAGCACCGACAAATCTTTCATGCTATCCTCTTAAGCCTTAGGGGACACCAGAGAAATAGCCTTCCATGTAAATTAGGATGCTGAGTCCCATGCAGATTAAGCATTTCAGAGAATCTTCCAGGATTAAGATGCGTCTCCAGAGCCCCCTACACCCACTAGTTTGGTGCTCCCTGGAAGGTGACACAGGGTGTGGGAGCCTGTCACTGCCACCATCCGACCCTCATTCGCAGCTCACTCATTTCAGCACGCCCAGAAAAGATTTCAACTGGAGATGCTGTTTGAAATATATAACGATCCCATTTGGAATTTCACATTCCACATTTCAGACTAGCAGTCCTTAGCAAAAATACTTTTATATACAGGTTTGTGGACTCTCATCTTTAAAAAAATAAGAAAAAAACCCAACCAAAACCCACCCACACAATTCATTATCCTAGAACAGTGCACTTAACTTATTAGATATCTCCCAATAGGATGGTAAAAAACATGGCATAATAAGGTTGTGGACAAGAAATGTATTCCCGAGACTCCGTTAGTGATTTTCTTTGTGGCAATGCTATAAGGCTTTCCTGTTTATTTCCAAATAGTAAAAAAAAAATAATATATATATACTTACATATGTATATAAAAATCAGATTGCTAGGTTAAAGAAATCACATTTCAGATCAAATAAAAGACCTGAAAGTCAACCTCCCCCTGACCCACTTCATTCTGGTAGAGATGTCCCTGCTTCCAGGGGAGAACCAGGACAACTTTATGAGTACATTCCCCCAGCCCAGCCACGCTGTTTTCAAACACGGTGCAGCATCGGGAGTATTTCCTCCTTTTTTACTGTCATTTCAAAAGTCCTTTCTTGGCATCCTGATGCTCTGTTGGGTGCTTATAATAGGAAGGAAACAGTTAAAGAATATTCTTTGGGTTCCTGCCTTCCCGAGAGCTAAACTCTCTGCAGCCAAACCACCTTCTCAACCTATTCACACTGAAGCAGGTACCAGAATTGTGCCTCCAGTCCCACAGGTGCCACTTCAACTGATTTCAGAGAACTCCACGTACATCAGCCCCGACTCTCACATCCCGCACTCTGGTTTTGGATCAGATGCCTCTCCTTCATCAGCACGAACCAGGAATAACTCCACTGAAGTCAGTGGGATTTTGCTGAGGCAAACCTCTTGGAATAAGGACATGAAGCTATGAATAGTTATTTGAAAGGAAAACATATGATAGCAAAACATAATCTACTCTCAAGAGGATAATACAAGATCTACAAATGGCACCAAGACATTTTGCCCTCTAAAGCAAGGAACTATTTAAAGAACAAAATGCCAGCAGAAACCTGTTAGTAGAGTTTTCCTGTAATACAAACTTCTGCCACACTTTTCCTATTATTTCTCTTAAAAAGTTTATTTTCTCCAAAATAAATATTCCAGTAAATAATTTACTGTTGATCAATATGTCTCCTAGGAAAGCCAAACTCACAATTTAAAACAAGAGTATTAGCAAAAGCATGGTATCTAAAAATATTTGGAGAATATAGAAATTCTCTCCTAGGACTTTCAACGAGACTGAACACCGAAAACACCACTATTATTTTGCAATCCATGCACAATTTATTTCCATAGCAGAAAAACATTAGCCTCACAAACATCTTTAGTTAATCAGAAGCTATATAATCATGAGAAAATTAACCTGATTCCAAGGAGATGTATAAAGTTCAAATTAGTATTCACACTGGATTGTCAGAGATATATTAAATCCATAATTACAGTAATCCACAGCTGCTTCAACTGTAGAAAATAATGAATTGCCCAGTGAGAACTGGTGTCCATGAAACGGAAAGAAAAGGCCATCTGTTGTGGAGCTTTGCTCTGACTTTATGCTTTGAGCACAGAGAGCTTGATCTTCTTTGACACAGTCTATATGTGGATTTATGGCTACGAGCAATCCAAATAACCATATCACCAAACAGAAAGGATAAAAATAAAAATTGATGATGATTTATGGCTTTAAATTACGCACTTTAGCTTCTTCCCTAAGACAGCACTTGTCACTCACTTTTTAAATAGGCTTATTTAAATGTCCTAGAATGAGAAGCAAGTAAGTCAACAAAATTTGTAATGTAAAAATTACATGTTCTGTTCTCCCTCCCACTCCCCCCAACATTAGTCATATAGAAACGTGTGACATTGCAGCGAGCACACACGCCGATGTTGGCATGGTGCTCGGTTGATCTAGGACATGGATCAGCAGAGGTGACAATAAACGCAAAACAATTATTTTCCATCTTCCAGTGAGGGAGTGGATAGTGAAATACTTGTACAAGTATTTTTTTTTTTAAACAAGTTATTTTAATTAATTAATTAAAATTAACAAAAACATGCTCCATGTGATACAGCCAAGCAGCCACTCATTCTACAGATGAGGAAACAAACAAAGCACAGAGACTGATTTGTCAGAGATTTCAGTTGGCAGAGCTACAAGGAGTGCTCTGGAATCTGGACATCTAATTAAAGGATTAATTTTATCAAGCAAAGGGGGAGCATTATGATTATCTTGTCTGGTATCTTGACTCAGGACCACAGGACTTCCCTGTCTCATTGCTTGAATGAATAAGTCATTTTGAAAAATATTTGAGTGTTTCAGAGACAGAGACTCTTCCGTAGCCCTTGGAAGTTAATTATCCTTACTGTTAGGGGATAAATTCACATGCCACAGAAAATGTTCACATTATTTCCAATCTGAATCTATTATCTGTGACTTTCAACCACTGAATCAAGTAAAATGTCTGCTCACCTACAGTCCTCTTTCTCATGTAAATACATGCAAATTGATCAAATCACCCCATTATCTTCTCATTGATAAACTCAATAGATGGAGCTCATTGTAAGGCACATTATTACATGTCACATTATTACATGTCACATTATCGTGCAGCCTTTCTAATCTCTTCAAGCATTCATATGGTTCTCTTTTGAACATTCCTATTTTCCAACTTTGTTCTTTCAGGGTAATCATCTCAGCAAGCCACCACACCACCGAGGAAGACTTACTAATATCAAAACCATTTCCCTACTTTTATTAACCACCTGCATTATGCTTATTGGCTCACCATTGCCTCGAGATCTCATGTTCAGTTCAAGCAGCCCCTAAATCTTTTATGACCTACACTGTGCAATATTAGACAAAGAGACTTACAGCTGATTAAACTGAAATGCACATGAATGTAGCCACTCAACAATTTCTGTTTATAATTGTCCTGAACTCTATCTCTTTATTAAACTCAAGTTTAATCCCTTTAATATACACTGTATTAATTTGAAACTATTCAAAATAGCATGTATATCTACTCAAAACACATGTTCTTCTTGTAAGTTTTTGCTAACTATATTAAAATTGTTATTATTGATGAAAATAATCAAATGTTTCTATTCATACAGCCATGAAGTGGAACCTTCTCACAAGGAAATCAAGTATATTCTCACCAGTGCACCTGGGTGATGAGACAGATTGCACCCTCAGCAACTTTGCAGATGATACAAAACTGGGAGGAGCACTTGATACACCAGATGGATGTGCTGCCAGTTTGAGGGATCTGGACATGCTGGACAAATGGTCCAATGGGAAGCTCAGGAAGTTCAACAAAGGGAACTGCAAAGTCCTGCTCCCGGGCAGGAACAACTCCATGCTCCAGGACGCACTGGGGGCTAACTAGCTGGAAAGCTGGTTGAAGAAGGATCTGGGGGTCCTAGTGGGCGAGAAGGTGACCATGAGCCAGTGACGTGACCCAGCAGCAAAGAAGGCAAACAGCACACTGGGCTGCATGAGGCAGAGTGTTGCCAGCAGGTCGAGGGGTGATCCCTCCCTTCTGCTCAGCACTGGTGAAGTGCATCTGGAGTGCTGGGTCCAGTGCTGGGCTCCCCCGCACAACAGAGACAGGGGCATACTGGAGCAAGTCCAGGGAAGGGACACGAAGACGATTACAAGATTGAAGCATCTGTTGTACAAGGAGAGACTAAGAGAGCTGGGACTGCTCCACCCAATGAAGAGAAGGCTCAGGGGGATCTTATCCATGTGCACAAACACAAATGATGGACCAGGCTCCTCCCAGCAGCGCCCAGTGAATGGCCAAGAGGCTATGGGCACAAACTGAAACAAAAGAAATTCCATTTAAACTTAAGAAACAACTTTTTTTTTTTATGGTGAGGGTGGTCAAACACTGAAGTAGGTTGCCCAGAGAGGCTGTGGAGTCTCCTTCCTTGGAGACAGTCAAAGCCCAACTGGACACGTTCATGAGCAATCTGCTCCAGCTGCCCCACCTCCAGCAGAGGTTGGACTGGATGGTCTCCAGAGGCACCTCCAGCCTCAGCCCCTCTGTGACTCTGTAAAAATATCATTAGGATGGCTACTCCACCCAGTTTATCTATTCTGGTTGTTTAGACAACTGCATATATGCCTGAAAAAAATCTTTAGTAAATACATTAAGAATAATGAGAATAAGAGGAATTATTACCCTAATAAAAGGAAATGCATTAGCACTTAAATTGCATATGCACAGACACAAACTCTGCATCTTAATTGTGCTAGGAAGCCAATTATTATTCATGCCCTTTTTAGGGGAATTAAGATTAGTGGGTAAATTAAACTGAAAATTAGCCACAGACAACGCACTTATTTTATAACAGTCCTGTTAGTTTTAACAAAGAAGAAGTTGAAGTTTATTGCAAAGGTGATGCATTTCATAAATCCCAGAAGACACAAGCACAGACACAAAAGACAAGCAATAATTAAGACTACCATGCCCACATGGCTGTATCTAAAGGACATTAATATTTGGTGTATGAGACTAATATTTCTATTTGCCAAAAGGCAAGATTTAGCTAACGGAACAAAGTAAAATATGTTTGAATGAATTACTGAAAAAAATAGGTATGTCAAGATTCAACCCAATTTTTACACTAATTATTTGTAACTATTAAGGTAGATGAGCTGAATATTAAATTAGGAAAGTTAAAAAAGATTTAAAAATGCATGAAAATACTTACCCATTACCAGTTAACAGTGCAGAAAAATCTGGGTCCCAAATTACAATTTATGGTTGCAAGTGATTACTAAATATAAATGCCTATACAGCTACACCAGCAGGGATTGCATTTGCTGAAGACTTGCCAGAAAAATTTCACCCAACCAGGAAGAAATGAAACATTTTCTTATATTACTGTAATCAAATCTAAGCAATGGGGGATCTTTTTTTTTTCATATATTGGCATAAAAAAAACAAAAGTGAGAGAAATAACACAGGAAATAATGGTTGAAATGTTATAAAAAGAAGGAACTTTACAAGGGTATTGAACTGCTCATTTTGCAAGCCAGGCATCAAACATTTTTGATACAGAAAAACACTGGCTTTTGTATTTTACTGAGCTCATCAAGTTCAACATAGAAGGTGAAAAGAAATAGTTTTGCAAAATGATTGCAACTTTGTGAATTCCCCAAGAAAATGATGTTTAAAACTGTGACTCTAACCTTCCATCACTGCCGATCCTGAAATGAAAGCCTTCCTCAGCAATTAAAGTGCCTTAAAACCACTCCAGGGGATTTCTACAGGTGATTCTGTGCAGATGCTTTTCCAAATAGCACCGGGATACAAGATGGTTTATGAAGAATCAGTTTTACCAGAAGCCTTTCATTCTGCTATCTTAGTTGAGGCAAAAATGTATTTATAGCCTATTAGACTCAATTAAATAGCAAGAAGCTTTCTTCTTTCTTTGCCGTTGTTCTCTCTCCAAGCAAAGAAAGAGTGAGTATAGTGGAATATTTTAGTCTAAATGGTCTCTCCTGATTTAGAGACATCACTTTCTGCCAAGCAGAAATCATCACAAGAACTAGAAAGATTCAGTCTGGGCTGAAACAGTCTAAGAGTTAGTTTGTTATGAAGGAGACCAAGACAACTCTATTTTCACGCGCTTAGCATTTTATTCTAAAATTCAACCATCTGGTCAGAAACTTGTATTCTGTTTTAGACTTTTATTCTGAAAAAAAAAAGTAGTCCAAATAATTTAACTTATCTAGAGAATGAAGTTAAGTAACAAGGAATTGCTTTTCCCGTTGTAAAAGTCACAGTTTTGGCAAACACTTCCTAAATAGCTTCAGCTCGATACCTCCTTGGTCACATGGAGCAGGGGACTGCACACATAGGGAACTCTTATTGGGAAGTCTCCAGGATGGAGCAAGGCATTGCTCTCAGGTGATGGATGGAGAGAGCAGCACACAAGAGACCTTACATACAGCTGGGAATTTGCATTTCCTACAGTGCCCAGTGCAGAAACATAGCAGTATTGCTCATGCCCTCTTTGCTACCCACCATCTGACAGCGCAGCGTGAAGCGTGCCCAGAGGAACGCTGGTCAGGACTGGTGGACCAAGACTTTCTGCAGTCCTGACCATTACTTTCAGCTGAAGTCATTTGTACAGATGGCTCATCGGGAGCTGGTCTGTATTCACAGGCTCTCATGCAGAAAGGCAGGTGCACAGACGCTGATCTGTAAGTCACTGCTCAGGGCTTAGGTCGCAGCACAAGGTAAATGAAAGTCCTGCCCTTCTGCATTATGTTTTCATAACTGGGTGGAAGACAGATATGGCTCGTTCTAAAAAGCAACCGTATATGGGTTTTTTTGTGTGGACTTAAAAGAATAGGGGAAGCACAGTATCAGATGTACACTGATTCCCACCCTGCTGCTCTGGGGATGTTGTCCCCCAAAAATTTAAGTACCAGCAAGGCTCCACTGCTCCTTTTCCCAATACTGACTCCAGCGTTCCTGAACAAAATATTTCTGTAAATTATTCCAGTACAATTTCAAAACTCCAGAAAGCTTAAGAAGGAGAAGAATTTTCAAATAATTCCAGAGTGTCAACATATAAAGTACTATTATTTTGCCTTCCACAGTCATAAATGACCTGCACACCTTAGAGACCCAGCACACCCAAATACTGCAGCAGAACATCACCTACTTCTTTTCTGGAACAGGAGCTTTGAGCAGACATTGTCCCCTGGAGCCCAACAGCCAAGTCCTGTCCTGGTAAGACTTTCACTTAACAGGCTATGTCTAATGCTGGAAGCAATTTTTAAGCTTTCCTTTAAGTCTCTGTTTCTCTTACAAGTGACCTTATAAAAAATCTGTGTTACAAAATCACATTAATAATTAGCCCCATGTTACATCTGATGCTGTGACGAGAAGGAGATAAGAATGGAGATAAACCACTTCAGTGTGAGAAAGAAAGGATGTGAAGCTGCAGATCCTCAAGGGCAATGCAAGAAGTTCTGCTGTGCTGTTCGCTCCGAGGAGCTGGAGGGATTAATGAATAGATGACACAACTACAATTTGTTCCAGCCATATTTACCGGAGTCCCCTGCTGTCTCTTCAAAAGCTGGAACAAACCCTGCACACAAACAGTTAATGAGGAAAATGTGGCCGTGTAGTCCTTAAAACAATTTAGCGCAGGAGCCTGATAACATTTTCCTTCAGCGATGTATATGGAAATTAAAATTTGTGAAGATAACGACTTTGAGATTCAATGAGCTCTGTTTAAATGCAATTATGGTTCTTGTGCTTAAGTCCCCTCCTCGCTTCAGATTTGAAAAGGCCACTGTATCGACCCACGTTGCAAATAATGAGCTGGGAGCTCGTAAGGAAAGCGCCGCGTTCACAGTTTATGTAAAACTAATCCAACGCCGCTCAAGAATAAAGCCAACTTTTGTCTCCTCTCCGTGTGTGCTACTGTAACACCAGGCTGCCAGGAAAAAAGATTTTTCTTGCCCGTCAGACTTTGTAATCATGTGGGTGATAAGCAGCTGAAGCATAAGATTACGGTATGACAGAGTGTTTAAAAAGGCTACTGGAATCCTAAGATGTATAAATAGAGGAATAATAATGATTGATTGTAGTGAAGTTATTATGGAATTCTTAATGGTAAACTGTCTGGTTCTTATATCTGAAATTTGAGAATCAAGAGAACATCTGAGGGTTTAAGAAACAACAACAAAACGGGAAAACAATTAAACCCAAAGGTGACAGCAGGAGAAGCAAGGATCTGTCTCAATTTACCAAAGCTAAGGTCAAGTGGAAAAACTGGAGATGCATCTTCCACACAGGGCTCTCTGTTCAGTCAGAAGGAATCTGTCGCCCATAAACTCTCATGGAGAACCAGGTTTCTCTGAAATCTCTACTTTGTCTCCAAAGTAACTGCTGCTGAGCAGGAAACCTTCCCTCCGATGAGGAATGCACATTAATGAGTCAAAGAGGTAAGGAAGGATGCAGAGAAGGTTCTGAAGCAAGAGATGCTTTAGTGACTCCACTGCTACAAACGACCTTACACACGCAGCTGTTGAGAATATGAAGAGGTACTACCTGAATGTAAAGAACACCAGACCTTTCATAAACCCAAAATATCTCCAGGATTATATCGAGGAGCGAGCCAGGCTAGCTATTCTGCCAAGAGCACACAGATGTTGTCTGTACTGACACAGAGGTTGAATCACAGCTCCTCTTCCTAAAAACAAGAGGAATAAGAGAAAATTTTGGTACATTGGTAACTGAGGAGAAAAAGAAAGGCCTTAGCAGCACCTCACCCCACTCAACTCAGTCCACCCTGCTACAGGTGTCTTTACCCTGGGATTCTGCATTTTTGTGTGCTGTTTTGTCTTCCAAGTTGAAGGAATTACAAACCAGCATTAAATAAAATACCTTCTTCAGTAAGAAAACACAAACCTTCCAGAGTGGACAGAGTAGATGACAGAGAGTAATTATATGAACCGCTTAATTAAATAGCACAGACTCAAAGACAGGGACTTCATTAAATAGAAAAGTAGCCAATTCGAATCCATAAATAGTTTCCCAAAGCATGTTCATTCTCTAGTGCCATTTCACTACATAAACACTGAGAGCAGTACCCTTGAGAGAAGGAGAGGCATAAATCAGGCCTCCAGTTAGGATAAACACCAATGTCTGGATGTTATTATTTCTTCCCTCTAAAAATGTACATAGTTAAAGAATAAAAAAAGAATTTCTCTTGCCTGTGTGATCAACACATCTTTGCTTGTTGAGCCCGAATGCCTGTAAGCACATGGGGACTGGCTAACGCTCTCGGTAGATGCGTGCACAGAGTGGGCAGCACCTGCACAGGGAGAGGAGTTCACCTTGGGGTGGGAAACAAAGTGTGCAGAGCGAGGTGCGATGGCTTGTCTGGGGCAGTGGGCTGGAAGGTGCCCCATGTCACAGGGCTGCCACGGTGGCAGAGCAGAGTGACAAGGCTGTTTGCAGCAGCCTCACCCTTGATGCTTTCTCACCAGCATTTGCAAAGGGAGTGGACCACCAGTGAAGAGAGGCAGAGTTCAGGAGAAGCCTCTGGGGCTTTCCACCTCCTTTTTCAATCTTACCCGTAACTGGAAAGCCAACTTGTTCACTTGTTTTCTTTGAGGAGTGTCTGCCCTTCCTGCATATCCCTCAGTTCCCGTTATCCACCCTAGATCTCTGCCGTGCTCCCGTGCTTTGCCTCCACACATTCATGGAGGCAGCAATGAAAGCAGAATTGCAGCTGCCTTTGGAGCTGCCTTTGGAGGGATTTCTGTATCATTCACATCACTTAAGTGATGGTGGAGCACAGGTAATGAAGAGGGGGGAGAGAAACCTAGAGTTTGGCACCAGCCAAATTGTACCAAATTAAAATAGAAGCAAAAATAAGAAGGAAAGAGACAGATGTAGGAAAAAAGAATAGAGGGATACTAATTAAAGGGAAAAGGAATAAGTAAAGGGGAATTAAGTTAGAAAAGGAAAGTTGAAACCAATGCCAAGGAAATATAAGTTACCATTTAAACTACAGTTTCTTGAAACAAAGTTTAATTAAATATGGTAGTACACAGTAATTTTGATTCTCTAGCTCATTAGGAGAAGGGGTTGTTAATCACACTTATTAACAAGGCAGAAGGTCAAGTAGATTTCAGGCTATTTTCATCATTGAATAGATGGAGAAAAGGGGTGAGCAAGGAAATTATTCAGCCAAATGACTTGTTGCTGGAACCCTGTGGCTGGGATTAGGATCCAGTGTTTCAGCAAACACCTCTTTCCCCACGTTAGCTGCCAGAGTTTAATGCCATTGCGGAACAAAACCACCACACACAAAACTAGAAAACCAAACACTTACAGGAAAAAAATCAACCCTCAAACATGAGAAGAATAATGTCAGTGCAACTATGAATGCATTTACCTAAGGGGAGAAACGTAACTTCATGATAGGCTGATTTACAGAAGTGAATAAGCAGCTGCTCTCCTACAAGCCGAGACCTCTGCCGGGGACACGCTGCCTCTCCATTGCCTCCCAACACAAATGCATGCTCCGAGTCTTAGGATAACATTAAAGAATATGTTGTAGTCATTGCTTTAGTAGTTTTTATATCTCTATACACCATCACACGGTGCTACACCTAAACTGGGATATTTCGGCAGCGTCAGACTTAAAGTTACAGCCGTGACCAGGTTTACTCCATACTGGGCCAGAACCAGCAGACTCTATCAAGCGAGACTGATTAAATGTTCAAACGGCATCTTTTCCTTACTGCTTCACTTTGCAATTTCTCACTATTTTTAAGAGCAGCCACAGCACGGATTAAATGTCCATGATATCACACTAAAAAAACTTCAAAGACGCAACTTGAAGTTATTCTGCTTCTGCATTAGAACCTCCTTGAAAAAGCTCCTGGTCTGAAGAGATAACGGCACAGCTTTGATTTTAAGCCTTTTGTATTGCTTCGTGTGTTTGTATATTAAAGTGACACAGCCTGAAGTTTTCAGATTTCACGGTGAGCCTTGAGACGACAAAAAGCACATACCTTTTTATCAGGAATATGTAGCGAAGCAACTTATGCAACAGAGCTTAGTATTTTGGAAAGCTCCCAAAAATATTCAACCTTTAACTTCCAGGAGTTTAAACAGAAATTTAAGCAAACCTGAGCCAACATTTCTGAAGAAAAACAGCTTTGAAATTCAGAGAAACCCAATATATTATAAAGGCTGGTCGAGCTTTCATTTCACAGCAAGTTCCAGCAGTGCTCCAGGACCTGGACCACTGCTTTAACCCATCAACCTCAGGCCCATGAACCCAAACCCTTCCACTTGGAAGAGAAGTTTGGAGAGAAGTTTGGAGAAGTGCTTTCAACGTGCCTGGCATATTAAGCCTCTTGAAATCTGTCAAGCACATGCCTCGACTGAAGATAAATGAGCCATCACCACCCCTGTGTGTCCTATCCCCAGAGATAAATTCGCAGGCACCAACAAAGTAAGCATTTTGACTGAGGTTGCTCAGCACATTGGTAGAGGAGCGAAGAAGTCAGACCCCCAACTCCTAAGCATCACCCCACGGCTCCTCGGTGAGTGCAGGACCACTTCCAGGCTTATTTGCAGTGGAGTTGTTCTTACAAAGCGTGTTATGTGTACCCTGCAGTCATCAGCTCAGGAACAGTTGTGCATCCTTTGCTCCAGGGAACCCACATCATCTTGTGGATCATCTCTTTTCAGCACTCCAGCACACAAAGCATCTTGTGAGAGGAATAATATTGCTCAGATTTTCATCAAAAGCAACAGCAAAGTATAATACGGTTGGTCCCTATGAACCAGATTAACATGGCTAACAAGCAGCTTATCTTACAGCCTTCACTTTCAAAAACTCATTGAAATACCTGCCTCTTGTGAATAAATTACTCATGTTTTTCTGATTCAGTTAGCTGACAGCCTCTGAGGTACGTAGTTGGAAGCTGGTGAGATCAAGATTATTTTCTCAGCAAAAAGTGCTGGTAGCAAATCTTTCTTTTGCTGTCACTCAAGTTTTTGATTTATTATTTTCTGTATTCATTTTTTTTTTTTCTCCAAACTCTTAGGCACTTGGTCTCTTTGGAAGATGCTATGCTCTGTCTTTCAGCCTGGTACTGTGCCCTAACTTCAGTATTATCCCCTGAGGATGGACAAACTCTGGGTTTCCCTCTTCCCCCTCTTCATTACCTGTACTCCACCTGCACAAGCACTCTTTTTTCCCCCTGTTGTTTTTTCCATGCCACAAAACCGATGGAAGATACAACAGCTTAAAGCATACTGAGCTGGACACAGGTACCACAAATAATAGGCTCCACTGATAGAAACTGGACTGCTACCAGGGGCAAGTACACCGAACGTGCAACGAATACCGGCTGCTGTCCCGAGGCTTTACAAATCCCACCTCTCCTGCCGTGCACTTCCTTGCTGCTATACACTTCTAAGTCCTTGTAAAATAAACAACTCTTTTTCCCCCTGCAGAATGCTTGTATTAAGCCAACACATTCCTTCTGGATAGACCCTACGTCCAAGCTTGTACCGTGTCTCGTACAGTTTGAGGCAGAAGAAACTATGCACAGATTGTGCAGCACAAACAGATTTGCTGAGAGGCATGAACAAGCAGACGTATTTCAAGGTAAAATTTCAAAACATGCTGGTGCCATCAAAGAAAACAGAGCCCAGAACAAAAGAGGCAGATCAGCGACGTAACTGGGGATGACTCCCAGATAATATCGTAAGGGCTGAGGTCTCTACCGACACGTTTGCAGACACCTCCATCCCCATCACTGTCAGTAACTTCACCACCACTGACAGTATCGCTTTCTTGAAATTTTGCCTGCTTTAATGCCGCTCTTTTTTTTTTCCCTGCTGCTAATTATTCCATCTGGGTCTTTTTCACAGGATTATTCCCATCCCACCTGTTATGTTCCATGAGAGATTCGTACCGGTTGCCCAAGGCGAGGATCATGGCTGAGTCCCACTCATAGAAACCGAATCAGCTGTAAACTTTATGCTGATGATGCAAATCTACCTTGACTCTCCAGAGGTTTCTGAACCAAAATCCAAGTCAGACAGCTTTAATGTTTACTTGGGAATATTCACACAGTGGTGCAAGATAAAACAGTGGAAGCATAGCTTTTAATCTTGTTCCGCAAGTCCTCCTCTCATCCTCTTATCCCAGAGACCAGGAGAACCCCAGAATTATTCTTACAGGGATGTATCCAAGGTGTTATCTCTGACTTGGCTCTGTTTAATATACTTGATAACTAAACCATGTCTAAACCTTCCCCACTCTTCCAGCAAATCCTCTAAAAATGCAGTTGCTTTTAAACCCATCTAGGGAACACGTTCCTCCCAGGCATTGCACGATCTCAGCTACTGGATCACCCTTCACGGTGCCATCTACCTTTACTTCCAGCCATTCAAAACGCCGCTGCAATACTCCTCGGCCAACGCCACTGTGAACTCTCTACTTTGAGCAGAAGTACATGCTAAAGGGGTGAACCACGGTGAAACCAAAAGAGAAGAGCAGAGTGGAAAAATATGCTACTCAAAGTGCCTCAACAGACCAGGACAAAAATGTGAGAAAATAATTTAGAGCAGGAAACTGCCGGAGTCAAGGCTTTCTGCACCAAAAAAGTAGGCTGTTTCTTGGCGACTGAAGTTGGGACACAAACAGAGATTGAGAAAACAACATCTGAAAGAATCCCAGTGTCGTGAGTATGGCTGAAAGAAATGGTGCCAACACTGAGAGAAAAAAAGGGTAAAACAGGATTTGGGAATGTTGTGGGTGTGACAGAAACAAATCTAAATAGAGAAAAGTAAAATACCAACAGGAAATGTTGGGGGGGGGGAAACCTGGCAGACACACAGTGCATAGAAGACTGAGAAACCAATTTTGGAGCCAACATATTGGTACAGTACTGCAGCCAAAGAATAATGAGATTACTTCAGGAGAAAGTATATGCAGGGAGGAAAAGGGTAGACAAAAGGGAAGCCAGACCACCTAAAAGCTTGTTAGAGAAAAGAGAAATTCTACATAGCTTTGATGAAGAAGTTAAAAGAAGTTAGAGGGGCGAGAGACGCTTGGTAAATCAGAGAACATCATCAATTCTCTAAACACAGACACACCTGACTTCTCAACAGTCATTCATCACAATGCCTTTCAGGGAGATGGGTACCCAGAAATCGACGCGCCAGGCTACAGTTACACACAAAACATCACCCCATTTCCCCAAAGAGGAAGAAAATCAGAGTTTAGAAGCTAACGCTGCTGCTAAGAGCATCACCAACTACTGGGAGGCTTTCTGCAGGCAAGTCCCCAGGTTCTGGCATTATTCAGTGCTCTGACAGGTATTAAGTCACTACATAAACTTAGAGTCTATCGATTCCCTGTTTTCTGAGAAAAGCCTATTTGGTTGGGATGAGTACTGATAAGAGCACTAAGCTGGACTTCACTCAAAAAGAAACTTGCAGTTGAAGGTAGCTCTGCCAGCTGCAAAGCAACATAAAAAGCCCCGTGCCAATCCCTCTCTCGGTGTAGATGCCAGCTCAGTAGTTCAAAACCAGATTAGTTTGCCTTGCTTGGCCTTTTGAGTGAATCTTGGCTATTTTTAATCCATCCCATTATAGAAAGGAGAAAATCCCCTGCAAAATAAATACTGAGAAAGAGCCTTACCTTGAAGAGCTACAGATATTTGTATATAGAACCAAAAATATCCTAGAATGAAAATGCATGAATCTGAGAGTATATTAATCTAATGATTAAACTGAATGCACGTGTTGCTTTTGCAGGCAAGAGAGCTGCTTTAAGGAAACATTTCATTTCGTTTCCCACCTAAGAGGCTCCACAAAATGTTAGAACAAAACATATAAGCAAAAAGCCCAAGAAAAATTAATCAGGGCTACTTCTGAACTTCTTATCTCAATTTCTGAGTCCATGAACTTCCTTTCCCTCACAAGCAGATGCAATATTTTCAAAAGAGCATTTTAGTGAACCAGTAAATCAAATTTGCAAGAGCAATGACTGTAGGAAATCATGATAAAATGCTCGACATTTCCTTAAAAAAATGTTCTGTTTTAACAAAATCTGTTTTTCCAAAGTTTTGCAATAAACTCCACTATTGGAAATAAGGGAGAAATCAAAGTGGATGAATGAATTCCAATACAAAATTATGTAATGAACATTTTCACTAGATACAATTATGAGAAATTATACTTTTAAAGAACTGCAGATTAAACTACCTGAAAGCGACATCTTTAATCCCAGCAACTAAAGTAGTAAAGAAACAAAACTAAATTTGGCTTGGTTTTATTCCACTGGGTAAAAAGCTATTTCACAAGGAAATACTTCCATTACCTACATCCATACATAGGTGTTCTAAAGAGCTTGCAAGTAAATATCTTGGATTTCTCTTCCATGAATGTTATTTTGGTCGCTGTTCAAGTTTCACATAGACATGAGGACCTACAGACTATTTTTTGGTAGCAGTATGATCTTTATCCTGCTATTTTTACTTCTCATTGCCATGCTTTTGCCCTTGGCCTCCTTGCACAGCTTTCTCACTTTTATTCCTCCTGCAACTCTCAGTTAATTTGCCATCCTTTCTTAAAGCATCTAGTTTTATTGTCCTTAAACTCCTTAAATTCTCTAACAACTTAGAATTTATGGGCTCAAATTTTCAACATAGCCTAGACACTGTGTTACTCAACTGCGTGTTCCCACTGTATATTTTTTGCATAACTAGACATTTTGGATATTAAAATCTATTTCATAGATTATCTGTGGCAAGGGCTATATGATACGCCAGATATTATATTAAACACACACAGAATAAATAGAACAGTAAACCACAGCTGTATCCGAAAACCAAACGATGTGCACTCTTCAAGAACCACATTTAGGTCATCTGACTGGAGTGGTGTTAAAACATTTTAAAATCATTTCAGGTGGTACTTTATACACATCAGCAAGATGCTCTTTTACTGGTAGATACAAGACAAGGGATAGACTGGTGGGACTCTGAAACGGTAGCATGACTCAACTCCAGGTTCTGACTCAACTGAAAAACCAGGTTTATAAGCAGAAACACTTCAGCCAGTTCCCTAAAGAACCTCAGCTCCACAGGGGCAAGAGAAAAGGCATCACAGCCCATAGGCTAAACCCATATTACTATTACACAGACCACTGTTAAGCTGAACACAGACTTCTCCAGCCTAGGGAGGCAGCAGGGGATGACCAGAAAGGAAAGGCTGGCACACACTTGTCAGATGCCTTCAACATGAGGGGACCTTGCATCCTCTGGCCCACAGTGCCAATCGATGCTCTGTTATCATCAACAAGCCACCACTGCCTGTGCTAATGAATGTACATATGCCATGCCAGCCTGAGCTCTAGCATGTGGATGTTGCATCTTCCCCCAAGGCCAGTGACCCCAGTCTCCCAGGCTCTCCGAGTGGGTCTGCCCCCCAAGAGAAGAGCAGAGGCAGAGGCCAGCCAGGACAGTGAGATGCTTTAGAAAGGTTTCCCTCTGCATCGCTGGTGGCACCTTCCTGCCAGAGCTGCCCCGTGAATTGAGCGTTGTCACCTACCAATTGAGGAGAGCATTTACACGCTCTAAACTGTCATCTGCTGAAATCAAGTCTCACACATCCTGAAACCAAGTCTAGCCACCCAGCGCTACGGATCACAGGCATTATAAAAATAAAATACAAAACTACAGGGTCAACCAAAAAAGCTGTTGAAATATTTTCATAGTTATGTGTCCAAGAAATCTGACTTGCACTTGAAAAACAAATTAGAAACCCATTCATTCAAATAATGTCTCTTAGTGGTTTAGTATCATGTACTTTTTGTAATGAAATCAATTAGAAGAAAAATCTGTGCTCTGCTATTCTCTTACCAAATATTTCCAAAATAACATGCAGATTGTTTCTTTCCAAACGGACTAACACTTACTTTAACTTTGAAAGGGACCTAATACAATAATTTCCATGCAACTTTATCTGAGTATTCATCTAGAAAATGACTTGATGAATAAATATGACAGAGAATTCAGGGTAAATCACATCTTTAATGTCTGGCTCTCCAGCAGTCCTGTGACTGTTTTCCTTTTCATTAAAGGTGTCTAGTGTAAAAACATATGTCAGATTTGGCATTTTGAATTTTTAATAAAATACCAAATGTTATAACCGTGAAGAAGGGAAGCAAAAGTTTCCCTTAATTATTTCTGTAACTTTGTTGAACCTTCTCATAGTTTTTGGTACCTCTTGATCAACTTTAGCAGTCGGAGGTGACAGAGGGGACACCCAGCGCAGGCAATCCTGCCTCTGGCTCTGCATCTAAACCTTCTGCATCATGGGAAACTGAGACATGGAACAAGAGAGGTTTCTCCTGGTGCAATGAGACCACCAGTTTCCCCCAGAGCCTGCCAGTGGAAACTAAACAAATGTGATGACGGGTAAAAATCTGTACAATTGCATTCTCTATTAATATGCAGAAATAATTTCATACCCTGAGTCAGCAGCTGCTTTGCAGCACTGACCTGTTCCTTTGCAGCAAACAAACAAGCCAACGAAGAAACTAAAAAGTGATTTTTCTGAGAAATGGGTAAGTAACTGGAAAAAAATCAAAGAATTCCCACTTTCAGGCCTAAATCTCTGCAAAAGTCACAGTAGATGTCTATCTCCGAAAAAAAGCCTCAACTTTGCACCGCTGGCATAAATAAAATACATTTTGTGCTGATCCCACTGCCTTTTCTGACCGGAATAAATACTTCAAAGAATTATCTTGGATTTAAAAATACAGTATTTTGGCCTGCCTGAAGGCTATGTGGCATCATTATATGTTGCAGTGTAAAACCCTGCTTTGAGCTTTACTGCTGGTTTACCTCATTCAGAGGAATTAAAGAGCTTAATCAGGTCACAGAAAGACAAAACCAAGGACGTGTACTTAAATCACAGTTGCCATTTGTACAGAAGTTTCCTGGTAAAAATGTAGTGGCCGTAAACAAAAAACTCTTGTAATTGAAGGAATATTGATAATGGGCAGCTACAGAGCAATGGTCTGAACAGAACAAAGTATCTGACATATTCCTAAACCTCAATAAATGGAGAAAACAATCTCATTGTCCTGCCCGAACATGATAAACAAATCAAAACACCATTATGGGGGTAATTCACATATAGCTTCTAAATAAAGTGTCTGGAGCATCCCCTTCTTGGAGGTATCACATTCCAAGGGACATTGTAATAATTGTGGGCAGCATAATTTCATTAATTTTTTCACAACTGCATATATGCAGGCTGTAGCAGGTAGATGTAGAACTGAAGGAAGAGCCAGTTAGTCTACCTTAACTCCCATTCATAAATCAGAATAAAACCCACTGTATTTAAACTGCTGGAACAGAAAAAGCTTTATAAATAGACAACCCCCCCGTAAGTTTACAGGTCCTCTATCAACAAGGAAGCGACGCAAACCATTATTAATACCAACATCCTATCCAGGGCTTTGTTTGCAGATTTATTTTAGATGGGGGGAAAATTTTTACAAGGTTCCTCTTTGATGTATCCCTTTCAGTATTATCTTAGGAGACGTTTTTTGGAAGTAGCGTTCATCACAGAAGTGGACAGGATGTTTGTACATTTTGTATTTGAAAATGGAATTATTGTATCCTGGAACAAATAGCAGTGCCTGATGTTCAAAACACATGCTTTTCATGGTAGCTGCCAGAATAAAATTTGGAATAGCATTAAACCCATGACCGGGGGAAAAAAACATTCCTGGTCCAAAATCCACCCTCTGGTAGGTTTTCATAGTCCCACTGACATCAATGGTCTACAAGCACACAGAGTCCCAAGGCTGCACCCTTGGAAAGCATGCACTGCATACGTTAAAAAAAGCAACGCTGATACAAGATTGGAACAGAAGGAGATACAAATAATTGCAACCCCCCCTCCAAGAACCTCTTAAAATGTAGGTGGTTTGGGAGAAGAAAGGACACGGGAAGACAGGAGTGTGACCACCATTTGCAACTGACAGAACACCAACTCCAAGAAAAGTCCCACGACCAGGCTTTTGTTGCAGCAGCAAAAATGCTTCTTTGCCATGCTTTTTTTTCCACACAGATGCAAGACATGCTTGATTTAACAGTGAGTTATCATCAAAAGGGACAGTCCTGCTCTCTCCCACCACCAGACACACATTCCCACGTCACTTACATTACATCCAGCAAAAAAGCAGCCAAGGATGGTGTTCAGATCAGCCAACTGATCTGACTGAAAGCTAACTGGGGAAAAAAAAGATCTTCAGTCACACAAGTGACCTGGTAACAGGCTAAACCTGAGGCCACACACCACCAGAGGACCAGTGTACCCACCACTGCCTCTTGGGCTGTCACTCCACCCGAGGCCATCAGTAGCATCAATCACACTGCCATCCAGGAGAGACAGCATGGGGTCATGACTCTCACCTTAAATTTCTCACTACAGTTATAAAATTGACTGCCAAAAAATGCAGAAAAAAACATATGTGCAAATAGTGAATTCTAAATCTGCGTAACTAAATGAAAATAACTTCACATGCTACACATTAATTAGCTTCACAAACTTTATCTTCTTCCCTCCCTCCCTCTTGCCCTTCTCCTACTCAGCCTGGCCTTTCCTGACGATTTCAGAAACTTTCTGATGAAGAGCATCTTGGGCTGCCAATCAGGGTAATAAGCAAGTTTGTTTGGTTGTTTGTTTTGAATCTCCCATCTAATTTATTTCTCTCTGGAAGAATTTTGAAAATGTTCCCCATTTTCTTTCTGTAAGATAGCAGTGGCAAATACCAATCCTGTGTTAATTTCATTCTGTACTAATAAGTTCTTCATTACCTCTTCTTATGATGGAACTGCTGAAAAGTCTGTGTTAATAAATCCCGTGTTATCTCTACTGCTCCTCATATTACAACATCTCTGCAAGCACTAAGGATTATTCTTTCCAGCTTTGTTTCCCTTGCCACTGAATCCAAACATCTCATAATGAGCAGTTCTCTCTAATAATAATATTTACTAGGAAGGGACTTGGCAGCTTTTAGGAAGAATCCTTATTTTTCTGTACCTAGCCACCAGCAAATTTATAACACTTAAAGCTTTTCATCATCATTGCTCGTGTTAGTTTTGTCCAAGAAAGCCTCCAAATGACTATTAGCTGGACTGAAATGCTGGATTGCTCTCCGGTACTTTTTCAAGATATTAAATTTACTGAGTACGCCTGAAATATAAAGCTTCGTTGTGTGTTGTAATAAACTGTATTATTTCTCAATTGCATTAGATGTTACACGCTTACAATGTCCAATATATAGCATAAAATGAAAACAATATAATAGAAAATCAACCTAAGTGAACAATATATACAAGTTATCTTTTCTTTCCTTTCAGTGCAACCTCAAGGATTTGGAAGGAAATGTGAAGAAAGAAACACAGAAAAGCAAGTTTGCCCAAAAGGACTGAAGTGAGCAGGAATACGGCTTAGTCGTGTGAGATCAGAAAAATATTCTTGACAGAGCGAGCAGCAGAAGAAGAAATCACAGATTTATTTCACAAGTCTCAGCAGGAAAGGACTAGGAGAGTGGAAAGAATACCCCAGCTACAGTCTGCTATACCTGCACAGAATATACATATGGATACAGACTTTTCTACTAGTACAGTGCATTCTCAAAGCTGGTCTCTACTCACCACTGTCTCTCCTTCATGAAGGACAAGAACAGCAAAGTCCAAATATAAACCAAATGTTCAGTAGACCAGTGCTAATATAAAAATTGTTGCATTTCTCCTAAATAAAGAAGCAGAGAGTAGAGATCTTAAACGAGTGAGATATGTCTATATATATAGATATGAAGAGCTCAGCAGGTGTTAAGAAAAAGTTATCTCGCTAACTGGAAGGATTTCAGGGGTAGTGACACTGGTATACTTCAAATAACTGCTGACAGCTGTAAAATAAAACACTGCGCTAGGAAAAAAAGCAGAAGAGGGGAAAAAATCTGATAAAAGAATAGGAAATGATTTATGAGTAAGTGAACAAAAAGTCATCTGGTGCAGTTAGGAAGGTCACTACATAGAAGAAGAGATAAAGGCACAGCCAGTTAACTCGCTGCACTTGAACAACCAACAAAGGAAAATGAGAGGAGGAGATGTAAGAACAACCTGGCTCAGCAGCAGGGATGGGAGATCTGAAGGAACGGCAAGACTAGGTACAGCAACAAGAAGAGCCGTGAGCTGGACTGCAGTCTTCCAGACAGAACTCTGCAAGGCCTTCAAAACCATGCCTGGAAATGTTCAAGGCCAGGCTGGATGGGGCTTCGAGCAACTTGGTCTAGGGGGAGGTGTCCCTGCCCATGGCAGGGGGGTTGGAAGTAGATGATCATTAAGGTTTCTTCCAACTCTAATGATTCTACGATTCTATGATAAAACCAGCAAGAGAAAAGGGAGGTTGAAAGTGGGGAGGACAGGTCTCACTGTCTGGCACAAAACCATGGCCTTCTGCAACTGCTGCTGGAGATCTGCAGGTCTGGAGGTTTGGTGGAGGACAACCGGGCCATCAGCTGCGACTCTGAAGGCAGATGCTACTGGCTTCCTTCAAACAAGGGGACATGGCGACCCTTCTTAAGAGTTTCAGAAGGTTCATGCTGGAGTAAAATACCTGATGTAAATACCTTATTTAATAACTTTATTGCTGTGTAAATGCCATCAAGTTTCTAACCAAAAGGATAGAACAAAGAAAATTAAAAACTGTTACAAGAAGGTCTCATATACAGGCTGCTTCCCAAGTTTTTCAACAAAAAGCTTCAGGGAACTCAAAAGTATAAAAAGCCCGTGTAGTAATGACAAGCTGAGTAGGAAATTATCACATAGAGCATCAGAAAGCTACCAGTAAGAGTCAATATTTAAGACTAAAGTCCTACTGACATTTTATTACTGAGCAGGCTCTCAATTTACTTACGGTTCCTTGCACTAGAAAAAAGGTTTGTTCTCCATTTCAGTTACAATGCATGTGATGAGCGGGAATCCAGGTTAACTCAGGTTAGCAGCTTAAATTACTTCCTCGTTATTTTAGCCCATTTTAGCTAATTCAGGCTAATTGAAAGAAATTGCCCTCCAAGCATGGCCGTCTGCAGAACTCACATACACATGGCAGCGTTTTGGGGAAAGCCACAACATCATTAATAATAAAGGATGAAAATAAGAAGGATAAAGAAACTTCTATTTAAAAATAAATGAATGCAAGTAACTACCTCCACATGTCTACATTGTTATTCCCCTCATGAACAGTTTTTCACAGCTTATTGAAATTCACATATTGTCTCTGTGGTAGATGTAGCATTGGAAAAATAATTACAGAAGATGACAAATGAAGTAAATTATACCCAAACTGTGGCTATAAAACAAAAAAAACCCTGTCTGCTTCATGTCTGATGCTTTGAGGTATTTTTAAGACTAGAAAGTTCAGGGGTTAATCCAATAAATATAATGGCATTCGCCAGTTTCAGAACCCATGCAACATCATTCCTAAATATACCACAACCCACAGCATCTACAGAGAAATGTAATTTATCCCGGCAAAGGGAAAATCCTGCTCAAAGCCCTTCTAGAAAAAGACTGCACAAGTTAAAATTTAATGAACTGACTGCAGAAAAAGGATTTTGAATTTATTAGAAGTCCAGACTTGCTTAAATAGCTGTTTAATTCTGAGTTCTTGGATACCGGGTTCCAAGTTAGAAGATTAGAATCTTGAGAAAGAGGCAACATCAAGTTTGGACCAAAGGAGGCTCCTCGGAGCAGCGGAGATGGATGTTTGGTGATGATGATGCAGGTATCGATTCTGGTCACGTTATAAACATCTCAGACCAGCTTCTGGCTAATCACAGGAATGACGGCACTAATGTACTAAAAGGCAATTATACCTTCTCCTGCTTCCAGTGGGCAGATCTACACACAGTTGGTATTTATTACTTACTCTCCACTTCATTAAATATGGCTTATTATAGAAAGGAAACAACAGCGGTGTAACTATTGTTTACATCTAACCCAGAACTAGTTTTATGTACCAGAGGGAAAAGAAGTAAAATCACTAGAATGATGGAAATTAAAATACAAACTGCTTGGCACAAGGTATTACTTACCATAGACAAAGGTCAGCGTTACTGTCTCCTTTACCTGCACACCTAAAGGCTGAACCCCAGGCAAAACAGGGAAATAAATTGTGACTTGGGAAGGGAGGGCATCTCTACTTAGAGATTCCCTCTCGGGGGGAGAAGGGGAAGGGCACAGCACTGTCCCATCACTGTCCTTGGACATTCTCCCTCCTGCCTTCAACAGATCGGCGACTTTGAATGCCTCCTTCAGGAGGAGGGAGCTGAAGATGAAATCACAACCACGTATTTTAATTTAATCAGATGAATTATTTTTTTTTCTGCTGTTAATGTGAAATTAGCATCACATTGTACCTTAAACTGTCACCAGGAAAGAAAGAAAAAAAAAAAAAAGATAAAGATACAAACTAAATCTAAAGCTACAGCTAATAGCATGAATAGCATAGAAACTGAGCATATGGGGGGAGCGCGATACATATTACAAGGACCAGAAATGTAACCCCAGCATTTTTGAATTTAGAGGATTAGAACCTAAAGAATGTTCTTTTAACGCTGCTTGAGTGTGTGCTTTCGTAAACACCCTTAAAACAGTTAAAGCAAAATAGTAGATTAAATGGCATTTTCCTGCACTTACTGTGAGTGCATAGACCTCTTTGCAGTTGCACAGTTTATTGAGCATATACTGTACAATGCATAAAAATTGTTAATCATGGGGGGGGGGGGTATTCTTGACAAAAGCTAAAGTGGCCAAATTGCTGCTGACATGTGGCTCGCATGTCAGGTTTTTCTCCCTAAATTTAAAATGACATAAACATTTAATAAATAAATTTCAGAAACATAATGAAAACCTTAGTGCAGAACTGAAGAGTGCTGTAATATAGTTAAGATTTGAATTTCAGATGTAATTTTTGCTTCAGACGTGAATGCAAAAACATGTATGAATACAGAATTGAGTATTTTGAATATATAAGCAATATCTCTAAATGTGAATAAACTATTAATGGAGACCAAAGGCTATGCTGTTGATACTCCTGTAAAGTGCTGCCTACGCAGAGCAAAGAATCAATCACGTAACTATTATTTCAGCTGCTGCTAACGTGCACAATTATTTTTAAAAATCTGCAAGATTTGTTTCCACTTCAGAAATCCTTCATGCTAAAGAAATTCCTCCCAGTCACGCTGTCACCCTTTGTTAGCCACGGTGAAATCGATTTACACATCAGAATAACGGGTAAAATTGTGTCCTGGCCTTCTGAAGCCCATTTCGGATTTTTTTTTCTGAAATTGTGGTAACAGTTCTGCTCTGAAAGTTAAAAAGAAACGTCTAGGAAGGAGAGGCTGGACTGGTCCCCAAAGGTGACATCAAGGATGTGGGGCAGGGTGGGAGTAGAGACCTTCTTCTACGTCCAGTGCTGGTGGAGCAAGCAGGACGGCCACCCTGCCAGCCATCAGCTAAAGTCTACCCCAAGTAAGGGGAGCTATGCAAGGTCTGCCAAAGGACAATGAAACCAGTACCTCAAGCACAACCTACTGAAATCAAACAATAATGCTACACTGCTATTACCTGAGAAATTCCAAAATAAAGCCTGGAAATGCCATTGCAACAGGATTGATGCAGACTGTGAAATCAGTCCACTGAAACAGTCTTGCTGTACTATGGATTTGCTGTGTCTGGGTTATTACTCAAGTCTAACCTTGAATGCTACAATAATATATGTTGTCTCCATTTAATAAAAAATAATTACAGGAGAGTGAAAAGAAGATTTTTTTCTTGGCTTTTAAATTTGTTTTTAGTGTTCCCTGCTGTAAGGCTGCTGCATTAATATCAGTCATGGATTTCCTAGATTAAGAAACACCTAACATTAAGGCATTTCAGAAAGACAAGAACAACTTGCAACTTTTGCCACATTCACAACGACAGCCTGCTACTTCTCTAGTGCTACTTTTGCAATGCAATGTTTAAAGACCACAGATGAAATTTTCCCCTCTATAAATCACTCTGAAAATGAAGCAAGTGAAAAGTGGAAGAAAAAGTCTGGACTGTAGTTCCAAGCATGAAATACCCTGGATTCAGCAACCCTTCTCATAGCCCTCTCTAGCTCATGGTCCTTCCTCCTGCATTCACAAAGCACTGCTCACTGCTCCAGAAATGCCAAAAAAGAGACCAAATGATGCACGTGCAGCAGAGCTAAAGCACAGGTGAAAGCACTGCTTTGGGAGTTTCCTGCCCCGAATGTGGGTTTTCTCCATCTATCCATGCACAAGCACCAACGACAGCATTTGGTGACACAGGCTGCAGGGGGGTTACTGCAGAATAGGCTCAGAAGTGACCTCTTGAAGATCCTTCTGATAGTAACATGTCACCTTAGAGCCAGCAAAGGGATGATGCTCTCAGGATCTCTGACACACATATAAATAACATATTCAGCCTATATACTGCTAGGCAAGTACTACACAAGTTCTTGCTTTATATACATTGCAAGAAAATTTATCTTTCAAAAGCTGTCATATCTTTAACAGAAAAGCCAAGACAGAGAAAAGAATAACTTTAAAGATAAATGATGCATAGCCATTTCCAGAAAAGCTAGAGAAGGAGATAAAGGAAGATGCTCTTCTTTCTATCGTGAGAAACCCAAGCAGTTTTCTTTGTTGTTTTTGACACAACAGTAGTAGTAAAAAGGGGATGATTTGTTTGGGAAAGTCGGGGCTGGGGGCTGTTGTGTTTTTTGAAGACTTGATGATCTGCCATCCTTGCAGGCGGATGCAAACCTGAAGCCTGGAAATGGCACAAAGAAGACATGATTTGTTTTCACAAGAACAACATTCATTCTTAACTGTTGCCAGAATCACTTGGAGAAAGACAATTTTCTTTGCTGCATTTGTCCATCTTTTCTGTGATGACGTATGTACTATCACTGTTTATGTCTGCACTGAATATGTCTTTGATGGGACCAAGAGAAACATTCTGCACTGATAGGCTTTAATCTACACAAGTACATTTACAGAGACTGTGTGACATTATTGCTGCAAAAACAAAATAATGGGCTTAAATACAGTTGCTGAAGTCGGTGCACTGAATATAAACATGAAAATCCTTCTGTATACAAAATCACATCCACAATAAACTCACATTAATACGATAGGTTTTAATAAATTCTTTATCAGTGCAAGTCTGGCATTGGGCTTTATTATCTCATTATTCAAGATATGCATACAAATTAAACCAGCTTCATAATCCTTGCCTTCAGCTTTACACTAATTATTGATATGGGTCCACCATTTCAACCCTCAGGGTGGAAAACATTACCAATTACTTAGGCAAAATGAAACACTACCCAAATGGACAAAGGTAAACTGTGCAGAGACATGCTTTCTATCATCCCTGATCAACATTTACAAAGAAAATCCACCCCAAAATTGAAGGGTATTGCAAAACTGCCCCCTCAGGGTGTGCTGCTTTCATCTACATCCTCTTATACAAGACAAAGCAACACTTTGGACTAGATGATTTTAAAGGTCATTTCTAACCTAGACAATTCAATGACTTTTGAAGCTTCCAGTGAACAAGGAAAGCCTACCAAAGCAAACACTGTGCTGTACAAATAAGATCCCACCTGAAAAAATGATACAAAATAAAATGAGTGATGTTATGTACCTTAGCATGACCCAGATATACTTCAACCAGGACAAGTAGTGCAGGAACTTGTAAGGCATGAAATATGTGTGCACACAGGCTGCACAGCTTAGAAAAACACTCTTTGAATAGTCTGAATACCAACAATCAGTGCCAAGAAGACTACAAGTTTTGGAGGAATACTGCTGAAGCGACACTTGCTCCAAAACAGGAGATCTATGTTCCTGTAAAACTCCAGGATTCAGCCAGGCTCCTCACGTCTTCCTTCATCTTACACCTCGTAGGCTTTCAGCTGCTTTTGTGTTATGAAAAGCATTTCAGCAGCAGAGAGACCTGTTTCACACTGGTACCGCTTAGTCACTATAGCGTAGACAAGCAAGATGCATTTTTTAGTGACAACTACCACCGTAATCGCTGACAGCAGCAAGCTGATGATTTGCCAAGAGCAAAAAAAAAATTGTGTCACTTCTTTAAGCCACTTTTTATAAACTCTAAAACCTCAATAATTTACTCCTACCTTCCTATCTGAAGCGTGTTGATCAGCAGCTCCCATTCCAGTGGGAAGCTGTCCTTCCAGGAGGAAGCTGTCAGACTGATTAATATGAATGTAAAATTACACTATTAATACTACCCAAGGGCAGATTTTTGCTGAATATAAACTGTCATAGCTGCTCCACTGAATCTTAGACTGCAAACTGCCATAAACTGTATCAATAAAGAGATGCTCCTCTTCCATTTTCAGGAGCCAGGAGAAATGCTGAGGCAGGCAGAGGATGCAGGGAAGTGTTTGCACAAGAGAAAAGAGGAAAGGAGAGCACCAGAGAGGCAGTGGCTTGGAGCAGATCTACCTCTTCCCTTGCTGGGAAAACAGGGAGAATAAGCGCTGCCCTCCCTCGCTGTGACAGCACGGCTGAGAAGGGGTGTCAGAAGGAAAGAAGCCTGGGACAGGATGTTTCTAGGCAAAGGTGATCTTATGCTAACATAAAATTCATGCATTACATCTAAGTTCCACTTATCCAGGCAGCCCATGATATGAACCTTGGTATTTCTACTGCAGAAGGTCAAAAATCAACTTATATATATATATATATATATACACACATAGAATCATAGAATCATAGAATGGTTAGGGTTGGAAGGGACCTCAAGGATCATCGAGTTCCAACCCCCCTGCCATGGGCAGGGACACCTCCCACTAGAGCAGGTTACTCAAGTCCCTTCCCATCTCTCCTGCAGGCCCCCTTCAGGTACTGGAAAGCCGTTCTAAGGTCTCCCTGGAGTCTTCTCTGCACTGCTCAACTGCCTGGGACACTACTAAATACAATACACATCAGTGGCGCAGACATACATGTGTGTACCATAGCAGTCTCTCAGCAGCCATTTATAAAGAATAACTGGAAAAACTAAAATAATAATTAAAAGGCCAAAATAAGAGGATATAATAATTTTAGTGAAGTCTGGAGATTTTTAAGACACTTTTGTGAATTTTAAGTTTTGGTAGTACTCTGCTGACTCTGGTTTTCTAGCTCCCCCCCCACTTAAGAACACGACTACAGATTATTATATATTAGTGTATTCAATATAGTACAATAAATCTCATCCATCACAGTCAACTTGACAAGACATATTTTCCTGCAAAACAGGCATGAAAGATAAGGGACAGTTATTCATAACTGTTTTATGGTTACACCTCCTGAAAGCACCTTTAATAATGTGCTATATTTTGGTCTTCACCAAAGACTTCCAACTCAGTTGTGAATGCAAAGCATGTTTTGTATTTATGACCTGCAAGAAACTTTGTGATAGATCTCCACTGAAAATAGGAACTGGAAATAGTTCACCTCAAAAACCCATAAAGCAAAGCACCCACTTCATTTCAAGGTACTCACTGGACCCTACTCAATATTGTTGCCAGGAGGTTGGAGCTAACAAAGAGAAGAGGAATTTCTGCTTTAATCTAGAAGTCAGTTCTGGTCAGCGCATATGAGAAAAGTTTACTCTCTATATATCCACACAAACGGTCTTCAAAGAAACAGCTTTAGTTGCAAATTAACCGTGACGTTCGTCAAGAACAGATAGTCTAGCAATCAACTATAAGCTATTTCAAGAGCCAAATTCTACAAACTCAATGCAGGGTTGAATTTGTAACCCTTCAGCAGGGTTAGAGCTCAAACATAAATCTGGCCATGCACTTGGTGCTGGGAAGAAAGTTGCCAGACAGATAGTTTCTTCCCCAGTCCCTGCCCTCCTAAGACCTGGATATGAACGGTCATTAGGCTGAGCAGAAGCCATGTCACAGCTTTTGCTGCAGTGAAAGCCATTAACACAAATGCTTCCCTCAAGAGCACAAAAATAGAAATATATTTCTATTATTAAAAGAGATGCATCTTGCACGGTCAGCAAACACTTTCAGGTATTCTTCTGTCTCACCTCCACACTAATGGACTGATACCAAAGCACTTTCCCTTTCTGCCTTCTCAGCTCCTCCAAGATAAATATTAATGGCAAAGAACAGAGTAAACACTCAAGTGATTCCTCTGTAGCTACCTCAAACCGAATAAGCGCTTTAAAGTATTTTTTTCCACTGAGTCTTTTCCTCTGAATATTTTCTGGGCTTTGCTTGGGTATCTCCCTCAGTGACATTTAAAGGCTCATATGAAAATGGGTTTGATGTTTGTGTAAAGCTGCCAGGCATGGGGACAGTGGCTCTGTGACCTCCATGGCATGTGCATTCTGGGGAAGTAAACTGCAGTTTGTCTGAAATCTCTCTCTTGGGAAAAAAAATGCCCTTTGAGGGGTGGTTTTGCAAGGTGGACTGTATTTCTGAGGGTTCAGCCTCCGGGCTCTGATGTCTGCCACCACAGCCTGTGCACCACCAGCAATCTTAAGCCATGGGTAAAGGCACCTCATGCTCCCAAAAAGCATTTACAGTGGACGTGTGTCCTATGTGCTTGTATAGGGGAAATACAGGTAATATGTTCAAGGAACAGCTCTGTTAAGTATTTCTTTGCAAGCATTAGGCTTATCCTTTTAATATGGGATGAAGGCAATACAGAAGCCTGTCTATCTTACTTGAACATCTACTGGCAATCATTCGAACTGCAATGATGTGGACTCACCCCCGCGCACCACTGTGGAGCTTCTATTCTTTCATTGAGGCTTTTAAGGTTATGTCTTTCTTTCCTATAATAAGTAGAAAATTAATTAAGTTGACTAAGGCAGCATCTCTGTCCTTCCATAACATACAAGATACCTGTATGGTTTGAAAACAGCAGCAAGGCACAGTATTTTCTACTTTCCTCCTCCTCTGAGCGGATAAGACATTTTAACAGAGAACTCACTCTGTGCTACAGTATAAAATAGAGTCTAAATCCCCAAGTAAATGTAAAATGAATAGTCTCTAGTCTGCACATTCTAAAAATAGCTCACATGTACATTATGTTATGAATAATTCCTCAGTTTAGGAATAGTGAAGTGCCTTTTAAAATTTAGACCGCATAGTCTGCAATTTGGACAAACGATATTGCTAGGGGCACTTCTATTTAGAAAGGGTAAGCCTGTATAATTTTCTCTTAATAGCATTGTTGCCAGTGCTCCATTTTTCAGGATAATTTGCTTTCGTTGATACAATACTTTACACATCCATATTCATGGAGAATACCAAGGGGGTGTTTTCCATTCATAACTCACAGATATCTTTATGCTTGCCTATTACTATACCCTAAATCAACAGAGATCACGATAATCTCGTATCGTCAGTCTGTCCATAAGGGATGGGGGAGACTGAGCTGCCAAGGCCAGCTGAGACCAGCGTAATGGAGAAGGAGGAGCTGCAAGAGAAGGAGAAAGCAGTAGCAGCTGCTTCCATCAGCCTGGGTCACCCCCTGCTGTCCCTGCACCCCCTCCACCTTTCCAGCAAGCAGCCCACCTCCCCAGCAAATCCAGCCCCAACCACCATTCCCCGCTCAGGGGTCACGCAGATCCCTGTGGTGCTCAGAGATGGGCCCCATGGAGCTCCTCTGCTCCGTGCAGCCCGAGGGTCCAACGTTGGCCACCAAAGCCCTGCCATCCCCAGCCATCACAAACACCGTGCAGCTCCCCAGCTACCTCCGCACAGCTGGGACTGCCTCTGCCTCCCAACCTGCACCCCCAGCCCCTCAAAGCCAGCAGAGAGACTCAAAGCCAGCAGAGACACCCAACCTTGTCTTTCCCAACAGCTGCAGCCTGGAGGCACAACCCTCCTGTCACTCCCAGATTTCATCAATCCCCTGTGACATGTCTGGTATGGGACCTGAGCATGAGGTTTTGGAAGCCAACATTGATGGCTTCTCAATATCTGTGTTTTGCAGATTATCCACTTGAGCCAGTACAGCTTCATCTGTGAAGATACAAAGTGTTTACAACTTCATTTGAAATAAAAATAAAATTTAAAAATCAATTAAATCTGCAGCCACTATGTTCTTGGGCTTTAGATGTCTCAAACAGAACATCAAAAATGTTTGTGTATTTCAGTCTGACCATCAAGCAGCATGGGCAAACAGATTTTTTTAGGAGACTTCAATAAAAGAGAGCTAGGTAAATATGTATTCAGATGTAAACCATGTCATTTTGTAGATGTATAAACAGAAAATAAAATCATTGTTTTAGTAGAAGACAGACAAAGAATCCTTGAAAAACTGATTTAAACATGATAGAAATAAACCTGGACATCTATTTGATTCACCAAGTTAATTAGGAACTTGTTTTACTTGCAATAATTGCATATTGATCATAGCAATTACTGCTGATGAAGCTGGAGAGATGGTTTAAACACGTGCCAGGCACTGCTACTAACAGATTTTGTCTCACAGAGGCTGACCGCTATGGAAACAGAAGCCTTTTTAAGATGAAACTCTGCTGTTACTTGCTGAATTTCTCATCTTGATGAACTTAACTCACAGTTACTTAGAAGCAATTTATGAAGAGTCATGCTTTAATTGACAGCTAATTGCCCAAAGGCTTAATTGCTTCCTAACATGTGAAGTCGGACAGGGGAAAAAAGAATCCTTAGACTATGTCATTTAAAACAGAACTTTGTGGCTCAAAGAATAGTGGTCTATAAATAGTAAGAAGAAACGTTGTGCAGCGCTGCCTAATGCAACGCAGCTCCAGGCAAACGCACCCGACTTGGGGCGAGCAAATGGACAGATACTTCAGCAGCTGAAAAATCCACCAGAGGAACTCCCAGGGAACCTGTGTCTTCGGGTCTGGCAACCAAAACCCCAAACTCAGTGGGCACTTTTATTGAAGAAAGCAATATCGAAGTCCCAAGAGGTGACACCTCTTCGGGCTGATGTACTACTGAGCATTCAAGCTGTCGGTGAGCATTAACAAGTCAGATTATTCAGCTCGCAACAAATTAAAGAATAGTGAGCATTTATACAATAGATGCACCAAAAAGGACTATAACAGTAATGTTGCTTCCCACAGTCTTTGCATAATAACAGTCTTAAAAAGCCATTCTCTTTTCATTTATTCTTTTCTTCTGAAAGGCACAATTATTCCAGCAACTCAACATGCTATGCCCTAGCAATTTGTAAATGAAAAACTGAAATGCTGTTCATCAAGACAGGCAAATTAAAACAGCCTATATTTATCACACTGTTTGTACAAAGTGAAGGCAAACTGCATGTTTACCTCCCTGAACCCAACCAAAGCAGACCTAAAGCTGTAACTTCAGCTGCTTCTGGAAGTTATTCACAGCAGCTCCTGTCAAACAACTTTTTAAAGCTTCTACCCATTTTTAAAAATTGTAAACTCAATAGAAAAAAAAGCCAATAAACTTAAAACTACCATTTTTCCTACAAGATGTTGCACTTACATGGCTAAACTTTCATTAAGGTGTTATATGCATGACTCTAAATAAATAAATCACTCTTCATTTCAGGCCACAGAAAAATAAAATCAAGCGTGTACAACTAATTGGGACACGGCACAGACAAATCAAAGCAGCCAGAGAAAGCACACGATGCCGAGGAGGATGACAGCTGGGACTTGGGGCTCTTCAGGGAAACGGTTCTAAAACGGGACCTGTGTCTCCTTGAATACATAGCTCTGATAATTAATTCCTGGTGGTGATGGTAGAGGAGAAATAACTTTATACCACTCTGCTGTTGACTTTTTTATTCTTGCCCTATAATCATACACTTCAACGTCACTTCTGAGTACTAATAAAAACACACATAAATTCAAAGAGACGGATTACAGCCAGAACAAACAATATTAATCCATAATCTCTTTTCTCGCTGCATATCCAGGATCAGAAGAACTTATCTGGCACGTATCTGTGGTTTTGTTATAAGAGAAAAGCACATCAAGAGAAAGGTTTAAGTTTCCTCTGAAACAGTAGGACTTATAGAGTATACAGATACTGCCGGCAGAAAATTCTGTAGTAAATAATTAGCCATTTACTGGCTGAAGTAAACAGATGAAAACCTAACAAAATATGATTAATTACTGTAGCTGAACAATAGCACCAAGGAACTTGGGAGTGCCCTGAGCAGTTGAGCTGTGGAGGAACCGGGGAACGGGGAACAGGGAACAGCAGCAGCTGGCAAGTGAGACCAGGGGTATGGCCCGGGCCACAGCGTGCAGCCCAGAATGCGTCTGAACTTGGCCTTTAAAATTGCATAGTGTGAGCTGAGCAGAAAGGTGCTGCTAAAAGGACATGGACCTATTGGAGCGGGTCCAGAGGAGCGCCATGAAGATAATCAGAGGGCTGGAGCCACTCTACTGTGAGGACAGGCTGAAAGAATTGGGGTTGTTCAATCAGGAGAAGAGAAGGCTCCAGGGAAACCTTAGAGCCCCTTCCAGTCCCTAAAGGGGCTACAGGAGAGATGGGGAGGGACTCTGGATCAGGGAGTGGAGAGATAGGACGAGGAGGAATGGTTTTAAACTGAAAGAGGGGAGATGTAGATTAGATATTGGGAAGAAATTCTTGACTGTGAGGGTGGTGAGACACTGGAACAACAGAGAAGCTGTGGCTGCTCCATCCCTGAAGGGGTTCAAGGCCAGGCTGGATGGGGCTTTGAGTAGCCTGGTCTAGTGGGAGGTGTCCCTGCCCATGGCAGGTGGGTTAGAACTAGATGGTCTTTAAGGTCTCTTCCAACCCAAGCTATTCTATGATTCTAAAAGGGTTTGGAGTGCACGCTTAACAGATGCAAAAAATACATGTAATGGGAAAACTATCTCAAGGTGCACAGTCAAAGATGACAGCCAAACACGAGCGCATGGTATAATGTATAAAAACCTTACTAAATTAGCACAAAGAAGGAATGTATAGGGAAAGAGCTGAACAATGAAGAACTGCTGCAGGTTTTCATGCTGAGATTTGGACATGTGTTGTGGGATGTCTTACACCATTTCCAGCAGGTAGAGGCAGCCTCACTCCAGCATTTATTTTCTACCATGGCAGGTAACTACCAGGACACAACCAGGACAGCCGTCCTCCGGATGAAAGAATAGGGTCATAGTTCTGAAACAGACGGCTGCCCGTGGGACACACGGGAGTCTTGTAAGCTGTCTAGTTAATGGCTTTCATATTTGCATATATATGTGTCCACAGATTATAGCATGCCACAGTTAGAGATGTTACCCAGCTACCATGACTAATTCATTCTCCTCAGTCGGCTGCCCCTGCTCCACAGAGGAGACAGTACTTTTTCTGATAAAATGAAAATCTTTCCCTCACCCATCCTGGGTATTTTGCCTTAGCATCCAAAAAATGGCTTTGTAATACCCAAAAAATCTGTTCGTTTAGTTGCTAATGTTTCTGCTGACCTAGATCTATTCAGAACTCAATTAAACCATAATCAAAATTGAAAGCAGTAACAGGGCTTGTCCCCTCCTATACAAATCTACATAAGAAGTTAAAATGGGCATATTTTAAATCCTTTAGGTGATACACTAAGTTTAAAATTAAAGTACCTCTTTGAAATCTGAAACTATTGTTTTTCAGTTTGGTCAAATTCTCTGGAAGAAAAGCAACAATTATCAACTACCACTCCCTACAAACCTTGGAAAGGCCTGTTCTATTCTTCTGCATTTGAAAGATGAGAAGGCTAAAAACACCTCTTGCGTGCAAAACTGCCCAGAAAAATCTCAAACCAGTAGAAAAGAGGTAACATTTCTTAGGCACGAGAATGTTTAGTCAATTTTTCTTCTTACTATTGTACATGAAGACCACTCAGGAACGTATGTTAAAGCATAGATAAACATAATATGTCCCAAAATGTGCTGTCTGATCCTGGCCCTGGTGCCTGTAACCCAAAACAGTGCGAGACAAGTTCCTAATCCTGCAAGATCCCAATTCCGAGCCCACGGGGGTTATGCTGACACCTTCCCAGTATCCACACCTCAGGGACTTGCAGCACAGCCTACTTTCCTCTTTTTAAACGACAGGGAACTCGGCTGGGCCACCCCCCCAAGTGCACAGTGACATAGATGGCTCTGCCCAGAATAGATGCGAAAGGGGCTGGGGAGCAGGGTGCCAACAGCCGGGAGGGATTCACGACCAACGCGGGCTCTGCAACACAAATGCAGGGCACGCAGGGAGAGAGTTAGCAAGTGCTGGAAATTAGGTCTTCACTTGCAAATAAATTGCACGTGTGGTCACCGTAAAACCAGCCACTTTGCAACATGGACCTGCCCATTCCCTGATTCAAGCCAAAAGTCGCATGCAATGCAAATCAACGCAAATTTTCTTTATTTATATGTATTCCCTCACAAGAAAAATTAAACTCACCCAAATTTTAAGTAATGAAAACTACTGGGTTGCATAGTAATATTTTTTTAATAATTTCATTAGGATTATTCTTAAGCTACCTGGCAGAAAGTACAGCTGCAATGGTAATGGTAAGGGACAGTCGCTCCTCCAGGCCTTGGTGGGGAACCCCATGAAAGCCAGGTGGCCCTCCTTGGGGAGAGGGTGCACCATCCCTGCTCCCCACCTCACCTCTACTCTACGCTTCTCCAAGTTTTAAAAGTATTTTTAAAAGGTGATATGTCATTACAGTCAGGTGGGGGAAGTTAATATGTCAGTTGGGGTAAGAATTCACTCACATGACACTTCTGTGTCGGTATCACTTCATTTGTTGTTAGGACAATGACGAAGATGGAATGCAGTCCTACCTTAATACTTTCACATGAACTTTAATTTTTTGACTCAAAACTTGTTAAATCACCAGATATTACATGTGATTAAAGATGGCTCTACTGGCTCATAGTTTTAGAAAGCTTGATTCTTGACTGACCGTTTAAGCCTCTGTACAACTTGCTGATTACCGTGGAATAATTTTATGCACTTTTGTTTACTAAAGGGATCCAAAAGATACCTCTCTGAGGTCCTCCAAGATCACCATGGCAATAGGGTACAAAAAGACTTCGCTGCAGCAAATAGGAGAGTGCAAAGGCCAGAGGATTTCACAAATGCAATCAAAACTCAAGAAGGCCACTTACAACTACATTTTGAGCCGAAAAGCCACTTACAACTACATTTTGAGCCGAATATTGTCATTGATGGGCTGTATCTGCAATTAGACCCAAAGTGTTGCTATTTATCCTTCCCCTCAGTGTAGAAGAACAGACCATCTGGGCTGCTTTGTGCAGATAAACTGTAGATTGAAGAAGACAATTTCCAGGCCATTGATTAAGTAAGGGAGTTATTCTCAAAAACTTCATTTCTATGTGGAAGAAAACATTATTTAGTGTTATGAGGAAAGGAATTAGGAATTTTAGATCCTGTAATGCTCTGCATGAGGCACTAAATAAGGAAATCAGACAGAGCCAGGTATTTTAAAATTTCAGGTTCTAAAAGATACAGATCGGCGACTGGCAGAAACTTGCAGTACCCAAGTACCTCAATCCTGTTTACCTTAAAGTAAATTGGGCACACACTCAGTCTGTGAAAATCTCAGAAAACAACTAGCAGCAGGCTATATAAATGCCTGAAATATTTTGTCATTAATTTATCTGTTCCACAGTCTAGCTTTATGTTCACCATACCTGCTGGGGTAGATATTTGCTTTGCATTAATTGACATAGCTTCCAATTAAAAAAACTGCAATAGAAAATCTATTGCACTCTCATTTGTCACTTGATTTGGCTGTAGTTAACAACATGAATTCATCTTTTTAAATCACTCCCCAGTTACTTATGGGAACACATGCAACCCACGGTACAAACCACCGGGCAACACAGGTGTTAACATCCAAAAAGGTACTAAGCCGAGGAGCCAAATTCAAAGTTACAGCTCCCTCCAGCCATTGAAAACTTGACATGCATTAAGAAGAATATCTCCAACTGCTCTCATGGAAAAATTAATACAGTTTCAGTTCAGCAGCCTAAAACCAAGCGTCCCCACAGGAAAACAAACTTCCAAGTTGATATCGAAATGAATTTCATTAAGTCTAATGAGACCAATTGTACAGTTAACTACATAAAAACAATCATTATTTTGGATTACTCATTGAAAAAATTGTTTGCTTAAAAAGCACATATTTTTTTGTGATCAATAGTGTCCTTGTTCTAACCCCAACCATAGTATCTACAGGCCTCATGATGTTTGGTGTATTTGTATTCTGACATTTGGAATAGTAGGAAGAGTTTTTCTCCCTGCTTCACAGATGGGGAAATGAAGCACACAAAAGTTAAATAATTACCCAAGGTCACACAGGAACTCTGCAATGGAGAAAAGGCCGGCTGGTAGTGTAATTACTGAGCCAGTCTGTCTCTCTGGTGTATCCAATAAAGGCACTAACAATAGACTTGTAAAGTTAACGTAAGAATGAATTTATTTGGGGGAAAATACCCCATGTAACATGATCAGAAATTAGAGTATTTTCTTAAAACAGTCTAATTCTTCATTCTGAATAATTGCTTTGTGTACTTCTCTTTCATGTAACATGGTCCTGAACAAATAAAAATTTGCTGTTTAATCATCACAGTAAATGTTTTAAGACAAACAAAAGTAGGAATAATGGTGTAACTAAAAGCCACTGACAGCAAAAGCCCAGGGATACTGCAGTCCTGCACCCCAAGCTTTCCGACTCCCTCCACTCACCCGCGGGAAGTCGACCTTCCACCACCCTCCACCACCGCGCGTCAGCTCCAAAGGAATGCATTAAAAGCTCTCTCGCCTTCACACGGCAGGTTAGAAAGCACTTGAGATGGTTTCAGATTCCTCCTAAGAGGAGCCCGCACTCACAGTAACATTTTGAAACTTTAAACATATCGAAGAGGTTGAAATACTAAGCCTTTTAAAATAAGCGGGAAGAAACATAATTACAAGAGGCATCAATTTAGGAAAGGCTGCGTGCAGCCTTGTATTAGATTTACTACACAGAGGCAAACTTTTATCCTAATATATCTTTTATATGTTTATATGAAGTAATTTGTTTTTGATCTTGTTACCTACTGAAAGTTATAGTCCCACATCGGTGGAGCTGAGGTACTACTGCCTTTTAAGAGAAGGGTTTTTCCAGATTGCCCTTTTTTTTGCAAAGTATTGCCATATTCTCAACAGCCAGAAAAACTCTTTAACAGAAAAGCAAAGAAACGAAGGAGGCAGTAGTGTTTATGTAAAACTACAAAAAGAAAAACTTTTAACAATAACATAATTATTTAATTAAGCAAATAATTATATTGATTTAATATTAATGTTATCTGGGAATATTTACTCCCAGATGGCAATTCCTTCAACTTAACAGAACGAAAGGGAACTAGTTGATATGTAAATATAAAAACATTTCAGCAGGAACAAGCATGCCAGGAGGAAATGTAGATTTTCATTAGGCAACAGGAAAAAGCGAAGACGGAGACTACCTTGCTAATCCATGCTGATGCTCTTCAGAAGCTGCTCAACTATGACTACACGGTGTTTAGCTTTGAGAGACAAGAGTTAAACACAAAGTGTTTTGTGCTCACAGGACAGACCTTGTTAAGGAAGGAAAGCTGAAATTGATACAATTGTGGAGAGCGACATGGTTCTGTGATCATTTATTTCAAATTTCTAGTGGTTCCTAGGGAACTGCCTACATCACAGGCAAAGGATTTCATATTCTCTAAATAAAAAGAACCCACATCCAAGAGGAAAGCCATGAAAGGATTCATTCCCAGACTGGGAATAAAGTCTTGTACTTATTATGGAGCTTTATTTCCCCATATCAGCCTAAAAGTGTTTGCTCTTCACATCGTGAAGCCACTCACATTACAATTAAATGTCACTGGGTAGTTTTCTGCTCCTCATATTTTACTGCCTATGGGAGAGCTAGTTTTTAATATTTTGTATCACTAAACATTTAGCTAGACACTTACATAGTCCTCAACCCTGTGATATCTAATTTGTGCCCATCTGTCTTGAAATGATTAGGACCTAATCTAGTGAATTAATTGGGCTTGTATTAGACTCTTTCTGAATTATAATGATCACAAACATCAGCAAAATCACTGGAAGATGCTACATGTTGTTGTGAGAGATGCTGATCCCCATAACGGAGATCTGCAAGAGGCAGACATACGGATCTGATGAAAGCAGTAGCAGGTTTGGCTCAGCTGTGGGAAATTCACTACAGTTATCTGGCATTGGCTGAATTTTTAAATATTTATTTTTCTCCTAGTTCTGAAACACTGCAAATATGTCACTATACGCTTACCTCTCCTCAAAGCTCACCAGCCAGTATTACACTATACAGGGATGTTAACTAAAACGTACCACTGGACTGAGTTACTCTGCAACAAAAAGCGACGCCAAGAAGAATTTACTCTCCTCTTCTCTAAATACCTAGGTAAAAAACAGTTTTTAAAGAAGGTATCTAACAACCAAAGCCCATTTCTGAATACTAATAATTAAATAAAAGGCTCTTTTGTCAAAACAGCCAAGCCTGCTTCTGAGTGGGCTGACATTCCAGCAACAAAATAAGGAGGCGAAGAGAGCAAAAGCTTCGCAAGAACAATTGCCTTCTATGAAGACACCACACAAGGCAGGCGGATTTTGGGGTTTTTTTCTATTTTTTGTTTCACACACATAATACATTGTTGTTCTTTGCTTTCTTTCCTTTTACTCACAGCACCCAAGCACAACTGCTGTCTGCTGGGGAAGTGCCCGTGGTTTCTGCAAAGAGATATATTTATTCAACTAACTGTGGGCCCAGAACTTCATCAGATTAGCAAAGTGCTACTTTCAGCTGATGGCTCTGTCTGGGTGATCTAATTAGAAATCCACAAAGTGTCAAAGCACTGTACAAGAATCCCTCACGCTCTTCCCATGTGAGAACTGTTGAACGTGAAACAGCTGAATGCACAGTACAAGCAGATCTCCTATATGCAGAAAACTTTATGAATAGCTATGAAATTAGGAATTTATTCCTTTGGTGTTACATATAACAAATTTAACTACACTTTTTACCCCTCTCCCTATGTTTCACATTTGTATTACTAAGTGATGAATTAGTATAGTAAATCTAGCCAGGCAATGAATAACAACTTTTCCAGCAAAGGAATAAATCAGGACTCAATAAGCAAAGTCAGATGTTGCTACGACAGTGAGAAGTTAATGTGCAAAGCTGACAAAAAAAGCAAAATATTTGAATATGTTTTGCAGTTACTTTTAGAAGATATTTTATTATATTAGTACCTATTTCTATATCAGACCCTGTTCCCTGCCTTGAGCTCCTCTGTTAGGCCACACACTCATACTAAAAAAAAAAAATCACAGACCACAATTCACTTGAATAAAACCAGAAAATCTCCTCCCAAACCCACACAATTTGTGTTTAAATACTGCACAGAGATAAGAACAAGGCAATGGGAATCCAGGACTCTTTCCCAGCAGGAAAAAAAAAGCAGGACGGTACCGCATACAAGACGTGACCTGGATCTGAGCATAGATTTAAGACTGACAGTCTAAGGAGCTCAACCAGAGAGCAGGAGAACTCAGTATTAATACCATGTCTGGAAAAACAGTGGAGCCAAGATTGTATTAATGACTGGGAACAGAACAGAGAAAGTGCCTCATTATTTAGTTTGAAGCAGCCATACTTATTAATCCGCTGGGAAACACCACCACAAAAAAAGACAAACCCCACCAAGTCCAAGGAAATTGATGAGCGCGTCAAGGTGTCGCAAAATTTAGCCCTCAGATATATAGACTGTCAGTCAAGGAAATTATAATAGTAACAGTGATAGATGATCAGGACTTGGCCATGAACACTGACATTTTAGCTCAGAGTGAAGAGAGGGTGAAATTTGCACGTTTTACCTTTAGCTGTAAAAGAAGAAAAAGAAAGGCCAAGAGGAGAGCTCCCAGGGACTCTGCCAGGACATGGGGAGAGAAAGATTAAGCAAAAGGAAAAAGAAAAAGTGCTGAAAAAGAAGTATGAAAGAGGAAGAAGACAAGCCAGGGCCCAGGAAAAGCCAAGACATAAAAGCATCGTCAGGTCTAAACTCTAATTAGATCCCTGGAAGTGCACTGTGAAACCTTAGGAGTAGTACCCGGACATCAGTCGAGACACAGAAGTAAAAGAATGTGGAGTATCGTTGACTCAGGTGTGATACAATAGTGTCAAAATAAAAGTAGCGAAAGAAGCCCAAAAAACGTTTCCAAGGACTGCTCACGCCTTTGGACACCTCTCCAGGTGCTCCAGTAGTATTGGCATTTACCTGCTTGGCACACATGGATCTGCTCTAATGAGGCAGATGTGTCAAAAAACTGTTTTAGACAGTGTTGGGGTGGGAAAAGATACGCTTGCAAGGGGCAGCTCTCCATTTTGACTGCCTTAGCTCTGCCGGAAGAATGAACTTGTATCTATCAGATCAGGGTTTTGTTTTAAGCTGTTCCCCAGCACGAGAATGCTATAGCTCCAAGGAGACCAGGAAAAGCCACCAGGCTGTCACATCAAATGAGCATTTAAATTCCAAGCATTAGGACTTTCACCTCTTCCAGAGGACAGCAGCAAATGGATGACAAATATATACCTCTAGATACAGCACTAGAAACAGTTTCTTCTCTACTGAAATTTTAATATACATTTATAGCCCTCAGGATTTTTTGGAAACTATTAAAACAGTTTTCATAAATGTAATTCAGTTCCTATGCCTACAGTCTCTACTTCATTACTGGTGCTCTAGCAACATGGTTTAATCCCTCACACTCCAAGTTCTTTATAAAACGATACGCTTATAACATATTATAATCCTTATTGACAAACAAACCTATTAAAAGCAAGATTATATTCCCAGAAGGGAATATATGAGAGAAAGAAAAGAAAAAAGAAAGTTTCTTTAAGATCTGGAAAGAAAACTTAGAAAACTACAATAATAACCACACTATTATTTCTCGAATAGTGGACGTTGAAGTGCAATTGATTTTGCAGGGAATCAATTGTAAAATTAGAGGTTCATTACCGTAATCTCTCCAAAACGTTGGCTTCATACCAGGTTGAATGAATTCTAAGGAAATAGCAACGCTAATTTAAAATATCTCCTCAAGTCTTTATAACTGTAAAGCATTTATAATTTTCACCCCACAAATTTGTCATCTGGAGCCGTTTTCAGCGTGTACAGGGATTCTTATCAAGTTGTTTATCTATTTCTCCCTTACTAACAGCTTGACTGCCTTATGTCATACAACACGGATAAAACACAAAGACACCTTTTTTGTGGCTGGTACTCAACAGATGGAAGTATAAAGTCATTTTTATTGTGCTATTTCCACAATCTCTCTCACCATTTAAACTGTAGAAAAGCGATACTCCTATGTACGCTATGGTACAGGCAGGTCTGTCTGCAAGTTTTTTTTGAAACAAAGTGAGAAGAGACATTCACCTTTATTTTTATAAACATAATAAGCAACTTTTTTTCCCTTTCAAAGATAAATTAACACTTATTTGTGGACTGGCAGTGATCTGTGCTGGACCTAGCACGCTCCCCACGCTAAATATTTACAATGTAGATAGACAGTGCAATGTATTTTGGAGAAAAACGCTTTAGCCTCCAAAACTTGATACATCAATGTCATCGCTGGTTTAAAATTGTCAGCACTGTCTTAAAGAGACTTTCTGGAGTGCAGATGAGGCAGATAAACAAACCCAGCAAGTACTGTGCTCTGAAGTGGGAATAACGTAGCGTGTTAAGAAATCCATCTGCTGAACTGTTTATGAGCTTTTCACCATACACTTTTGCCATGTCTGGCAGGATTAGCAACCACACTTCTCTTAAGATACGCAAAGGAAAAATTTTAAACAATATTATTTATGTAACTCATGATGATTTTCAGTGAACTTGTTAGATGTGAAGCATTTCTTTTCCTGGCTGAAGTTCTGAACTGAGACTGCCAAACAGGCAAGCGCTTTTACGGAGACATAAATCTTAACCTTGACCCAAACGCCGTTGCTCTGGGATGCCGCAACTGTCGCTAACAACACTCTGAGGCCCTCAACAAAAGAGGGAAATTTCTCCTATCGTCAGGACCTCTGCGATTTGAACCCTGGCAAACAGGAAGATGAACATTCATCTTACACTACAGCAAATAGTATTTTTAAAGTAATTTGCAAACACGGCTCCTCTTCAGCCAGTTTGCGAATTTCATTTTTTTTATTAAATTTTTGACTTCCATTTAAACACATCAGTAAAGCAGAAATTAAGAACAGCCTGCATTTTCTCCATGGAAGTACCATATAATTTACAAATAGAATAATCTTAACTGCATTGCCTTTTCTTATTATTATTACTATTATTTTTAAAAACTGAATTATTTCCCTTCTATTTTGCTCTACCTGATTTTAGCCATAGTTCTGAAGCAATCAGGAATCTTTAGAATCGGTTACTAAACCATCGCTGCTCATCCACATAACTCAGACTGATTCCACTGAAGGGACAGACCGTATTCACCACACTTAAACAGATAAAACCACACTTTACAAAGACCCAGCCTAGACAATTACTCAATTTAAAAATAAACAAACCCTAAACTAATCACTGAATAGCTTTAGTCCCTTAGGTCTGAAACTCATCAGATCAGAGCTGATTGCCACCTACCACTCAGTTCCCTTTGCCATACAGGAGTAAAACTAATTAACTCACCTTTATTATTACAATAAAATGCAATGTTTAAGGCCTTATTTATAAAGCTTAGAGCTATTAATAGATAATCTTTGAGTTTTCTCTCTAATTTTTGCTATACTGAAAACACAAAGAAAACATCAAACTGAATTTGTTTTATATCAAAGAAATTCAAAATTAATAAATATGGCTGAGATGATGCTGAACAGGTTAAGATCCATGAAATGGAATCACAGACATCTTCAATTACAAAATGAAAATAAACCAAGAATCTGTGAAATGCAATCAATGAGGCCAAGAGAACAAAAGCTTACTAAACAAACATAACAGTATGTCATTTCAGTAAGACTGAAATATACCCATATTGGCTCTAATGGAGGGAGCACCTAAACTCTAGCTTCAACTTCTAACTAAATTTATAGCAACTTGTAACACATTCAGGTAAACAAAAAAAGGAATAGTATGGGATACTATGTATTTCGCAACTAGATCATGTAGAAGTGACGGAATAATATGATACAGATATTATTTATTGATTATTTGGGATTTTATCACCACCACCTTGCTTTAGAGCTGAACCAGATTAGCAGTGGCCCAGCACAGAAGAAACACCATCAGCTCCCTCATCCTCTGCTGCATGGAGCTCATTTATCCCCAGTAACTCCCATTCCAACCATTGGTGTGGAGACAGTCCTTTTTCTCTCCTAGTGACACCGTTTTTCTAGGAACATGCTGCTCTGTTTTAGCCACCTTCTGTCTGTAAAAGGCTACTGCTTACTTCACAAGTTCATTGCTAAGAACAAAACATTTGTTAACATTAAGAACGCTGCACAAATTCAAAGATGCATACACAGAGAACAGCTTTCTTTTAACCAGAGCAGTGGCTTCAGTGTCTAAGATTTAGTTTAACACAGGAGACACGCACACATCGAGGGAAGTATTTCATAGGGAAGCCGTTCTGCAAGCCGGTTTTAAGAGACTCCAGAACTGCCAGGTTATGGCACATCACTTGAGTTTCTACGGGCTTCACGACAAGTTGCCTAGAGCCAGTGCCAGGAGACCTGTGTATCTTTTCCAACTCAATTTATGGAGCTCAAAATATAAAGGCTTTGCAATACTATATTTTACTTGCCTTTTAATGGCTAGAAGGAGAGAAGTGCTGTTACTCCTGCTGCCAAGATTCTTCAGCTCCAAAAGTGCAGCAGCTACTTTTAGATCAGAGAGTCCTCAGATTCAACACCCACAAAGTTTCTTCTCTATATATTATGTCTGTTTTGCAGCGTTGTAATGCTGTTAACTCTGTAATGAATATTAATATAGCCTTTGGGGAGATTTGCTCTGTCTCTACTATGCCTCACGTATTATGAAGCACTTTTAAATCTGCAATAACAGTTTATCATATCAGAGACAAGTAATTCATTGTACCCCAGCACAATGGATGCACACGCAAACCCATGCACTCAAAACACCACCTTAATTACCTCTCCTGCCTTCTTCCCACAAAATATATTCTTTCACAAGACATGAACTATGGCTGGCTTCTGCTGCTGTAGTTTAAAAAAAGCATGCAGGAAAGCAACACTGCTAGTCTCCCACACCTCTATAACATTTCTAAAGAATCAATTACTTCTCCTATAGCTTCCCAGACTGACTCAAAACTACAAGCAGTTTAACATCCAAAAGTAGACATACAAATTGAAAAAAAGAATACAGCAAGGGATGAACAGTGAACACTTGTAACAGTAGGGCCACAGGAGCTAAGGTAATCTTCAGAGGCAATGAGGAGTTTGAAAAGGCACAGGAAAAAATTTCTAACGACACACAGGTGTAAAAACCACACGGAAAGATTGGGGGGGAGTAGGAAACAGCAGAGAGTGAGTCACAGAAATACTTGAAGATTGCCTCAAGGAGCCAAACCTGAGGCACTGCCCTTACAAGGAAAAACAGGTTCTTTATGAGATGTTTACACAGAAAAAACAATGTTTGTGCATTGAAACCCAGCTAAGTGGTGGTCCTGCTCTATGTCCCCTCTCCTCTTGTCCCACTGGCTCCAGGGTGAGATCATGCCTGTAGATACCAGCTGGGAAAAACCCTGCTTCTGCCAGTTTAGCTTTCTGAAGCAGCTCTTGACAGTAAGTCAAGTGTTGGGGCAGGAGGAAGGCAAGGTCGGGGCAGCAGCGAGGGGAAATGGCCTCTTTCAGATCAGTTTGACACTCCAAACCCACATCCTGGTGCCTTCTGCTGAGCAACTTACTGTTGAGCAGACGAGCTGTGATACACGCGCCTCAACGAGAAGTAAAAACCACTTTTGCAGTCTCAGTCATCCCCCTGGAATAAATTAGTGTATTTTTTACTTTAGAGCACAAGCATCTGTGAGCACAGGCACAGCTGGGTGCTGTGGCCGAGGAGGGAACCTGCAACTGGTGGAGGGATCCCCAGTAACGTTCAACCCGGGGTCAGATCTCAGGGAGCACTAGCTGGTAGCTTTGAACTAGTTGGTTGCCTTTAGCTAATTTCAACGGCATAGAACACACAGCTTGGCAGAAAAAGTAACTCTCATCTCAGTGGAGAAGCTCTGCGGGGTTTTATTTCGCTTGCTTGTTTGTTTGCTATGATATAGCAGGCTATAAACAACAAAAGCAAACTCTGCAAAACCACCCATCTTTTGGCTTAGTGAGGCATGGCCAACCTGGCTACATAAAACAACCTCATTTCAATTCAGTCAGCTGACAAAGCGCTGGGTTTTTATTAGGACAGTACCCAAGGGGGACTGTGGAATTAGGAATGCCCCCCTTTTTTTTTTTGGTAGCACAGTGAAACTGTGGAGGAAGCAAAGTCCACGGAGAGTTGATCCAACAGTGAGACAGAAAACTTTTAACTCTAGTTTTCCGAGTGTCCAGAAGAAAACAAGTAGGGTAGGCAGAAGGCAGCTCTGCCAGTTAAAGTTTACAAGGTAAAACAGGACACTCTGCGTTAGAGGATTTTTAAGAACTTTGTTTTGATGCAAAGTAATTTAGTGCAAACAAATTAAATGTCAATCTACTGGAACCTCTGCATAGAGATGAACCTTAAGAAAATACAGGGTACAGTCTGTGGAAGACTGGCTAGAGCTATTTTTGATGAGATTGGAAAGAAACCTATTCTGTGACTCTAAATCCAAAGCAGGAAGCTCTACATATGGCAAATTTCCTGATGATATCTTGTCTAACTTTAGATGGTATTACTCACTGTGCATTAATGCTTTTTACATGGTGTCCAGTAACTGAGATGTTCTACTGTAATTGTTTTTTCTTCTTTTTAAAGAAGGTATAACATACTCCACTGAAAGAGCCACCAAAATACACGTATTTACTGTATTAATGGTTTTTGAAATATTTCAGACAAATGTTTTAACACAAAATTTCAGAATTATTAGAACATTTTTCTTTCTACTAGTATAAAAGCAGGTTTTTCTCAAAGGCAGAGAACAGCAGGACCACCTGAAAGGCAAAGGACTTGGATGTCTCCCCATGACGTTGGCACTGCTCTCTCATGCTGATTGCTGCCACATCTGCCCTTTTCCACATCTACAGCTCTAAAAGGCTGACAGTGGAGTGCAGATTATTTGATCAGCCAGAAATACGTAACTCTTGAGCCATTTCCTCATTTCCCCCAATCCACTGGACTAATCAGAAACTGTTAAATGTTTTAAGTGTACTTGTTACAACAATATTTTCACAAAGCTTTCACTCGCAGAGCTCAATTTTGTTGAGTAGTAACCTTTTGACAGGGCCATGAACTGCTAAAATCAAAGCAAATTTCCCATTGTACCTCTTGAAACTTTTTGTTGCCCTCCAGGTTTCAGTGGAACAGCAGTTTGCATTGTGGTCTTTCCTCTATTTCATTCTTGCCACAATGGCATCTGAATTTAGCACACAATCTAAACTAACTATTGCCAGTTTTTGCCACGTTAAGTCTTATGCAAACATTTTATGCCCAATATCACACTGAGGATTTTTATTTCTGCATTTAAAGACTAGGACTTGACTTGAGAGCAAGTGGGTGTGTGTGCGTGTTTGTGTATCTGACATATTCTTCATCTTACTGATTAGCAGACCGAATCAAAAGACACATGACCTAAGAAAGCTGACTGATAAATAAATTTCTTCTACCACTTATCACCATTTCGGTTAGGATGATCCCTCTCTCCAGACACAGCATCTCTAACTGAACAGCAGAAGGATTACTGTAGGCACACAGGAGGTGTCCCGGAGGATGAATTAGGTTGCATTTACTTTTGCCATTTGTGGTAAAATAATTGTGGCCTCTCTGATAAAACAAAGCAAGGACTGCTTCTTGGAAATATTTATTCAGATATATATAAAATCCTGCCTTGGAAGAAATATATATTTAATTTCACATATATTTAAGAATAGCAACTGGATATTAATACATCACAAAGAAAGAAAATGTTCTTCCTTGCAAGGCAGTCCAAGGCAGCGATTACTTGTGGGCATTGCTTGAACATGTCGTCACATATTCAAGACACTGTATGGAGTTAAGTGCACCTAAAATATGGTAACACATTTTCTCCTAATTACAAACAGAAGATGAGGGCTGTACGCTTCAGTGCAAAGTTTTTTACGTAGGAGAAAGGAAAAAGCAGATGGGGAATAACATCACATTAACTCAGACAGGCGAGAGCGGCTAGCAACAGACCGCATCCGAGACACATCCTGCTACAGACATCTTAACACAGCTAGAGAGAATCTCAAACTGGAAAATATTCAAATGAAAAAATATGCATGAAAAAATTAGCACATTTAGAGGTGTTTGGAAGTTAGCATTGCACTGGAAGGCCAGAGTAACTTCACAGCTGAGAATTCATAGCAGTGACCACTCCCGCAAAGATTTATCAACTCCCTGCCAGCTCTGCCCACTGACTGGAGATTTTCCATGTGCTAAAGTCTTTTTATAACATCTTGAACTTCAGCGTTTGACCTCTATCTTGAAATGGCTTTTTCCTACTCAGTCACCCAATAGATTTATAGATTTTGCAAATAGGTGTTTGTGTCACCGGCCAAATTAGATCATTTTAACTAATGATTCTGCGCTTATCAGTTCCTTTTTCTCTATTATAGCTATGGATAATATTTTGAGGTCTACTGGATTCACAAGGTTATTCTTTTTTCTCCTTTATTGAAGAAATATTTATTTTTTCTCCTTTTACTGAAGAAAACTGCTTGTGTCCAGTCAAAATACTGTCAACTTACAGATGAGTTCTGTTTCAACTTCTGGCTTTGCTCCTATGAAAAAAATAAGATTAATTCAAACTATTTCAATTTCTATTCCCAGACAGACTTGCTCTGCTAGCAAGTGTTTGTCAGTTTGCATCACAGTTATAATGGTCATTCCCAAAAAGTGTATTTCCATGTCTCTCAAACTTAGATTAAGATCTTTTCTTGCAACACAGCTGCTCAGATGACAAATTAAAGAACTTGTCTCTTCTTCAGCATAGAAGACTCTTCCATACACTGCTGCATGATTTCTGCAAAGTAGTTCAGAAATTCAAAAAAATAATAATCATATGATTTTGGCACAATGAAGAAGAATCAAATTCAGACTGAAAAAATGTAGTTATTAGAGATTATCAGCCTTTATAATATGGCAAAAGTTTCTCTTCTCTTCTACCTTCCCTCAATAGGTAAAGAATTGAAAGTGAGTTTTCCAAACTTAGCTTTTCAAGAAGAGAATGTGCACTGAACTCTGGAGGACAGCACTGCAACCAGTATTTACCACGGGATGGTCGTTACTTCAAAGCCAGACTAAAGCATTACAGGGTTGAGGAAGATGAAATAATCACAGGGCATGAGTATGGCTACATCCAGATTTTAAAATGGCATTATTTCTCTAACGAGAAGTCATATATTAAGATGGGATTAATTTAAGATTGGATTAATAAATACAAAAATTATTTTAAAGGCTCGTGTTTACAATAGATACTCAAAATATTTTGAAAGTGCAATGTGGTTTCCACAATGAAAGAATTAGTGAAACAAGTTTTTGTATACTACCACTCTATTTCAATGGCAGATATAATATACACAGCAAATCCTCGATCTCTGACATGCTTACGCAGCTTTACAGAGGAACTAAAAAAAAACATTTCCTATTGTTTCACTTGGAACAATTCAAAATAACAAGTCTTCAAGACCCTCTTGACTAATAGAGACCTAAACACCAATAATGCTCACAGATTCTTCATCTTCTAGATGAATTCATCTATCTTGAATTCTCCATTCCCAATATTTGGCCCTGATAAATTTTGTTGATGAGCAGCTGTAACCTTCAAATAGCAAATTTTCAGTGAGACCTCTCGCTCTTTTTCAATTGTTGAAATATCAAAAAGTTTCCTTCAAGTATTCTTATCTTTTTGCCAAAGAAACCTCCCCCTTTTTTTAAGATGGAAGAAAATTTAATTAATTGAGTTCTCCCTCATACTTTACATGCCTCTTTCATGGCCTCTGTTTTCCTATATTAGCACACATTAGCTCCACAGTCTTTGAACGAGTTCCCGCAGAGCAAGACTGCTGTCCACCCAAGGCGTTCCCCTGACATAATAAATAGTTGTCATTCCAGTCATCTTCTGTCAGCCAAACAAGGACTGAAAACACCATCTGGGAGAATCACGAGAGGACAAACTACTAGTCCTGGACATCCTAACAAAAAGCAGAAATGGATTTGATACAGCTGCACAACATTGCATTTCTTATCTGCTTTTTGTTCTTCCTCATCTCATTCCACGCACTAAATCATTTCTTTTTTGGTCTCAAACTTCTGTTTCCATTTCATCTAGATGAATGCCTTGCAACTAAAGAAGTCTTGAGAACTTTAAGCTGCAGTGGGAAAGGCAGCAGTCACATCAGGATTACAACCAGGGAGCAATGAATTATTCAGCCAATATAAATCTACATGTTTTACTGTATGGACAATTTTAAAAATATATGAACTTCACTTTTAGGGCAGTTTTAAGCAACCATTACGAAGTGGGAGCAAAAAGTTACTCCAACAAACTCTCTAATCACCTCCTTTGTTAAATCCAGTCTGCATTGACACAGCAAGGATTACAGGCAAACCATCCCCTTCCTATGATTAAATCACAAGCAAACTGCATACCTATAAGCAATGAAAGCAAAATGTCACTGACCTTAAACTTATACCCATGTAGTAACAGCTTTCATTTTAAATAAGACCTCTCTCAGCTGTCAATAAGCCTCTATTAAATACATTTTCAGTGCATGAAACCTTTATGGTTATTATCTGCTTTCAACTTAAAAAGAACAGTTACGTTTTGGAGTCTGACCTCCTACTGTTTACGTACACGCTATGACCAAACACGCAGAATGTTTCTCCCCACGCTTGATTCATTAAATGAGTATGTATGCAAATTTGTTGTCCAGAAAAAAAGAAGCATGACTAACTCTGATGAAATCCAGATATAGTGCTGGATAGTGCTTTGCAAGCTTCCCTATTCATGTTTCAAAGCCATCTAAATCCAGATTGTCAAATTCAGATTGGAATTCAGCTTTCAAGACAGGATATAAGTATTTAAAGTCTATACTTTAAAACTTGTATATAAAACAACAAAACCTAGCATCCACAGAATGAATAATTAGTAGTAAATTCTCTCATACACACTTTTATCTTCTCTTACTACCTAGAAATCCCAATTCCAACCTAATGAACAATGATCTGGTTTCATGCACAAATACCAAGTATTAACTCCCACAACAGCTAACAAATATTTCATTTAAGCACTTAAACATTTCAACTTTGTTGTTGGGAAAAATGAAGAGGAATTAAGTAGGTCTGGCGGAGACAGCAGAAGATCTATTTATACTGGAGATAATCTATACTACTGTGCTGAAGTGCTTATTTTAAATAGCTTCTTTGCATATTGCCAGCATGTGGCTGTTGTAAGAAGGAGACGCACACAGGCTAACTTTACACATCATTATTCAGTCTCAAAGGGTGCTGCAACAGCTACACGAGACGTGGTACTCAAGATAGCTCAAACGTGCTTGCACATGCCACAGTCACAGCGGTGATGGGGATACAGGCATGCCTTCGTCTCCAAGCCATCATAACCTGATACAATTGTGCATTCTACTGCAATATTTCTCCTCATCTTAAGACACATTTAAAATGAGTGTTAAATCCATTATAGCCTCAGGCTTCTGTACAAGATTCTTTTTTTCTTGATTAAGAACTCATCTGGCAAAGCAGGAGTTGGCTCTCTGCAAATCTTGAAGTACATTATTACGGTCCACTGCAATTAGGAGAGAGATACTGATACCCAGGACTATGCAATTGTACTCTTAGATCACATCCCAGTCCAGCATGGGAATACCCAATGCTACAAGATACACATAAATATATTAAGAGCCTGTGCATCTTGCTCAGAGTAGTCATCTTTCCTTCTTTACTTCTGTCCCAAACAACAAAAACCTCTTCTATCAAGAGCTTTGGAAACAACTCAACTGGAAACAGAAGAGGCTGATGAATACCTAAGAAAACTCAGAAACTTCTCTTTACAGCTGCCCACGCACACAGATGTTTTTGTGTTGTCACTGCTTCTGTCTGGGCTGGTGGTGGCTTTCATTAGAAGGTCCTTGAGATAGAGCTATCCAGCTGCAGAGGCAGTGGTGGCCATGATTATTACACACACACACGCACAACAAAGCCAGCTTCCATAAGTCAGTTCAGTACATGGGTCCCTCTTGATCCTTGTTTCAACCTTTGTTTTCAGGCTGAAACAGATGTTCTCATCTTTACCAGAATCAATTGAGAAACAAATTAATTGATCTTGTTTTTCTATAGAAAGGAAGGGACTTGGCTTGTTTCACTTTTATTTTTTTAAACTTTTCCTCAAATCTCACTTTGGAATGATGAGATCTTCAGCTTCTATTCTTTGATAAATTAAGGAGTCAAGCTCTATTTATGCTGTAAATAGTGTCCCAAAATGCTATAAATTCTGCTAATGAAAGAAGACGACAGATAAGAAAGCCTGCCCTTACGTCTCCCCTTTCAGGTACATGCCCCAGAGTCAGTAGGTACCCGACAGAAGTGCGAGGTACGCACCAGGCAGTTGAGCCCATCCTTACTTTGGTCCCTTCGGAATTCAGCTGTAATTTAAAATAGCTCTGCTCTTTTGAAGTTCATGCAAATAAGAGATCATTAACATGTTTACTAATTCCAACTGGTTCAAATGGTCTCAAATATTGAAAGTTATCACATTTGAAATAATAATGTTGCACAGCCAGGACAAGTCAAAGAAACACTGACTTCAGATTTCTTACTGAAGTGCAGGGAATACTGGTAACTCCTGAAACAGCCCAGATCCTCCTCTGATTTATCAACCTAAAGCATCACAGCAGAGAGTTAGAGAAAAAAACCACAGAGCTACCAGTTTGAGTTCCCTCCAGGCATCTGTACACCTGTGCATGCCTGCAGGAATCCAGGACAGTGCTTTCAAAATCCAGACGCAAAGAGGTGCTCGCGCAAAGTCCTAAAGTACATCGATGGGAACTGTGCTCCCCAGGACACAGCTGTCTGCAGAGGTGCTTTAGTGAAAAAAAAAACAACTTTCCTGGAGTGTTTTGAGTCATTTTCTTCCTATAAAGACAATTTCATGACAGGCTCTTGAACTCTCCCACTTGAATAAGTTCTTGGGTATTACAGCTTAATGACTGAAGTAGAGAGGGCAATGGTGATGCATTTTGAAACTGTTTATTGGGGAATCTTGATTTTCTGGCAGCTCAGGTACTGGGCTGGGCTCATTCCTACTACTAATTACCTACCCCTACAAAATATTCACATTGATGAATGCTCCTTTGGAACATCCATTATCTTTCTCTTTTTTTTTCATTTAGTATCTCACTCATTCTTGTTGCACAGAAATAATGCCTGTAGGTGTGGAGCTGTTTAAGTGTTAGGCAATAGTAAGATCCCTGTTCAGCTGGGGTACACACCCACTTTCTTCATTGGGTTCATTTGATTTCCTCTCCTCATGTGGCTACACAGAGACACAGTAAAACACAGATACCCTACTCCCACTTTAATTCATTTAATTTCCTTTTATTGTTCCCAACTCATCCCTCTTCACCTTGAAACACTGCTCACTGCTAAGGGCAATTTTCTTGTGATACGGCACTTTAATTCAAGAAAGATCGGGCGGTCTTAAATGTTTTATTAACTTAATTTTGAAAGTCAAAACCAAAAACACAACTAGATCTTCTGGGGTTTTTCGTGAAAAGAATAAAAAAAACCCCTATGTTGCCTAATTTAATTTTTCTTTCCTTATTTAAATCAGAAAAGTTACCCATACTCACTTCCAGCCTCTACACTGCTGCTGTGTTCACATTCACAGCCTCTTAGAAGTTGGTCTCCTGGGTCAAAAGCTTCCAGAAGATTTAAGTCTTCCAGGGCATTTATTTAACTCTCAAGATCAGAAAAATTAGAGAGGAGAAAGAGTACTGCCTCAGGAACCCAAACTGCAACACCTGCAGCAGTTAAATTGCAAGCAGTAGATTGCTTGCAGTGACTCTCCTTTATGTTGCTCAAGAGAGGACAAATTATGCCAAGTTTTCAAGTCTTGCCATCAGCTCCCTGCACTGAAAGACTCTTGTTGGCAGAGAAAGGGAACATCGAGTCCCCCTTCCAGAGAAGCAGGTGAGCACCGAGATTATGTTCAGCTTCTCCCCCCACGCGGTAGCACAGAGAAGGGCTGAAAGCTCTGGGGGTTAATTCAGTTAATTGGTTATGTGCTTGGGTCTCCTGAAACTGCCAGGCAGACTTCTTCCAGCTCCAGAAATGACTGACCAAGTGCCAGACTCACAGGTCAGGCACACGATGAGTTCATGACATCTGCAGTGAGTTTCAGCTATCAAACCAGCCACCGGGACCAGGAGTTCATTTAATGAGAAACCAGCTGTGCTCCTCACCCTTCTCATGTCATGTCTAACAGCTGGTCATCCTCTCACACTCATGCCTTTTAATTTAGATCACTTTTTAAACCAAAAATTCTGTTTCACAACAGAATGCTGAAAGAATTAATTTAAAATATGACAGACAGTAGCACAGTGCTTGCCCTAGGTTCAAGTCAGGGTTTCTCACAGTGACAGGGACACGTCAGTAACATTATTTTAGCATGAAAGACAACCACTAATATCAATGCTAGTAATGTGAAATAAGCATTGATGCTGCTGGGTCTTAGGTGCCATTACTTTCTTGATAACCACATTAAGAAACAGAACTGAAGAGTGCAAAACCCAGCAGGCAGGTGATGGTGTTACATTAGATAACGGAAGGCTCACAGTTAACGATGTCGGTGTCCAACGGAGAGAGAGGAAAAAAAAGAAAGGAGCAGTTGCACCTGGAGGAGGAGAGAGGGACTATAAAGTTCTATTTTCAGTTGTGTTACTGACTTGTATCAGACCAGCCAAGGGACATAAGCAGAAATTCAAGCCTGTAAAATGATCTGAAAACACCTGTTCACAGAGGTATAATATGTTTTCGTAACACTCTTTCGAAGTACTTTGAGTCAGAAGCACAGTGAGGTTGACTTAAAGCCACTGTGAAAGACAAAATGCTAAGTTTTCAATTTGTACATAAAAAAAAATCTCAATTAAACGGTGTTTGTCACTGAAAATGTATTTAGCTTTCCTATCAACTGGGAGTGCTGGGAAACTCAGTAACAAGACATTCCAGTAAAAATATCTCTCTTCACTATAATAGGTTTGAGGTTACGGCCTTTCATATTATTCATCAACATGATTTTCGTCTTCCTTCACAGTCAGGTTTTTCCTTAATAAGAGATGCACAACCCACATGCCAAAAAAGCTTTTAAAACCTACATTCGAAACAACTAATTCGAATATGCAGCTGGATACACTTTCTTTTGGCTCTTCTGCCATGGCATCATAATGTTGTTTATAGTTTATTAGAGGCAGCCATCTCAATTGACAGTCTTGAAAGTTTACACAAACACTTTAGAATATACAAACTCTCCAACTCATGCAACTGAAATTGTGGAGTTCAAACCCCAACACATCCCAAGAGATACTCTAATTTACTCAGAGTATTTTTCTAGTCAGCACATGCAGACCTCCAGCACAAACCAATATGTAGCTACTGTCTTGAGCTGCTTTATGTCACTACCAGGCAGACTACCACTGTTCTTTAAAAGGAGGCAGATAAATTATATACAAGTTGCTTTTTAAAAAAACGCACGTTATTTAAAAATAAAACTATTAACAAAATTTATATCTCAGGGCCTGAAAATATAATCTATCACCTTAATAAAATAACAGATTAGAAATGGCACACACTTGCCTCTGAAAGTTAAAGAGAAATACAGTTACTGAACTGGTAATATCAAAGTACCATCTCTCCTACCACAGCTACTGAGACAGAGCCTTTGAGCACATTTAGGCGAAGACAGCAATACTTGAGCAAAGAATACCTTAAAGGGTGTCAAGTTCTCATAAGCAGGAAAAAATGTGGGGTTTTTGAACTTATTGACTATCTTATCATCACTCTCTTTGAAAAGCTTTGCTTGATTACATAGAATTACCTCAAATTCTTGTCTATCCTGCTCTAATACAAGTTATAACTGGAGGCTGAGGAGACAGTACCTGACCTCATCACAGACAATCTGGCTACAGAGTCCAGGTCTCGAGAGGAGATGCTTGCCAGGAGGGCCTCTGCCACAAAACCAACCTTAAAAGTCCCAGAAGTGTGTCTCAAATCAATTCACCCTCCAGGGGCTGAAGAAGTTGTATAAAGTTAGTTCTAGATGCAAATCACTCAGTAACTTCTAACAAATGTAGATGCATTATTTGGCCTCCTATTTAGGTTTTTGTTCTGCTTTTATTTACAGTTAACAATATCCACAGAAAAACAGGGGAAAAAAATCTCACCAAGTAAGTGATTGTAAATATCCTTCTCCTTTTCCAAAACAATATAAAATAATGTGAATCAGTACATCAGGATACATAATTGCTAAAATAAATACTAAAGCAAAAAAAAAGAATTCAGGTTGATGATTTAAATGTTTGTCAATTAAAACCATCACAGAAAGTGCTTATTTAAAGCACTGATTGAAATAATTCCATCCTGAAGGCAGGAGATTGCTCCTGCCCTCAAAGTTAAAAATACTATCACCATTAACCTCAGCAACAATTTTCTAATTGCCAAAGATTACAAATCTTTTATGCAACATTCATCCACAGAGAATTCAATCACTCTGCCTTCCAAAACCACTAGCGTAATGGCAGTCCTAAGGCTAGTCCCTTAAAAAAAAAAAAGTCAAACTTATGTGATGTATTTTATATGAAAGCATAAAACATTTTGCAAAATGAAAAAGTCTGTCATACCAATCTCTTTGTAAACTAATGTAGCGCCTCACATTACTATTTATGCATGAAACATAAGCAAGAAGAGGGGCTGCTTGGAGCTCTTCTCTGATGTGCTGATGCCAATTGGCACTATGAAACAGGCAGCTGGTCCTGCATTTTGTTCTCTAAGTCCTCAGCAATAAGGACTGTTGATACGTGCCAGCAAACCAGTGTCCATCAGTAGAAACAAAGAGGGCAAAGTTTAGTTTTCAGAGCATCCAGAGTTACAAAACTGTTAGTGCTCTTTCAAGAGCCATAAAGAAATGCTGCCAAAATGCACACTCATGCTTCTCTGTTCCTCTCAAACACGCAGAGAGAGATAAAACAGTATTCATCCTAAACCACAGAACTAACCCTCACACATACATCTCTTGGGTTCTAAATCTCAGGCAGTATATAAACAATGCTACACTGAAACTGATAGTAGTTTTACTATGGCTGCCTGGTGATCTTGCTAGGACAGTCTGTTATTAAATATGTCCAAGGCTTACAGCAATCTAAAATGAAGGCAAGTTACAACGCAAAAAAACACACGCTACTCTACCTTTTCTCCTCTATTCACATTCCTCTCTTCAAGTCACAAGCTCAACTTCTAGTCTCCCTCATCCTCTTCCTCCATCAGAGCCCCTGTGCCATGCTATTCTGGTAAGAACACTGGACGGTTGTGATTGCATGGACAGAAAGAGCAGCAACAGCTTTTTTCCAAGTAGTTACTAAAAAAATTACTTTCCTTGTCATGGTTCAGAGTTAACTGCATCTCCCAACACCTGATCAGCAAGTATGCAGCACAAGGCCACTCACCTTCACCTCTCTCCACCAGGAATCCAGCAGCTTCCTACCCACAGACAGACCCAAGGGGGCTTAGTCCTCACATGACCAGTGGTGACCAGGTGTGCTGAGTATCACCATCCTAGTATCAGGTGATCATTATCATAGGCCTTTCACAACAAAATCTTGTTTATTCTCAATTATAGAAGAATATGTATTATAACACAACCATCTACATGTACTGTAATCCTACTGACTTCGGTCAGTTTGGTGTCTCCCAGTTAATGCCACTTCAGGGAAATGGGATTCAGTCTCCTTCCCACCATTGCTGCTTGTGAACTAGAGACTGGTTTTATCTACTTTGTAGTTATGTTCCTACTTCTCCTGCATTATTTCCCTTTTCTTCCATACCAATAAAAGGCTGAACTTAGGATGATAAGGAGTAAATATCTAATGAATATACTAGTTTTATTCAGTGGGATCATCCAGACTCTTCTTCAACTTCTTTGCTTCCCAGCAGAAATAAACCCATTGTAACCAATGTTATTATATAGATGTCACCATTAAAAAAAACATATTAGAAGCATCTTCACTATCCTACATAGTGTCCTATACATCTTTAAAAAGGCCTAGATAATTAAAAAAAAAGCAACTAGAGAAATTAGAAAAAGACATTCCATTCAAATGCAGGAAAGTAGATGAAAGCTCAGGGCTATGAACATTAAGAAAACTAAGATGATGAGCATGTTTTGCTTTCCCTTTCCTCCTGCTCCCACACTTAAGTTTCCATTCCATTCCATTCCTCACACAGCCTTGGATTGGCATTTTATTTAATGTTGATCACTATCGGATATTTGAATACCTCAGCTTTGGCGTGTGTTTGGAGGAGACGTACATTTCAGGGAAAGTTTAGGCAATTCTGCGGTGCAGTCCACATGTAGACTACTTGCAAACAAATCATGTTCACATTTAAAAAGCAAGTTTAAAGAAGTGCAAGTGAGCCGTGGCACACCAGAGAACTATATTATGGGCCACGCACTTTCACTTATAAGAAGAAATGTTTCATGCCCTCCAGCAGTTTTCTATCTGGTAGAGAATGAAAAAGTAAAGAGATTTATTACATTAAAAAGCATATTGATTGAAAGCACTACTGTATGACAGTTTCAGCTATCATAACAGAACTTAATAAAAATCAAATGTTTACCCCTAAAGGGGATTTTGAGAAATACAGGCTTTTTCAACATTTATGACAATGAGAAAATTTGCAAGGGATAACATTTTAGCGCCGAAAGTAAATGCAAATAAATGTTCATTTCTCCAGGGGAGCTTTGAGGTTTGCCGACATTACGTGCTATGGATAATTGCATTGTGGTTTAGCAGTGAAAACACGTACTTTGATTGTCTGGCTGGAGATGTCAGCTGCTCACACAGCTGTGAATCAGACAAGGTCGGAGATGATGAGAGCCAGCAATGTTTCAGCATCATAATCAATTCGTATCAGCAGCAGCAGGATTGGTACTCCGTGCTGCCATGCGGCCCTTGGAAGTTCATTATGGCACCCAACCGAAAGAATGATCTTCTTCCTCTCCCCTCGTCCACTTCACTCTGTCACTCAACAACTCAGATGCTGGTCCTCCCAGAGCCCAAGTCCCTGGCCCAGCTCAGTGCCATACCTAACCACCCAGCAGCTACTTTCCTGGAATAACTCTTCTACAAGAGTAGAAAGAAACATAAATTTTCCCATTCGGGTTATTTTTACAGCCTGCAAATTACTCTAGACCTGAAAGCCTAGTCTTAAGAAGTACTTTCTGTTCTTTTTGTTTCTTGAATGTGATCAAGATAGTTCACTTATACCGGATCAGGAACAGCTCTGCCATCTAAATATCAGGCCTTATGGCACAAACGGGCAATTACTCAGACTACAATTTACACTCTCTCACTAGTCTCCCCCACTTACCCTGACTCGAGTATTTATTAGTATTCTGGCATCTGAAAACCTTTTTTCTTGTAAACTGCAATGAAATTTACATTTTTTTAAAGTTATGCTGCTTTCAAATGAAATCTCTACATTTGGCAGTAAGTTTTAAACTGTTTTAATAAAAACCCTAGCTGAAGTGTTTAATATTAGCTAAACAACAGAAGCAAAAGCACACTACACTAACAGTCCAAAAGAAAGAAATCCTCCAACTTTTTGCAATTACCAATTCTGCCTACAAGTTATAACGGCCCAGAGACCACGAGCTGTCTGTCTGTACATCTTTGTAGAGACAGAAACTTCCTTTTGGACTTGCCTTATCTGTCATCATTGTTGTCTTATTACCTTCAGGGTGAACTGAAACTCTACAGGGCTAATAAAGACAAAGGGTGATTAAATCTTCATGACCTTCTTTTACATGGAAGATCTCTTGGGCTGGCCATGAGCCAGAGAAACTGGTCTGTCCAGGTAGACTGGTATCTAGTGACAGAGTCACTGATGGTGAACTGCTGATGATAACGTGAACCTGATTAGGAAGTCAGTAGCAGAAGTGAACCTGAAGTTATAAAAGCTGTTTTAATGACAAAAGAGCCTCACTCATACCTACTCCCTATTTCAGAAAGCGGTGGCACAGGGCATACGTTCCTGAACTTGTTACAGAGGTTTTCAAACTGGGGCACACACGCACACCCCTAGGAATATGCAGATCATTTTAATCAGTGCGGATGTGCCACACGGTATGAGCAGCAACAGCTCCTATTACTGCTCATCTTTGGCATCCAGCCTGAGAAGCAGGATGAGCGACCTGGCAAAGGCAACTACTGCTGACACCTACGGCTCCTCCTGCGTCTGTTTGGGTCCCAGCACACACAGGGATCGACCCGGTACAAAGACCCATTGGCAAACAGAGCACAGCTTGTGGAGGGTACACCCTGCATGGATGAAGGTGCAAGGTTTATGGGATGCTCAGGTACAAAACCACGGTCACAAAATTGCCTGGACAGAATCACAGAATCTTCATGGTTGGAAGGCACCATCGAGATCATCGAGTCCAACCACACACAAAAAAAAAACCCACACCAAAAAAAAAACCCCAAACAGGCACAAACCAACAATCTCCAGCACTACGGCATGCCCTGAAGTGCCACATCTACATGTTTCTTAAATACCTCCAGGGATGGCGACTCCACCACCTCCCTGGGCAGGCTGTTCCAGTGCCTGACCACTCTCTCAGTAAAGTAATTCTTCCTCATATCTAATCTACACCTTCCCTGCCGCAACTTCAGGCCATTTCCTCTGGTCCTGTCATTATTCACTTGGGAGAAGAGGCCAACACCCACCTCTCTACAATTCTGACAGCAGGGGACATAGGTGAGGAGTCTTGCTTTGCAGGGACATAGAGTTGGGAGGATGGTGGTAGGGTCCAAATGGTGGGTAAATTCACTTAAACTTTCAGATTTTAACAAATACTACAGTGAAGAAGTGGAGCTAGAGGCATATGATTTCTGTGCATAATTATAGCAGCTGCTGCTCTTAAATTAGTTTTGGGAACTCTCCTTTCAAGGGCATAGATTCAAACAAAAAAACACTAGAGAAGGACTATACAAGAATTTTACTCCTTTTTCTAGATCTGTGAGCATCTATGCTGTGCTTGAAGCAAAGACCAAGTCCCGAACCTTGAGACTCAAGAAACATTAGTGCCAGATACCTTCGGATTGCCTTTGTGGGTCAGAGAACTTGACCGATCTCACTCATGACCAAAGAGATCAGCATGTCCAAAGGCTCCTGGGGATGGAGGCAAGTGTAGCACTGCCTGTAGTTTCACTGCTGTGAAGGCAACACTTAATTGCTGAGGAAGCATGATAGATGGGTCAGATGAAGGGGAACCAGGCTGAAGGGTCCTGAGAGCTGGGGAAAATTTAGAGGTGCTGAATTCAGTACATGGCAACCCAGCCACCGGCAAAAACTAGACAGCAGCAAAACAAAGCATCTTTACGCCAGGAGATTGTTTAAAAATTGAAACTGCCTGAAGCCAAACCTCAATTTTAAGGAACAATTTACACCATAAATATTTGGATCTCCAACAAGAGGGAGGAAAGGGAAATAATGCTCTGGTCCAAAATAGATACTAAACGCATGACATTCAAAACGGAGCTAGAGCAATCTGCCATTAATCAGCACATTTTTAAAGAATTTAAGATGTTGCTCATTTCTGAGCCTTGATCCATCTTTAGAGATTGCTTATGTATCTAAGGACATGGCCCCAGGAGTGCTACCGCAGGGTATCAAGTTAAAAAGCGCCAGGCACTCTAACGACTGCGGTCTGAACATTCCTGTTCGGGAGCTGTGAAATATCCTCCCCATCTACGGCGACAGATAAGCTGCTGAGCATCGACCACTCAGCAAGAACACACACGCAAACACTTCCTACGGAGTAGCCCGAGTTCCTCAAGTTCATGGAGAAACTTAAATGACTTTCATAACCTGAAAGTATCTAAGAATCAAAATCGATTTAATTAAACCAGTGGCAATCAGTTGGCTGCCTGTGTGCCCAAACACAGAAGCACCGATCCAAGCTAAGCTGGCAGACTACATTTAAAATTAATTGACTTCTTGATTTTTATAAAAATTGAAAAAGACTCAATTTTGCACCCAATGATACAGCTGTGAATGGCAGTGATAAGAGTTCCTACTTCCAATTACATATTTTTACACCATTCTAATCAATTTTAAGTCACAGTTTTATACAGCAAATGAGCATATAGCGTAGACCTAAAAATCCAATAAGCATGGTTTTGTAGGGTGAAAACCATAACCCTGTAACATGATATCCAAGAATCAAAACTTGGATAAATTAAACAAAATGACAGAAATGTTTCTGTGTATCATTTTGGCTTTCATTTTAGGCCACTAGTGTGGAATTTATTTGAGACTTGCACATCAACATGACCTCACCTATGTAAATATTTATTCAAACATTTAGGCATTTTGCAGAGGATTCTAGATTAGAAACTGAAGGAAATTACTATAAAAGGAAAATCATCCCAGCAGTTTCTTTTTAAAAACTGCAAAGCCTCAAAGGTTTCACCTTACAACTTGGGCATAACATCCATAAAAACTCAAAACTCTTGTTTGATTTATACTTCTATTTTATAAAATCTCAAGCCATTAATCCTTAGTGGCCTTTACTCTAAAGCATGATAGACAAATATTCCTCACAAAGTTTGCTTAAATAGTTCAGTATCAGAGAAACAGGTTTGAATTAGAATTAGCAGATCCAGATAAACTTAAAAAAAGACTTGTTAGCTGTCTCTTCTTTCAACGCAGAATAAACACCTGCTATTAGGATCAGAAACTAATAAACAAGAAAAAAATCCAAAGATCACTGAAATAAAAATATTAGGTCATTAATTCAGATTTGGTAGAAGGCAAACATTATCTTCCAACTGTCAACTATCACCTCTAATTAAATGGAAAGAATTTCCCCCTGTCAATGCCTGAAAAGATGCTCATCATCATAGCACAGCCTACACCCAGGTGAGCTCAGGTCATCAGCTTGTGAAGGGGTAAAAAATCACGTTAAATGGCATGAACAGAAGCATACAGATACCATGTCCTGTTCTGACAGTATGATTCGTAGCTCCTCTGCTGATATCCTCACATTTGGTAAATTTATGGTAGTTTACCCATTGAACTTCACTGAGGACTAAGTCATCTCATTTTTGTTAAAGGTGCAGAATATGCTACTACCGTGGCACACAGTATTTCAGAAGTTCCCTTCCCAAGCTAACCCTGTGGCAACTTGTTTGTGGCAGGCCTGAAGATGACAGCAAGTTCAGCCCAATGAATCAGGGAGGAATTAATCATGCTTTCAAGTACCTATATTTTAAATGCACAGCAGGCTCATTTAAACACAGCTGGCAGGGTGCCCTCTTTCTCCAGGCCTTACCCCAGCATTCACTTTTCCATAGTCTCAGATAATGCTAGTTAGGACTCTCACCATTATCTTCTGACCTTGCCCTTTTTTTGTCTTTGTAAGTTAATCAGTAACCAGAGACTTCTGCCAACAGTTCAAGCTACTGATTTCAAGGTCCTGTGGCACACAAGGCATCAAGTGATTTTGTATGCAATTACAAACATGAGCCATTTATACAGCAAATTCCCTCCTTTCACACTTAAACTCCCCAATTTTTCCCTACACTACAAATAAAAATAAAAAGGTGTATTTCACATACTGCAACACTAAGTCAGCAACTCGAAAAAACAATTATATCAGGCAAAATGCTCTTATCCACACCTGCAGATCACAAGGAACAAGCTTTGCCATGTTCCTATTTAAGGAGGCTACGAGAAATAAAAAGAGCAAGGTATTTTTTTATGAGACAGTTACTGAGCTTTAATTTCACACCGTCGTTACCCACATGAGTTTATGACTGCAAACAAGCAAAGGCAGGATATAAGGTACTATCTATTGCTGTAATTATTTTTAAAGCCTTCACCTCATAGGGTTAGGCAAAAACAATGATATGTGACAGAGCCATAACCATAAAACTGCAGATGGTAGCTGAGCTACTTTGTTCTTGTCTAATACTGCGATCTCATTAAACTGAGTGCTTAAACCTTAAATATTTGAGAAAAGAACCCCTTAGTAAATGCTAGTTAAGATAGATAAATCAATTTGATTAAGCATCCATCCTTTCCTTTGCTCAGCTTTCAAGCTCATTGTTTGTTATTTTATCCTTTACGTAGTTTTCCACTTCCTAATCTTCCAGTCTAGACAGCCCCAAAACTTCTAAAGAAAGGAAAAAGGGGGAGGAAAAAACAAAAAAAGGCACTCAAGCTCTCTTTAAGCCTTATAAAGAAGCTGATGAGAGAACAAATAAATATTTTCTTCTTTTTTGACTCAGTTGAATGTTCAATCACCTTGAAGACTCCTCTGGCCAAAGTCATTCAGTGAGACAACAGGCAGAAACTTTTCTTCATTCTTTGTAAGTCTACTTCTTTGCCCTCTACCTGTTCTGCATCATCATCATCACCACCACCACTATTATTATTATTATTCAATCTTCAAGATTGAATTTTTTGAATTTTCAAACTAATTTTTTATCAAAGGAAGACTGTACTACACACCAGGTATCAAGTTTTATCTCTGAAACATTGTCTTTAACAAGTAATTGCTGCAGCACACCAGATCCTTAGTTGTAACACTGAGCATTAATAGTTATTTTTGCATATTGCTTTCTCATCAAGCCAGCCACAAAATTTAAGTAAATGGCTGTCAACCTATTCAGGATAAAATTGTAAGATGGAAGAGGAAATGACATAATAGAAAAGTAGAATTTATGCAGAATGTTGGCAAGATTTAGGCAAAACCCAGAAATCTTCATAAATTAGCACTACACAGTAATTCATATTACTTGAATCACGCTTCTCTATCCTTCCACTTCAACATGATATGGCAGGAAGTCATTAAAGGAGACACACTCCCTTGTATATAGCTGGAAAGAATTAATCTAGCATCTCATTTGTGGTATTGTCTGTTTGGAAAAAGAGCTTTTCCCCATTTAGAACAGTTTGTTTCACATGTAACTGCAGAGATTAGCAGTTCTTTGTTCTTTAAATACATGTAAAGAAATGTAATGGGAGCCCACATGGAAAATTTAATCTTTACAAAGGCTTTGCTACACATGTAGGTAAAGTGTTCCCCAGGGTCATTTATCTTTTGAAAATAAACAAACAAATAAATAAAATAAGACATGCAGAAAACCAATTCAGATAGAGACCTGAAATTCACTATTATGTACATGGATTAAATAAGAGCATTAATTTTTGCTATTTCTTTTCCCTCCCCTCTTTTCCACTTACAACTACAAAACCTGCTTAGATTAAAACCTATTTTTTGTAATTTATTTTTTACTCTTTGCATAGCACATAGTTCATGCTCTTCTGAGCAGTTTTACATAAAATCTAAAGCTAAAAACTAGTTATGTCTTCAATTATTAGGTACGTATTTTCGTAGGAGTAAAGGCCACTATGAAGATCTAGGGATTTTACTAGAAAGATAAAGAAGCGATACTAAATACATAAATTTTAAAAAAATATTAACTTTAGTAAGATTTGGAGAGAGATCTGCTTAACCTTTCAAAATATCAGGCCTCACATAAAAGGCTCATACTTTGTCACTGAATCAATTAAAGCAAGTTCTGAGGAATCAGAATACAAAAGACAAACGAGCTTTCCACAGATCAAGTATTATCATTAATATCTCTTACAGATGTAATTCCAAGATCCACAACAAAACAAACAAAGAAACAAATATACAGGGCACATTCGAGTCCTGTAGCTATTCTTCTCTCCGTTAGTTTTGCGGTTATTTAATATACTGAGCTTACAACCAAGTGTAGGGCAAGATACATATATGATATAAAATTAAAGAAAGAAATAAGATCTCCCTTTCACAGTGCCAAAGTCTAAGCCTGTATATCATCCTTCTATCCATAACAATCTCAGAATACTGTTTAAAAACATGACACACATATTCCCGCAAACTTGTTTTGGCTGATCAGTTCAGACAAGGAAATCTGTCAGTTTAAACAAAGGGGAAGGCAGCAGAAGACAGAGCACAGGCACCTTCCATCCAAAGCCTCGGAAAACAAGAGATGGACCAAATACACCGATTAGAGTTAACATCCCTTCAGAAGAAGGTACCAGCTTGCGATATATATTTACATTTCTACCTTTATTCCTCGAAGGCCAAGGGACAGTGAACTGGCACCAGTACGCCAGTAAGAGTTGGCACAGCTGCGCCCCAGCTGAATTCAGACATAAAGAGGAAAACAGGGTTCAATCATGACCAGAATTTTTTACGAGGCTGACAATTTTCATTATCCCAAGTTTTCACATTATTTTAAAGGGGGCAAAACGCTAGACCCTGTGAGACAGCAGTAGCACAGACAAGTGACTCCCTTTACAACCATGCAGGCAGAAGAGCAGCTTTTTGATTATGTGCCTGAGGCCTGGGTTTTCCAGGCAGCACTTAGAGGTTTAGAGGGGCAGCAGCTGCCATCCTTGTGCTCCATTAGTGTCCGGTCACTGCCAATGCCTTTCTGGGACAGGCTTTTGACTACTTGATCTGTGAAAGCAGCTGGAAGAGCACCCAAGCTCTCTTGCTGCCTTACCCCTCCTCAGCAGGAGCACTTACATGACAAACTTCAACACTTCTCTCCAGCTTCCATCATCCCAGCAAAACCCATCAGGTGATCTCATACCCAGCACAATGGTTGGCTAGAGCTAATTTGTCACACAAGGACAAATTCTTTGTCCTTTTACACAGTTATGAAACATGTGCTTTGTGCTATATGAAAAGCTACGTGGCAGCACCACAAACCTAAAGGAAGAGGAAGTTTCAGCATTTGTCATCTGAAATAAATGAAGCATCCCATCAAGCTGTAATACTAATTACATAGCACAACCTAAAGGAAATCACCCTGCCTAAAAAAGCTAAGAGGTTAAACACCAGAAAGTTTCAAAATGACAGTTTTCCTGGCTTTCCGCTAGGGAGGGGACGAGTATGACAGCACAGTTGTAATGACTTAAAAACTACATGCAATTCACAAACATGATACTCATTCTCAGTGACTCGCTGGTCCTCACTTGAGAGCAAATTACTGCGAAGGCACATTTCACACACACCAGCTTTAACACTGCACACACGCCTGCCTTTAAGAGGACTCCTCTCTCACCACTGCCGATGAGCGCAGCTCCTGACAGGGGCGGGAGACCAGCCCTCTGCCAAAATCAGATCACACCACACTTCGCTGTAACAAAAGATGCCTCCAGGGAGTTTCTGCTCATCGTCGTTATTCCACGCACGTAAGAGCCACCTCCAACAGCTTTTACTTCAATTAAACCTTTACTACTGTAAAGGGCAGAGGGGGCATAAACGCATTTATACCGCGCCGATTGTGGAAGGGGTCATGAGAAATAAAGGGAATGGAGTATCGCTCAATCACTACTTAGA
>JAHREE010000176.1:960102-1015187 GCA_033628505.1 Tringa tobata | reverse complement strand
GCTGATGCTGATGAGCCAACTGCAGAACACGCATCTTCGGTCCCACAGCACGGGGCCTGATGGCAGCACGAGGTGAATTAGCTGTCTCTTTGGGGCACAGATGACTCCAGCGTGCCGGCATTTTCCGTACTGCTGAACCTGGTTACGCTTTGCTGTTGGGAGCTACTCGGGAGAGCAGAGACGGTGATCAAAGAAAGGGCACAATCCTCTCTGGGTGCAGCCATCTCAGTTCTGTAAACTGAGCTCTAGCACGTTCCTGTGAGTGGGTCTGACAGTCAGAAGAGGCAGGATCCGGCAGGTTGAAACAGTTTGGTTATTGCTGTGAGTATTTTTGTAGGAAGCAGTGACTAATTATGTCAGCCTGGAAAAGTGCAAATCCCTGTTCCTTATTTGTGCAGCATCGCTGATGGGCCACTTTTCTCTCTTAGGTAGATAATGTTCCAGGAGGAAGTTGCAGGGTTTGCTCTTTTCTTCCAGTCTTTCCTTGACTTATCCCTACTCCCACTTTCACAGTAGTGTGAGGATGTTCACTTCTCTAGTTCCCAGGAGTCAGCAGTTAAGAAAGCAAACAACTTCCTGAGTCACCAATTGCCTTTTCTGCTCCTCTTACAGTAGATTAAATTTCACTGAAAGTCATCCTCCACCCTGTGAAAGGCATCCATGTGGCAGTCTGGAATAGTGTCTTGGCAGAAGATAAACTTGTAGCAATCTTTCCATTATTCTACATAATCTATATCACCTTTTTTCCTTTCAGAGGCACCTGGAATATTTTTCTTGCTCATAGACAGATATAAAGCACCAGCGTTTGAAAGAGAATTTTAGAAGTGTAGGGGTAAAAGCAAATTCAGTTTAAATCAAATTAGAACTGGTTTGATGACTTTGACAAATACTTTTTTGAAATCAGTTTCAGATAAAGCACATATAGGCAGACTGATGTGGCCTTTTGGAGAAAAAAATATGTATTATTTGGATGATTTATTCAGTTTTCCAGTGCTTTCCCCTTGCATTGTTTTCACTTTTTACACCATGTATTCAAATCCAAAGAGAATTTTACCAATAAGGATTTCGCTGCAAGACAGTACGTACCCAAATGACCGTGTCATTTCTACTCCAGCTGTAGATACTACAGCTCAAAGCTATTTAGATACCTAATACCTCTTCAAGACAATTGGGAGTGATGCATAAAATAACATGGTAACGCTAATTTCGCTTTCTCATCCTGCCAAATTGTTCACGTCCACATTGTGACCATGTGCTATATTCCTCTGAAGTTATGCAGAGTACACACACCAATGACCAAACACCTCTGCCTCAGGTTTGATGAGGGAAGGAAGAATCCACGCTAAAATAGCTATAGTCCACAAAATTAAAGAAAAAAAAAAGCTGAAAAAAATGAAAAAGCCACTTCAAATTTTATTCCAGTAAACCCACCTGTGCCTAGGCAGAAAGAAAAGAGAATATTTCTTAACAGACACATTGGAATGCCATGTACTTCTTAAAGCAATTACAGAAATGACTGTAATTCTTTCAAGTACTGTAATTCCTCTGGAGACCCCTCTGTCACAGTCAAAGGATACCCTGATTGTTCTCAAATTTGCCTTTCCAAAGGATCACTTACACAAGTCAGGAACTATTTTTTCCTCAGAAAACTTTTAATTAATTATCTGATGTCTGTACAGCATGTATTATTAGATTTAAATGGGTATTTTACTACAGCTAATTTGGACCTTACTCACCACACGTATGGCTACGCTGAAGAGAAATGCAGCAAAATGGCGGCCCGGGTTACGTGAGGGACTCTGCTCTGAGGGCGGCTGCTCACTCCCCCTGAGGTAAGAGACACAGGGAGCCCTTCAGGGAAGAGACTCACCTGAGCAAAACCACTTCTAGTTTGGAAAATGAGGAATAAAATACAAGTGTAAAAAACCTCGGAGCTGTTCACATTGCTGCTAGGGAAGGGGACAAGGTCTGGGCGGGAAGAGTCTTGAGAAGGGTGGATGTAGCAACAACCATCAACACCGTATGAGAGGAATTTCTGAGACCTGTGTGGCCGTTCTTACCCCGTCACTGCCACAGACACAATTTGTCCCCTCACGCTATGCCCACACGGAACTTTTCCTCTCACAACAAGCCCGCAAGCCTTCCCGCCGGGCACCGCCCCGCGACTACCGGCCCCAGCGGCCCTTGCGGTGCCCTCCCACCGCACCCGGCGGCTCCTTAACGCGGGGGCTGCTGGGACTCGTAGGCTGCCGCCTCGCCGCGGCCTCCCGCCGGGACTCGACTTTTGGCTTTTTTTTTTAAATTTTATTTTCTCCTTTTGGGTTTGTTTTACGGCAACGAGCTCTTCGTGTGCGCTGGTCGCCCCTCGCAAGGTCAGGAGCAAGGGCTTCTGCCTCGCAGAGACACTGCACCCCGCAACAGCTTTTACCTCAGAGCAAGGACGGGCCTCCTGATGCCAGGTGGATGAGGGACTGTACTCTGCTTAAATAATGAATTCAACTTTAAGAACCCTTTTTTTTTGAGGGTGGTAAAAGCTTCAGGTAGGCTTTAGATGCTACAACTGAAATTACAGTTAAAGAGGATACAAGAATTCATTATTCTTGCCTGGGAAGGGACACCCACTCTGGTAACCAGAGAATATCACTGAGGTCATGCTTTCATCTTACTTATTTTCTTAACAAAACACAAATTTTTAATTCCTTGTCTTTCCTCCTGAAAACCAGCTCCTTGGACCTCACCTTATGCTAATTTGTCTTACAGAGAAGTCTTCCGTACACTGCACCAGTTCTGGTGGATTCTTCGCCCTTGGAAAGTATGCGTTGACACACCTGGGAGAGAGAGCCAAGCATGCAGCTATTATCCTTTTGATGCTCCGTAAGTGGAATGTTCTTTTGCATATTCCAAACCCAGTGCACTGTTCCCTGTGGTTTCAGCATTAGACAGGCAAGGGTTTCATGCTGCAATGATTTAAAATTATTTGTTACCCGCTGAAGAGCCCTTTCTGCCTTTTTTTCTACTGGGGTAAGTCATGAAGGCTTTGGGATTTCCTCAGTCCTGACAGAATCGGGCAGCTGAGTGTCTTCCTGGAAAAGGGATGAGGCATTAATGGAGCACATCGGGACTGCAGCTGTTGCCATCCCAAGCCTATATATAGAAACCCTCTATTCCACACACACGTGGGAGACAAATGTGTTTGCTGGCAGCACAACTGAAGTTTGCAGTAGTTTTTTGTCACCTCTTGGGACTCAGTTGCTGCAGGAATAGTCAGGAGTCAGCTTCAGAGTTCTTAATTAAAGGTGGAATTTCACTGAAGTATGTAGTTGAAATGTTTACTCAGACTGTTCACCAGAGGTGCATATAATTCTGAGCTGAATGAGGAGGGGAGAAGAAACCAGGAGCTGTCAGTGCAGGAGGATGTGATGTCCCTGACCGGTGCTAATGTGAAGTCCCCGATTCCCGTTCTGTGCTGCTGTAGTGTTGTCACTTTTAGCAGGACATTCTGACGTAATTTTCTGTATACCTGACAAATAGGCTAATGACAGGAAGTAAGATTTTATAATAATATACAGACTAAACAACCTGGTTGAGAAAATGCACTTTTTTTTTCCCAAGTTCTATGTTTATAAATTCTTCCATAGTGTTTGACAGAACTATGTTTGTTATGACTGTCATTGTGCATGTGATTTGCTATATGCTTGCAAAAATGTCTAGAATAAAGAACCACAGCTATTTCTTTACTAAAAGCCAAATGAAATTTCTTCTCCTTACTGCTTCAGTCAGTTCTTCGTATAACGTGTACTGAAGGTCTGCAAGATAGCTAGGCTTGTATCACCCCTGTTTTAAAGTAAACCTATGGAATGAACCTAGAAATTAGAGAATGAGAGAATCTTGGTTTTAGGAGAAATCCCAGTTTAATCAGCTCCTAGTCACAGGCTGGGCATTCAGCTCTGAAACTTGCAGCTGTGGCTTTGTATCTGTACAGTTCTAGATTTTTAAGTCTTTTCAGGCAGCATGTCCTTTTCTGTTATATTTGCTTTATACCTGAAACAACATCAGTTCCATGTTGGGTGATACCACAGCATGGGCAGCACTGGGGAAAAGAAGTGAAACTGATAAACGTTGTTAACAGTTTAGAGAAACGAGGGAGAAAGCAGAACTTTGCTGCTTGGTGCAGGAACACATAGCTTCCCTTACCTTTTCTAAACTTCTAAGTTTAGAAGTTCTTCCTCAACTCAGAAAGGGATGTGAAACCTGACAGGTGAAGGAACAAGGCACAGCCTGGAGCTGGAAAATGTGGTGATTCTGAACTTTAGAGAAGAACCCCTGACCTCAGTGAGAGACCAGCCATGTGAGAAGTGCGACAGCAGACTGCCACAGAAGAACGTGCTTTATATACTGGGCAAAAGAAACTTGCTTTGCTGGAGTCTCTTCTGCATCAGTGGCAGCTAAATAAAAAATCTTGTGAGTGAGCTGTATAAGTAAGATAAGAAGCAATTGCAACTGGGAGGATGTAGGTTCACTGCTCTTCACAACTGACTTGCTTAACTGTCCAACCTTTATGAAACGCTCAGTTCGCAACATATTAAATGGTATGATGTCATCTTACTTCAGGTTGAAATAGTCTGTGCCTAATCCTTCTGGGCTGGCTATGCAGATTCCTTGTGCTTTTAGAGATCAGTAGCCTCCATAGTTTTCACTTACTTAATTATCTGTCTTGGTGTAGAATTAAGAAAGTTCCTGAACTGGTCTAGCCAGGTGTGGGGAAGTACGCTGGGAAATCGTATGACTCTTGCAGACAACAATGTAATAATTAAAGTATGTTATTTGCATTACAAGCAGCAGTAACTCAAGCCCCTATAAACTGTAGCCAAAATACATTCCTCATCGAGATATGTTCCTCATCTAGGTGTTACACGTTGTACAGCCTGATTCTAGGCGTGATACCACTCTAGATAAACCTGTCCTCTGGTGCCAGGATCTGTGGAGCTGCATGCCAGATATTTTACACCATGCAGAACAGAGCCTTTCTAAGAACTGGCCTGTTCTACAGTATAGGTCAATTTTTCTCCTTTCAAGAACACTAATATATATTCTGTAGGTTCTTTGGTGCAGTTTGATTGTATTGGCAAGTCAAGCTAACAAATCACTGTACAAGCCATTCCTTATAGCTGGGTTTCTCTCCCTGTGCCATGAAGTTGGTGCTCAAGTGTCTTGAGAACAGAGGATAACTATCAGAGGCTGAAGACGTTCACAGGAGAAGGTTGGCACCACTATCTGTGATCGCATTACTTACCCGTGATGTGGTTCTGTAGCCAGTTAAGCTCATCTTTGCCTGGGCTGCCTTGCCCTGTCCAACCTCCCACCATCTCCCTGCCCTTTCATGTTTTGCCATCCCCTCCCTTCCTCCAGTTCCTGCAGTTGTGTGGTCGGGTTCTGCGCAGGCTGAGGACGCTGGCACACCTTCGTCCTGCCAGGCCTAACTAGTTCCTTGCTGTACCCTCCCTGCCAGCACGAGGGAGAGGGCAGGCAGAGGTTGCCGAGCCAAGCAGAACGACGTTATCCAGTATGTTAATAATTCATCGGTGATGTTGCTTCTTTCCATTCTTTCCAAGCGGTGCTGGAGCCAAAGGGGATCAAACAAACTGAAGTATACTATTACAACAAAACAAACTTGTCTGTGCCTTGCTTTGTGTGGATAGACGGATGGGGTAGATTAAAAGGCTGTCCTGACCTTGACTTTCTGCTTCGATTGTTTTCCAGCATCTAAATTTTAAGTAGACGGATAAATGCTTACCACAGTGAATAGGTGTGAGGCAGAGATACTTCAGGCATTTTTTTGCTCAGTCTTCTACAGAAATGAGGTTTATTTTCCTTCATTACCTCTATCTCGCTCTACTCCTACATACAGTACTTTTTAACCCATGGTCAATTTCAGTTAAATTGGGTAAAGAAGTAAGAAAATAAAGATATAAATTTTGTCAAAAGAGATGGTCAAGAAGAGAAGAGCAACATTATTGCATAGTCCTTACTAGACAGCAGAGAAGCCACAGAGAAGACAGCCATTCTGAAGGCAAATGCAGAGCAAATGCCTCAGTATGGGTTTATACCCTATTAGACATCAGAGGATCCCATTGCTAAGGCATGAAATAATAGGAAAAAACCCTTCTGTTTATGGAGCTAATCTGCTAAATTCTCTATAAACAAGAACTTGCTGCTTTTCCATTTTGGGACCTCGCTGAACTTAAAAAAGGGAGGTTAGTGACTTCCTTTAGTGCAGTGGTAATTTGAATGTTTCTGGTTTGCTTTTTAAATTCATGTTTCCCTTGCTAGGAAAAATTATTGCTGTGTCACTGTATGACTTTTATATGGCCATGTGTGAATTTGTTTGGCTGGAAATCACAGCGAGAAGCAGTAAAAAGAGGTTTTGAAATTTAATTGTGTGGGCAACATGATCAAGAGAACTGAAAGGAAGGGACCAGCCCCTCAGGGATAGCGTGCTACCCATTCCAGTTCCTCAGAGTAAGAGCTTGCAAAATAATGCTTTCTCCATGTAACTGCAGTCACCCATCACAGTGTTTTACCCAATATAGCAGTTATGGTTTTGTCTGTTTTTGGTGTTGCTGTTGTAGGTTTTTTGTTGTTTGGGTTTTGGTTTGGTTTGGGTTTTGTTTTTGTTTTTTTAATCTGAAGGCTATTTCTGTTTCTATATGGGGAAAAGTATCTTAAAGCACGTAGGCTAAAACTGCCTTAAAAGGTAGGCTTTTCAGACAAATTTTGTATTCCGACTGAAGCTATACACATCTGATTATGAATTGTGAAAGGTATTCATGAGTTCTTTTTCCCCCTTGGGGTAGAAGCTGGGAAAAGCAGCAGGAGTGGCTGCTTGGAAATCGAGGAGGAGAGGATGCCTGGGGGCTTTACATACCACCGTCCCAAGATCTGCTTACGGCATCACGTTGGAATGGATTCTGCTTACCCCAATGCTTTATTGCTGTGAAGCCGCCTCATCTTCTGCACTGCCACCTCTCTCCTTCACAATGGCTCTCAGCTGCCAGCTAAAACTTTTTGAAGCTGTTAGAACTAAAGCAAACCCAGACAAGTCTCACTTCCTGCCTTGCTTCAGCTCGGGGAATATGTTATTGAAAGAACTAGTGGAGAACTGTTGAAAAGAATGGAAACATCCGTACAGTTTTGCACCTGGGAATGGCAGAGTTTTCCTGGCTTTTATGCAACTGTTTTTTGGAGATTATTGAGAGAGCAGGGAGGTGGCAGGGAGGTGCCTTCGGCTGCCCTGGTAATCGATGCTCTGCCCCTGCATTTTGCTGAAGGATTCAGAAGAGGCTGATCCACCTCACAGGGAAGGTGAGTAACATAAAGCAGGGATGCTGGCCTGCCAAGAACATGGGCACAGTGGTAGTCAAATGTTCTTCTCCTTTGTATAAAATCAATAGCATTATTTTATATGCCTTTTTTCACCAACGTTTTTGTGGAAAAAAAGAAACCTAAAAAACTCCTTGTCTCATCCCAGCCCTCCATGAAATCTGTGCCTGAGAAAGTTTGGCTGTAAGTAGAAACTCTTGAGATAAGAATCCTGCAGCACTACACCAGGGCAATTATACTTCATATTTAATGATTCCATTCTCTAGACCCCAACCTAGATTATATCTTCCATGAGGTAGTAGTTCATCCAGCTCAGGAGATGGAGTCTTACAGCAGACCCTCACTCTGCAGGAGAAAAGTAGGGCATGGGGCATATGGACTACTGCTGCCAGGGGCAGTGGTTTACCATTTCTGAATTGTCCATGGAAAGTGGACGGTTTTTCAACAGAAAACTTTATTTTGTTGAAAATCATGGGCGGAAAAAAAAGTTGCTGGAGTAGGTCAGCTGAGACTGTGTTTGGTAAGGAAGGGACGAAAGAAGGTGAGGCTCAGATGCCTTAGACATTGCTTGTGGCATATTCTCCCAAAATGAAGCTGATTCATATTTGGAAATGATTTGACTGCAGGCGGATAGTTTAGAACATAATGTATTATGCAGATTTCTACCTAATTGACTTGTCCAATTAGATCATTAAAATGCCTCAAGCATTTGTGGCTGGGTTTTATTTTGTAGCATTTTTCAGAAAAAACACTATTTTTTCCTTGCAGAAGTCTTGCCCACGTGTTCTGCCCATCCCGCGGTTGCTGGATGAGGATGACTGAGGTGTATATATGGGGCTGGCAGATACTGATGTAGAGAAGGCTGGGGGCTGTTTGAAAGTGGTATTAATCAAAGGTTGCAGAAGGTGGTGGCTTCACCGGAGACTTTCTTGCAACATATTAATTGAGCTACATTTTTGTGGCCACTTAACTCTGACACCATGTTTTTGCAGAGACATTAAATTGCACCTTGTAGGAACTTTGTCACCCTGTATCGTAGAGTCCCGCAGAAGTAGAGATACTTTTTGAGATTTCAAGTTAGGGAAGGCAGTAATTATAAACATTTTTTGCTGATTTTCCTAAAGAGTATTTCAGCCTTGTATGTTCCCCCCTACCTGCAGTTCTTCAACTCTGACTTTGTACAAATTATCAAATGAATGCTGTGATGGAAGCGCGGTACCCAGCCAGACGATGGTTGTCCTTGTTGCATAATGCAGAGAGCTTTGGCCAGAGGAGTTTTTAGCAAGAGTGAGGAAGGGCGGGGTATAGAGGACACACTCTGTAATTGAGGATCAAAGCTAATTGTTTCTGCCTCTCAAACTGTATAGGAGCTGTTCAGCTGCAAAAGGCAGAAGTGTTAGGAAGCATCTCTCACCTGGACGTTTTGTCATCAGGGAGAAGTGAAGAGGTAAGTTCTACTTTTTACAAAATTAATTTGTTGTAAGAAAAGTCTTTCCTCAAAGTAGCTGGGCAATAAATACATTTAATGATAAGAGGCTTAAGTATAACATTTAGTAAAAACTGCATGTAACGTACAGAAATGTGATGGATATGGTAAGGTAAATGTAGTTAGTAATAATTCTTAACTATAGGAACATTATCTAGTTTATCTCACCTGCCAGGTAGAAAAGAAGTGGGGAAGTCATGGAAGTAAAATGGAAAAGGTGAGGCAAAGTTTTTAGAAAAACTTTAGGAAGTGGCTTTTGTTAGGATAAAATCCCACTCTATATAGATCTGTGAAGTTGTATTTAATTTCTGTAGAATAAGTTTTTTTCCACAGATCTTGACACTGCCAGAAGTTCTTAATTTTACAAGTAAAAAGAGAGGAATCACAGTTTTTGTTTTGTCTCCTCTTATTTACCAAATGACAGGAAGCACCACTAAGTGAAATAGTCCTGTTTTCCCTTCACCTTTCCAGTTCTGTGTTCTGGTAACTATATAATGTAACGCTCAATAATTATTAGCGTTAATTTGAACACAAAGCTTTAAAATAAATTTATATTTATATTATTATTTATATTCTGGTGATATATTGATTGTCTCTTTGTTGCAGGAGAAGCTGGATAATCTTTATATAGTTTTCTTTAACTGTATTTCTGTATATGTGGTATTCTGTATAGTCCCAGTTTGCATTCCAGCAGGAATTGAAGCATAAGATGTAAAAGCTCAGTCTGGGTAGCAGAAATCAGGCTTCTAGCCAAGTTCCACGTCAAAATCCATGAGTGGTGAAGGAGAGAAGGTTTGAAGTGCTTTTTGAATTAGGCCATTTCAACAGAGTCTTAAAAAATACGGTACAAGGCAAAGTTATGAAAGGAGAATTTGGCTCGGAGAACAGAATTGCAACAATTATTGGGTAACCCATTTCTGGAAAAAAGAGATATTGTGGAGCCTCCTTGGTAAATAATGGTGCCCAGTACTCAGGGGTCTAAATTGGACTGTGGTGTTCAGAAGTGAAGGTAGAAAAGGAAAAAAGAATACAAATGAAGCCTTTTATGGCATGGGGTAAAAGAATGACTCATGCTAGTCTGTGACTATCAGATCATGGTTTATGCTTTAAAATGTATTTTTAATCTTGGAATTTTAGATCTGTTATGTTTTTAAAACATCATTTATTAGAAATGGTCAGTATGAGCAAACTGAGTAACATGTAGTTGCTGCCCATATGATATTTTATATATTTTTTGCCTATTTTTTTTTTTAAGGTCTCTGTTTCTACTAATTATCCTTTATTGTAATAGGGAAGGCTTTCAGAAGCGGCACAAAATTGAAGATGGATATTAAGAGCATGAAGAACTATATCTATTGGCTGTACTGCCAGTTTGAACTAATCACCTGCAGCTACCTCATGGAGCCCTGGGAAAAAGTGCTCTTCTACACTTTCAACATTACGATGTTAGTTATGGTGTTATACACCACTTACATCTTTGTCCCTGTGCACATTAGCACAGCTTTCCAGTTCTTCTTGCACTTACTTGGAAACCAACATGAAAATACTGTTTCTGTTGTGAAATAGCGTGGCAACCTGACACTGACTTTTGGGTCAAAGAAGTGTTTTCCTTAGCACTCCAGTTTTGTTTAGAAACAGGTTCAGGGTGTGTGCAAACACTGTTTTATTCTGCAGTATCTCTTAATATTCTTCTGTATTCTGGGACTCTAATAGCAAATTACTTTGCCAAAGCAATTTCAATCACTCCTTGTTTTTATCATTTGACTGACTGCTTCTTAAAGAGCTTTTGATTTTACGGACTGGCTGGAGTTACAAAGCTGGCTTTGGTACAGAAACAACTATGCTGCATATTTTGTTATTCCAGGGAGAGCTGCTTGGATATGGAGAGTTTTCATCTTGAGAAATTGTATGGCATACGTTTGTTCTTGTCTGCCATGGCTTTGCTGAGGGGAGAGATGTGTACACAAAAGATTTTGCACAATACTATGTACAACTATAAGCTGCTTCTCTAAGCTTGGTATGTATGTATTTATAGAATGGTTTTATTATTTATTTAGTTTCCTCGGTTATTTAATTTAATTAAATACTTGAGTGGTTCATCATCATTATGCAAATAATGTCTTTGATTTATTAAAAATGTGGGGATTTACTTCCATGAAAATTTATAATAAAATTCTCATTTTCTTGGTATTTAACAAATAAAAATAATTTTTGTTTTGCTTCTAGAAGACTAGTACAGCATGCATATCCATATATAGAACGTGAAACTACGTAGTCAGTTGTGGCCAGGGATGAAGTACCAGGAGAAGAGCGGAGTAGTAGGAAGGCACGTACAGAGTAACATAAATGCAACTTTGCTCCCACCCACGCTGAAGTGAGTTTTCTTACATCTTGCCAGCATAGAGATGCTCCTAGAATGTCCTCTCCTTCCAGAGAACAGGATGTTATTAGTAAGTGGCACTCAAATGATTTATGAAATGAGATTTGGTCACAGAGCATGATAAAACGAAGTGAAGACACTAATTATGTCATTTGTCATCTCAACATGAGGTTCTGTTACTTTCCCAATTTATAATTAGCAGAAAATAAGATAGGATATGAAAATAGTTTATTTGGGAAAATAAGGAGAGCTGAGTTTAAATTTAAAACTCTTTTGACAGCACCCAAGTAATCTCTAAGTCTGTAAGAAAAATCTTCTATTTAATGCTTTCAGATTAGAATCCAACTGTATGTTTTATTAAAGTAATATAATGGCTAAAGTAGCAAATATCTTCCATTTACTCCTAGTAGCTTTCATGCTCAGTATGTGTATTGCGTTTGTTGATGTTTAGGAAAAGAAGAGAGAAACACAGTATTTTAGTTACGTCAATTATTAAGCTATTTATGAAGATAATAATTTTGTTTCAAAAGTGGCAGTCTGTAGCTCAGAGAAATAAAGGCAGTATTTTGCACTGTACATGCACGCACTGCAGTAGAAAGCTCAGTGGATAAGCTATGGTTACACTAAATTACAGTAGAAGAGTTCACACGTACAGCCAAAGTATTTGTGGACATTAAGGAACCCGACATCAGGCTGCGGAAGGAGGAACTCTTACCCTGGGTGTGTTTTTGTTTATGGCCACCCTTCCTCCCCTCCCTCCAGTGCAAACCCACTGGCTGTTTGTTGTGGTTGCCTGAACTGCCGGGTGCCTCTTTGGCAACAGCCGGCGTAGGATGGTGTCTGTTGAGCTGTTTGCGTGCGGCTGTCCTTCCGCAGGGATGGCTCCTGCCTGGCTGCTGGTGACAGTCGCAGCTCTTCCTGCCATTCCCCAGCAGCAACAATCTCATCTCAGCTGCGTGAATCAGAGGGAGCTGGGAAAGCACCAAAAAGCACAAAAAAAGAAACAAAGGGCCAAGTGGCAGCTGAAAAGAACCCAACTTCTTGATTAATTTTACTCATTACAACCTTTTCCCTGCATGTCACCAAGGCGCCCATCTACAGGATTTAAAATATTACATGCAAACTCCACCTTGCAATTTCAATTTCGAAATGCTCGCCTGCTTGGGCAGGTTCCCTGTTGGAAGCTGTGCTCTGACCAGCAGCCCGAGGGGCTGAACTGATAGAATAAGGCCATGGCTCCAGATTTTCTAATGTCAGGCCTGTGCACACTCGTCTGGCAAGGTGAATTTGATCCAGGTCAGGCATCAGTATAATTTGGTGTCTATCAAACTAGGCATGCACTTGATAGAGGGTTTATTCCAGCTGTGAGAACAAATGCTGTCCGATGTGGCATAAAGACTACTATAACTGCCTGCTTCAACATTTTTCAAGGCTTTTTTTTCAACCAGCAGAGTTTGTAGTGGCTCTGAGTGGCCACAACATTTGCTTTTTAAACCTGGCAACGAGTCTTGCAAATCGAGGTTTACTTATCGCGTGGCTGAAGCAGAAAGTATTTCGAGAGGAAATGGACTATTCCATGAGATTCCTGCCTGCACACCCTTCTCTGAGGACACCTGCACCACGCTCAGTTCCCCGTGAGTCCTTGCTGGCACCAGTAGCATTTCCATCCCACTTTGCCTCAGTTTCAGGCACAACTAAGAGCAAGCAAAGTTTTCCGGACAAACTTTCTCACACAGATAGGGCAGTCACCTGCAGAGGGTGTTTGCACGGAGACGATCACGCAGAGAAGAGTCCACGTGAGTCAGAGGTTGTTTATTTGGTACAGGGGTGGCTGCTTGGTCCCCTAAACCTTGTCAGAGTATCTGCTTGCTTAACAAGAGATAGCAAATCCTTAGCACCAATGCCTGCCCCACGAGAGCTGCTAATGCCACACGCCTGTTTTCCACGGGCCGTTTGGGGGTGTGTGCATGGGAAAGGAGGTGGCTGGTTGCAGTCGCTGTTTGCAGGGTTTTATTATCAATCAGATGCATGGAAGCATCCATCATTTATTTGCAGGGTTGTATTATCAATCGTGATGCAAGAGGTGCTTGTTGCTCTCTCCTAGGCCCATTAACCACAGAGCAGACGCAATACGTGCTGCTTAGTGACTTCCTGTCAATAAAGGAATTAATTTTAGTACTTCTAAATGTGGATTTAAACATGCAGTCTTAATTTGACAAGGTTACTTTCTGACTTAAACCCAATCTGGTTCTCTAACATCATTTCCACTCCCCACCTTTGTGAATAGATCTGACCTTCTGGTCCCTGTGTTTATGTCACTGTTACTATACATTACATTACTATACATTAAAAAGGAAGGTGGGGATGATATGGAGCACCATTCAGATCACTGCTTCATGGACTTTTTAAAAGGAATCTCATATTGACATTGCACAATTTGCCAACGCTGGTTCAGCAAGAGTTGAGACTAAAGAACAAGATAATAAACCTCTGCTAAAATACAACAGCTCACGCTGCTCACTATAAACTGTTTGATCTTTACAGCTGTAATACATAATGGCAGATTCACAGCATCCTCATTATGAAGGTTTATTATTGTAGGACTTTTACAGCTTATCTCTCATTAAATGATAATCTGTATTTTATCGATCCAAGTAGTTTAAACTTCCTAAAGGCAATGAAGATGATTTTCACACAGAACTTTACCCCCTCTGCTCCTGATTACTTCTAACAGTTTTTAGAAGCTTAAAATAAGGTCATGCTCGTTGTTGTTACTTTTATTGTTTTGCTACTACAACGTATGCATTTCGTCTGTGCTACTATTTACATTTAAGCATAATCTGAGTTCTTATCTTAGCTAGTCATTATCTGACTTGAAAATCCTGTTTCTAGGATGAATTTGTCAGCACTTACTAGCCTCTGCATCCCACAGAACATATTCCTTTTCATCTTGCATACATTTGTTTAGAACAACATTGAATGTACATCAGATCTGTTTGCTTTTACAAAACTGACCTTAAATTACTCAGTTCTGCTTGGCTGAAACTTTCTGCCCAACTTTCCTGCTCAGCTGAAACTACTTCATGGAACAGTTTAGTTATAGTCTTCTTCATTACAGAAAATTACTTCTTCATATGTTGGTGATGTTTTCAGTATACAGTGTAAATAACTACATAGAATAGGATTCACATATAAATTTTTCTGGATATTTTTCAGAGGGATGTTTGCCTGCTAATGCTTCTCTGAGGAGGCCAGGGCTCTGCCTCTGCTCCTCTCTGGACCGTCAGGAGCTTCTCATTCTCCTTGATGCCTTTCACATCTCCCCTTCTCCACTGCCCTGCCCAGGGAACAGGAGTGAGAAGCACAGCTGGGGGCACGGAGAGGAGTCCTCATGGACCCTACAACTGCCCAGCCAGCATGCAGATCATACTTTCCAGGCTGCTGGTAGGTCCAGGCTCTTTCCTCAGATCTAGTTTGGAGGAGCACATGCTTAATTATGGATAAATGAAACCTTTTTTGGTGCTTCCCACTACAGGGTGCATGATGTGGAGGCTACAGAGTGTCTCCCAGCAAATTGAAACACACTACTGAGAAGCACCTGCGTTTTTTAGACTCTCCATACCCTGTAACAACCTTTTCTATTTGAAAGTCTTATCTGAAGATATCCAAGCTGCTTTCAAACATACATTAGCATGACTCATTTATCTGCATAATGAGCTCATGCATTAAAAGCCAGTCTAACACTTGAACTCGACCTTTGAATATTTTTAAAAATCGTATTATAAACCTACATTATAATAATTTGTTTTTGAGATTAAATAATCTTGTATGTATCCCACATCCTGTCGGAGTGCAGGGAATTGTGCGTGACCTCAACTGCTTCAGGAAAGAGCAAATTCAGGTGACGAGGAAACTGTGGTAACCAAGTGAGCTACATACGGAGTTCAGAGGCTGCCAAAGTTAAACAGCACCTGCCTCAACATTGTGGCAATTTGGACTGAAGAGAATTCCTTTTAAATCCTACTTGGAACATACACATCCTCGTGTTGGATCTGGGTCTCCAGCAATACCAGCCACCTGCTGGACCGGACCATTCAGCACACAAGTACTGAAGCGGGCACCGAAGCCCAGAGATGCTAGAGGGCAGAGGAGCAGCTGCCTCCAAGAGCCAGCTGGAAGGGTGGCCCGAGTGTGATTGCTCTCATCAGTGCTTGTCCAAGCACTTCCACTGGGCTGGCTCCATCATCACCTCTCTCAGCACGCCAGCTTCCGCAAACCCTCAGCTTTGGGACTGACTGCCTGTGCTGCTTCAGGAACCTGCAATTCCACCTCTGACTGAGGCTTCCATCAGGGAAACTCACATCTAGCCAGTGTAACACAGAGTGCCTGAACATCTTCCCTCCTTGGGGGATTCAGGGCTCCTAAAGGACCTAATTCTGGATTATTTTCAATATGAACATTGGCCTTTTGAGGAAAAGTCTAAAACAAACCTAGGGCTTCAAATGACTTTGAAGGCTTTCTCTTCTGCTGCATTCATACTGGCTTAAATATATCAAGCTTTCATACATTAGCATAAATTCATTTCAGCGGAGGTAGGGGTTAAAAGCTGCAGTCCTTCATATCTCTGATCCACCCTACAAAAAAGATATGACTTAACCAAGACCTACTTTAATAACAAAGGTGTTAATCATAATCGTTACAGCCCATGCAGCATGAAGCCTTGTCATGCTAAGTGGTACAACAAACAACTTTGCAAATATTTCACAGCTTAAATGGTTTCATTCTATCTTACAGAACTTGTCACTGAACACAGATTGTTTTAAAATAGTCTTTCAAGCCCTTTCAGTGCTTGGCACATCTGAAATTTTCTTAGTTGATGTGAAAAGGTACATTAGCTGTAGATTTCTGTCATCCATAATTGTTCCATTTTATAGAGCTGAATATTCAAATTAAACAAAGGCACCTCTCTTTCTTGATGATTATGCTTTGGTTTTCATCATGGAACTGAGACCCTGACAAGTTTTAAACTCCATTTCCTGTTTCTTACGAGTCTTAACCAGGTTCCCATCCTAAACTTACAACAGAATACAGAAAGCATTGGTAAATTCTGAAGGCAGTAATATTCTTTGCTACGTGATTATATTCTGGAATGAGCGACAGCAAACACTGCCAAAACCCCTCTGAAACCCAACAGATGAGTCTCATCCCTATATTTAACTGTGCTGGGAGAACGCAGCTAACGTTAAGTGGCCCTGGCAAAACGTAGAGAACGAATCTGCCAGCAGAAGGAGCACTTTGCCGGGGATAAGTTCTTTAACATCAAGATCAAAACAGCTTTTGTCTTATTTTTTCTTCAGCTGGTGTTACGTTATTTTAAACTTAAGTGAAAATATTAGGAACTACGTCAGCATAAACAATTTTTTCAGAGTTTATAGCCGTCTTTCCTTTACGGCAGCTGAACAGACTGCTTTTGGGGCCATTAAGGTGAAGGAATAGTGACATCAGGTGGCCTATCACATTAATCACATCTCAATTTTACTATGACAGCTTCCACAGAAGAATTGACAAGTGGCTGCCACTGTGGATGCCTCCTGCCCAAAGTGAGACCCGTTGACTTATGGATCATAACATTCTCCTTCAACATTTTCAGTGAGCAAAAAACTTTCACTTATTACAAAAGCCTAGACAGCTTCTCCCATAACAAATGAATTTATTCTTTTTTTAAATAAAACTTTTAATTTCAATAAAATGATCTAGAACCACAGTAATGCACCAAGTGCTCACAGGAGCTACTGCACACGCCGTTCACTAAGGCAACTGAACCCCAAAAAAGAAGAGTTTTGCCATTAAGCAAAATGGAAATCCAGTACTAAAACCCCACAAACTTTAGACCTAGTCTTGTATTTTCTCTCTTTTCTTCCCCTCAATAATTCACTAGAGGGTAAGACAAGTGAAATTCCCTTAGCTTAACTAATTTCTTCCCACCATTCCTAGCCAGGGAAGCCACAGTGCCAGGGCTGAAAGGCTGTACGAAACCTTATTTGGGTTCTCTCTGTCAAAGCCCTGCTTCTGAAAGAACAAAATGTTGGCTGTTTTGAAGGACAACACTCTGCTGAAACAGAATCTCATCAGCTGGCTGTGCTTTTTTTTTTTTTCCTGGTTTTCAAATACTTTAGAAAGTATTCTTTCTTCTCAGTCTTACTACTAGTGTATTACATGACAAACATTTTTCAAATTTATCCATCACTTAACTACTTCAGACAACCTTTTTACACCTGTGTTACTATTCATAAATACTGCTACTCCTTGGTACTGGTGATCACACATCCTCTGTGCCAAATCTGGTACACACACGTGTGTAGTCACATCTCAAAAGCAACCCCTCTCCTCACCCAGCAAACTTGTGGGATGTTATACTTCCACTCTACTGATTCAAAAATCTATCAAAACCTGGGTGCAAATTAATCATTAAGCAGTTATGCCTTAAAATCCTGAAGCAACTTTTGTATATATAAAAGGAGAGGAGCTTTTAAGCTGTGAAGAAGCTTCAGAAAGAGATGCAGGGTAAGTGGCAGCCTTTTACCTACTGTGAATTAAATACTTTTTGTCAAATTACCTACCTGGTTTCAGGGAGAAGACCCTGGCAAATGTTTCATTTGCCAGCACACCAGTTAAGCCTCTTCTGGCTCTCAACTCTTTAAATGTTAAAGGGACACCATAAACTAAAGAACCTAAAATTAGAACTAACTTTGGTTTCCAGCGCACACAGCTTACCCGCTCATGGGAGAGCCGTTACTATGTGTTACCAGCCAGCAAACAAATGCACAAAAAGCCAAGCAATATACTTAGATTTATGAGTTGTTTGCCCGGTATCCGTAGCATGAGATCTTTCCGGCAAGACTCGTTGCTGAAAGATACTTGAAACCCAATACAGACTGGCAACAGACCGTGGAAGGGACAGGAAGAAGAGAGAGGTCTCCAAGTAACAAACAGGATGACAGACGAGACAGCCCTGCATCTGAAATTCCTGAGACGCTCTGAAGGAAAACACTAGAGAGGAAGGAAAAGGATTGATCAAAAAGCACAGTTTTAAACAAGCTTTTATTACTCAGCCTTCACCCGCCACCACCAGGAAGTTTATTACCAACCCGTGTAAGACAAAGGCTTGATCATTTTTACCTGTCAGAAAAATCACAATCCAAAACACATCTCATGCAGACACAGATGCATTCCCTGGCTACAGCTTGCAAATGAAAATTCTTCGATTTCCACAGATTTGGCCCAATGGTCACTAGAAATGAGTTTATCTACATCTCCCCAGCACTGTTGGCAGGTGTAGCTACTGTAAAATATGTCTAATAAAACGTTTTATTGTAGCAATAATTCAGTTTAGCTATGCAGCTGCATTGTCATGAATATTTTTTTAAGCACGGTTTTATGCCTTCCCTAAACTAAATTACTGTCACGAGATAAATTGTATCTTTAGTTCTCAGCAGCTTTATGGATTTTTCTTAACTGCTCTTCTACACAGTAAAAAAATATGACAAAGCTCCTGAGAGCAGAAGAGCTTCGTGTGACACAAATACACAGCGAGAGACGGCACTAAGGGACGCCTGCGCCAACGCCAACAGTCGGATTAGAGCTTTGCTACATCAAAACTGCTTTTCCAAATTTACAGTTTTCCCCCCTTTCCAAATGGATGATTACAAGGTTGTGAGACAGAATCTAAAAAAAAAAAAAAAAACAAACAATCAAAAAAGCATGAGTAACTGGTAACTAAGCCTAGCTCCATCCTTTACAGTCAAAAATACCTTTGCCTTCTGTGGCATCTGGCCAGGGCTGGGACAGAAAGCCTGAAACCCAGCACTCACGCCTGTTTGGAAACAGTCAGAAGATTACATGTAAACTAAAGAATAAGGGGAAACAAAAGAATCTCTTACCTGACAGTGGGCTAAATACTGCTAACTCCTTGATAATTTCTTTTGTTTGATGCCTGGAAAAGCTGTAATGTACGATGAAATAGAGAAAGGTGCTCCTGACACCTCCTCAGCTGAGGCTACAGAGAAATAGTGGATTTTCAGCCCCGTTATGTCTCTTCTGAGCACACAAGTGGCAACAAACTGTGTGAAGTGTTCTCACTGCAGCTATACAGATCTTTGATAATCATTAATACCCTGTTAGATGATTCCTACACATCTCTATTTTTTTTCCCAACTTTACATTATTATTATTTCCCTCCTTATTTACATATGCCATTTATTTTGAACATTTTTTTCCTGAAGTTTAAAAAAAACGCAGTGGCAAACCACTCTTACTATGCTGTGCTTCCATGTTTATAGAGTTAAGACAAATGCATACACACATAAACTTAGTAAAATTTCTGTTGCACCACCTTTGTGCAGTAAAGTGAATTAAATCCAGATGAATACAAGTATGTAATGTCCTCTTATCCCACTTCTGTTCTCTTTGGGCCTGCAGTAGAGAGAAATCTGATCTTAAATTTAACTAAATAATGATGAGCCAAAAATATCTGTATAGGTTTTTAATAGTTTGTAGCAGGTGTATTAATTACACATTATACATATTGCTTTTAATCCAGTGATACAGGCAAGGAATATAGCAGAATGCAATATTCATTACACTTAACAGAAGTTTCCAATCTTTCTGATCATGGGCTGCATCTTCAATGAATTTACAGAGTGTACACAACATGTATATTGGGAGTTCCCTTACCAAAGGAACAGAAGACACATTCTTGAGCTTCCCCAAATTACTGCTATATGGAATAATCTAGCAGTCTCACAAAAGGCTTCAAACCATTGTACCCAAAAGATTAAGACAGGAAAAATCCTTCCCATGTGAAGAAACGAAAGCAATAAACAGTAGGTAGGTACTCTACCTACAAATTTAGCAAACTAGAATAAAATCACTCCCTCTGGACATCTTTCTGACCAGCTGACTTCAGCACAATGATTCCTCCTGCTGTATAACCCTGCTGTTGCCCAGCTGGGGCCTTTACACCACAGAAGCTGCACAGGGAGAACACCTGGGGATGGGAGAAACTTGTGGAATTCATATTGCAAAGCTTGCACCAGAAATTTAATTCCTGATTCTCTAGAAGATTATATATAAAATATGAATTCAGGACCATTATTAAAGGGGTACAGTAGTAGTTATCACATTACTTCTCATGTTCATGTCATCAGTTTGTAATGTTTACTAATGTTTTGGGTACTTTTTCCTCACAAAAGGAATATTTATTGCTTTGATTAATGCACTATTCTTATTCTGTCATCATATTTGCTCCCTCCCCACCAGTGGCATCCTCAGAAATATGGAGATCCTCTAGCATTTCAGCCAGACTGATTCGTGGAGGACCATCGTCATCTGTGTCACTCTCCACTGGAACATCTGCATCTAAAAATACAATAGAAAAAAACCCCAATAAACACCTAAGCAAAGAAAACAAATCTCAAACCCCCTGAACAGCCCCAAGAAAGGAAAGGAAAAAAAACCAAACAAAACCCAAACAAATCCCTCCTAAAAACCCACTACCCCATGGCAATTGCCCTCATGGAAGATGCTGAATTACGTTTCAAATCCTTCACCCAGAAGCGGTTTTGGGTGCAGGAGAAAATTCACTTCTCTCATGTTAAAGACAGTAAAGCAAAAACCATCAACACTGATTCACTGCATGTGAAATACACTGAATACCTAAAGCTATTTCATTAAAGCACTTCTCTAGGAAAAATGCAGTTCAAAGAATCCAAATACAGAACTTCAGTAAAAATATTTTCACTCAAAAGGCCTTACTTCTGTAAATGTTGACATTCTTCCTTATGGCTTCATCTTCTTCAAGATCTTCAAGGAAGTCCTGGTATTGCCTGTAAAAGACGTTTAATGTATTTACTCACTTCTCCTTTGGATTTATGCAAATTTATAAACCAAAATAAAATCAAAGAAACAAAGCCCTAAGGTAAGACTGCCACCTGTAGTCCTTCAGATGTGCCTTCTGATAGCATTCCAACACGTCCAACTCATTCTTTCTGCTTTTTTAAATTATTAGTTCTATATTTCTGTTCTATTCCTATTAGACTCCAAATATTTAATTTGCCTGTCTTCATTTAACTCCAGTTGCCTCATTTTTTCTACTCAATTGGATGTTATTTAGAATTTGCTGTTGCTGTATCAGCTTTGTCACTGAACCAACCAGTTTCACGCATGTTTTCACAGAAGGGTCCCTTTAGCTACAGACACCAACTGTAAACTACAGTCACAATGCATCTGATAATACTCACTGGTCTCATGATTTAAGCTTTTCTTGGAAAAAAACCCATAAAAATAGTTTTTGCAACAGTAAATCTGAAAAACCTGCAGTGTTATCTTTAAGAATTCAGGGTTTAGTCTGTTTCCAAACCCCTCCCCGTCCCACTGTCCTCAGTATCTGTGTTCCCTGAAAACTCAGCAGTCAAGTCAGGACAAGCACATGTAAGGTGTGTGTGCTTAAAGTGCTTCCTGCACTAGGGAAGGGGAAAAAATGCAGAGAGATACTGCTCCTCTGGGAACACTGGTATCAACCTGTCCTAAGAGCCAGCAGCACACTCAAACGGAACCAGTGGCATTTCCTTGTGCCCCCCACCCCTGAATGGTCAGCACATCAGCCTGGACTTCACGCTGGGTTTATCCTCAGCAGAAAAATGTTATTTCCAGACTTGGCACAGGATCCAAGGTACGAGGGACCGAAAAGTTTCATGGCAGATACTGAACCTCTCATCGTCTGTATCCGTGCCTTCTCTGTCCCTCTCTAGCTCTTTCAGCTTCCAGTTCCTGCGACGCTGGCGTTTGGTACGGTCATAGCTCTTCTTTATTAATATCTACAGTGAAAACCAAAAAGTATTTACACATACACTCTTTCAAAATCCGAAAAACACCATAGTCTGGACTTGGGTAACTGTAAAATCAGCTGAAGAAATGGCAGAGTCAGTCTGGTACTCAGGAGTTTTGTATAGAATTTATATAGCATTTACCAAATTGACATGATGATCTGAAGAGGCATATGCACATTGCAGTTGTAATACAGGTTTTCACCACACACTGCATGGTAATTTGAACAAAAAACAAAGAGTAAGGTAAGTTAAAGTAAATGTATAATTTAACCACCACTCAAAAATCTAAGTAGTGAGAAAATAATTCTCAAAATTAGAAGCTTTTCAAATTTCAATATTAATATCCCCTCTTCCTTTAGGCACTATGGAACTAATGAGTATTCATTATAAAATCATACTCCCTAATACCCTGGGTAACACAGAGAACTTTGTACAGAGAAAGAAAAAAGTCTTACCACATCAGGAATATGGTGTGGATTCATCTTATTGGCAAACTCATCATTTAAGTTGCAGTTCGCCAAGTCGAATCTAAAAAGAAAATAGGTGATTTATCCTAACTTTTTATGTAAGTCTACAAAATTGAACTCAGTGTATCATATGCTTGTATTAAAGAGCTGCATAGTGCAAGTTACAGCTCCTAAGAAAGATAAATGTTTCTAAATGAAGCAGGAAGCAAATAAAAAAATCCAAATCTACACTCAGCTCTCATAGCTATGAACAACCCTCAGAAGCTGCTGTTCCCAAATTCTGTTCAGTAGCACCCCCCAGCCTCCTGAGCCCAACCTGCAATATCCACTAAGCTTCTGATTCACTCACAACAGCTCCAATAACATTCATGTTTAAATCTGTTTGAAAATCACCTAATTTGCCGAATCTTGCAAAAATGTCACATTTGTCATTGCTGTATATGATATGCACAATCAAACAAGAAGATCTTGCCTGGTATTTTAAAAAGCCCACCCATCTATTCGTCTCTAAACTGTTACTCCAATCTGCACTTTAAAGTGAATACTTCAGCTCTCTTATTACTAACAGCCCTTTTCAGGAGATGACTTCTGCTAGGAAAAAAAAAAAAAAAAAAAGAAAAGATTTCCACTATTCAGGCAATCTCTTAATGACCAAGATGAAAGATTCTATCCCTTTTGAATCAGGATGGTTCAAAACTTCTTGATAATACATAAGCCTGTAAAGAATCCAGGGAATTCAGTCATTAAATAATCATTCAGTAAAAAACAAGAAACAGAACAGACCCCAAGACAAGGTCGCCAGGATTCAGAATGTGCCCCAAATGAGTACAGCAGAAATACTGATGATCTGTGTTCAATTCCGAGGTTTTCTGTACCCAGGCTTCAGCCAGCGTGTGCTTGAGGAATGAAAAATAAAAACACTCTTGTAATCAAACAGGATTAGAACACTTGCACTGCTATATCACACTTTTAAATTACATTTGTAATTTAACTTGTATCTACTACATGAAGCATCCCATATATTGCTTGCTACTGCTCATTTCTTATCTTTGTAAAAATAAGGGAAAGGACATGCCAACCACGTTTCACAAGAATTCCACTAAGGCTGTTTCTGTGACTAGACAGGTCTTTTTAGTGATAGGTTTTTTTTGTACTTCATAACTTTCAAGCACATACAGCTTTTGAATGAAAAGAAAATGTTTGGTACTGATTCATTAATTCTGATTAAAATGAAATGCTTCTGTACTTCAACAAAAACAATTGCATAATTGAAGATTTGCAAAGGGAATATAAAATAACATCAGCAACAACAGTAACAATTAGAGTTTAAACTCTTCAACAGAAAAGTATTTCTGAAAGTGGAATTCACATAACACCCGTGCAATTTCCAAACCAAAACACTGTCTGCTTCTACTGGGAAGAGTTTTTCCCAGTACCAAGACACAGCAAAGCATACATCTGATTTTGCCAAGTAGAATGATTCAAAACAGAAATTCAGCTGAGTAGGGGAGAGAGGGGAGAGTAAGGCTAAAACATTGAATCAAACAGAGAGAACTCTTACCTTGTTTGATCTTGCCCCTGCACCTGCACCTTTTTTCTTTTCTTGAACCCTATTGATATCCACAATAATAAATTCCTCTAGTTGTTTGGGGTGGAACAAGCTATTGAAAGGGTGGCGCCAGTAGGTGTTTCCATCAATTTCAGCAACTGGAAAAAAACCACCAGCATGAGCAATTGTAAGGTACAGAATTTCTTGCCGAGAAATTAAAAGGCAAAGGAAGCATTGACCAAAATTGAGCCAACTGCCAAATGCATTTTGTTCAAGCTTGTTATTTAACACAAGCATTTAGGACATGACCCATATTGCAAACTTGTGCTACAAGAGCAGTTGATCTGTGATGCCCAAACCATGTATCACGTGTCTAAAGCACTGACATTTTCATCCACAAGAAACATTCTCCTGGATGTATCCTTATTAGAGGAATTTTGCTGGTAGAATTTAGCAGCAAATACCAATCAAAGAACAGTGCTTCTGATACCAGAGTGGTTAGAATCATAATCCAGAGGAAAAACTAGAAGCCATCTGATTTTAGAGGAATATACCTGACAAATCAAAGTGCTCAGCAGAGACCTAGAACACCCATGAACACATTTTGCCTAGGAAACTAAGAAAATCAGGCTTAGATACCTATGTTTTAGATCACAATCTAAATTTCTACGGTAGTGATTGTACAGATAAATTAACAAGATTAAGGTATAAGAATACAAGATTGCATGAAAATAAAAAAAACCCAGAAATTAGTGTGCCAGCAGAAAAACCAGATGCTGCTGTAGCGCAGAAATGAACCCGTAACTTACTCTGCAGGGTCCTGGGATCGATGAGGTGGATGGTACTTGTTACTCGAATGCACACACAGATCTGGCTCATGTTTCCGAGACTCTGCGCCAGTTTTGGTGACAGACATACAACATTGTCCTGCATACAAACAGAAAATAATTTACACTCATATTTCCTTAATTTTTAACCAAGTCTTTAGAGAAATCTGAAATAGATTTTTAAACTTTCTATTTACAGTTCTCCACCCAATGTAACCCAATAACTTCCTCAAGATAGCTGCTATCTGCACTTTCCATCCAGGGAAGTAGACACCTCCCCATCCACCTGAAATACCCAATAAATCAGGCCTCCAACACCAAAACCAAACTCTACCCACTTCATACAATACCCCTTAAGATGAAATAGAGAGAAGCTACCTTGCATATTGGAACAATTTCCACAGAGAAAGTGCTTTTGTAATTGTAGACATTACTATGAATATCATGCGAGATCAAACGTTGGGATGATTTTGATCTATGAAACAGAAAGAGAGGCTTCAGGCAGCACGAAGGACATTACTTGAAACAGGAGATAATCAGAAATGAAAGTATATAGCTAGGTACTACAAATCCAAAAATTAAGGCAACAGAAAAATCTATGAGGACTAATTTTACAGTGGCCAAGTGGAAAACACAGGACTTCTGTAGAAGGGATTTTGTCTGTTTTAACTAGAATATAGCTTCTTTACAATTTCACTTACAAAATTCTTTAAAAGTGAAAGATAAAAGCTTCCCAAAAAGCTTTTGGGTATTCAAGGCAATAAACATAAATTATATACCTAGATGGAACTGTACACTGAAGAAAGTCAACCATCTTCTGGGCGTGTTGCTTTGAAGAATAATAAAAATCCAGACCATCTTAAAGAAAAGAAAGCTTGATGAACATATCTACTTCAAGTATTACGTTGGGTTTTTTTTCAAATACAATACACAGGCTAAGTAATTTGCTGCTTATCTGTGCATAGCTACTAGCACAGGCACTATTTCAATATAAAACAGGTTAGTCTATTCTACCTCGAAAATAACAAGCCACCTCACATACCATGGATTTCTTTGATGCGAAGTGTATTTTGATGAAGCCTGTGTTTTAAAATCAGCTGCTCCAAATAGTAGAAAGTCTTCTTGTGCAGAGTCTAAAAACACAATAAAATTATCAAGGTTATTTAAGAACCACCTAGTGCAAATGCAGTATCTCTGAAGAATAAATGTTTACATGAGAGATCATCTAGAGAAGGAACAGCCTAAAGTCTATCCCAAGTAGCCAAAAAGATTTCAGCTTCTGTTTCTCATTTTTGTGTAACTGATGGCTAGACATATTATTTTCTTTAAAGATTTAAATATTTATAAACAATCTGTCTTAACACTATGGTGAAATACAGAAGGATACTTTGTAATTCACACAAGATCCTTCTGCGAGCCATCACTTAAAACGAATATGATGTAATACTGGTCAGCAGAGAGAAAGTTTTTCTAAACTAAGAAAAGTATGAAAAAACCCACAAGCTTGAACACAAAATGTATCACAATGGCAGTGTGAAAGAGTGAATGCATCTTTTCCTGAGAAAATCAGAAAATCATCCAAATATTTGTCTGCCTGATTGTTCTGCCACGACCAAATGAAAATTGAGTTTGCCTTTACCTTTTGTCTGACTTGCACTACAGCTTTCCAGAAATCCTTAGCTTCAATCCTATGACAGTCTTCACACATTTGAGACTGAACTATATATTCCACCACAAATACTTGCTGAAGAACCGCTCCATTTATCACCTGCAAAACAAAAGTTTAAAAGGTTCCCCTGTTAGTCTTGTCAAGACAGAAAGCCAGTTTACCACAGCATTCTGAAATCAGCTATATTTGGGTCAAATATTAGCAGTATTTTCCCAACTTTACTGGAAGAGCCGATAACCTTTTTCAAACTGTGATGAATGGCACTTGAATGACAAAATTTAGGCAGGGTGAAAACAATGTTCGTTCAGGATAAACCAGTAAACACACACTAGATTTTACCAAAGAAAAACACTTATTTAAATGCAATACTAATAAAAAATTTATACAATTCCATAAAAGCTTTTAAAAAGCCACATGCGGAATACTTAACTCCAGTTACCTCTTTCTGAACGGTCAGTTTCAGCTTCAGCCTCTTAGAATGTGGTTCAGTCCAAATAAAGCCTGCATCAATCAGCCGGACCTGCCAGTGGGAAAGAACAAGAACTCAGCTACTGCTGCCAGCAGCTGTACCAGCACACAATAAAAAACACACAGCTCTACCTACCAGAAAGCACAAGCTAATGGTATAATCTGTAATTCTTCAACCAAGCGAGAAAGTGAATAACCTTAATTAAAAACATATGTATCGCTATAGCAAACCCAATTAACAGTGCTTAGTTAGAACACAGAGTCTGATCTTCCTAAAATAATGGTGATGCAACCTCAGACTGTCACACCAGAGTAACTGGGTACACTATTCAACAGTATCTCCAGGTGCCACGTAATGATGAATTTGGATAGTTTAATGGTTTCCTTGGGACTTAAAAGCCAATTTAATCCTTAAAACTAAGAACATGCAAATTTACTGTATCAAAAGATATTTTGTATAATAAAGCACTAACCTAATAGCAAGAAGAGGCAACCAATTCAAACCTTGATGACTGCAGTAACTGTTTCTGCCTAAAACATTATTTCAGAATTTTATCTCAGATTTTTTCCTCTTTTAAGATTCTGAACCTAAGAGATAATTTATACAACTTAAACATGGGACTTTCAGTTGAATCTGCATATAGACATCTGCAACCCTCTTTCATATCGTCATAACCTGTAAGAACAAATAGTGTATAAACAATTTCAAAAACATGTAAAAAGAAAACTAAAATTAAGGTGTATTAAAAACGTTAGCTTCCTTCAGTTAACTATGCTCAACTCCCATCTATACAGTAACCACTGTGCAGTTCACAGGATGCTCTGAAGACACGGAACTGCACTGCAAGAGCCTCCTTAGCACACCTAGACATTTTTTGTTAGAGCCTGTCCTTCCCAAATCCTCCAAAGTTCTAAAACAGAGTTATCTGAAGTCATTCTCTACATTTAATACAAAACAGTTCATAAACTCTAAAAAAGTATAAATGCCTGCTCCAGAAGGATTGAACCCTTTCTGTCACCTGGACTTCACTTTATGCAATACCAACAGACACGCTATGGAAGACCAGCAGAATTAGCTACTCACCTTGCTCAGCGAAGCTTTGATTTTTTTAAGACACAAAGCCAGAAGCTCTCTTGATTCTAGGGTACACTGAATCCAAGTTCCTGGAGGCTGAAGATACCTATGACAGAGGAAGCATGAACCTGCTTCAGCAAATTAAATCACCCAAAAGTTGAGCAGTTATTTACCAAGCTACACCTTTTGCCTTCTGAATCATCACAATTTTGGAGACAAGCTTTTTAGCAGGGCCTGTTGCAAAAGGACAAGGGGTGATGGTTTTAAACTAAGAGTGTAGATTTAGACTAGATATACGGAAGAATTTTTTTACACTGAAGGTGGTGACACACTGGCCCCGGATGCCCAGAGAGGTGGTTGATGCACCATCCCTGGAAACATTCAAGGTCATGTTGGATGGGGCTTTGAGTGACCCAATCTAGTTGAAAATGTCCCTGCTCATGGCAGGACGTTTAGATTCAATAGCCTTAAAAGGTCCCTTCCCGTCCAAACTATTCTATTCTATGATTCACACATCCCAAGTGCATTCATGCTTTTACTGCAATCCATACCAATTCGCTCACTTTCTTCCCTTCAGAACCATTGACTGCTTAGAATTGGAAGGGGGCTTGAAAATCATCACCTTCCAACACCCCTGCCACGGGCAGGGACCAGGTTGCTCAAAACCCCATCCAGCCTGGCCCTGAACACCTCCAGGGATGGGGCAGCCACAGCTTCTCTGGGCAACCTGGGCCAGTGCCTCACCACCCTCACAGGAAAGAATTTCTTCCCAATATCTAATCTAAATCTCCCCTCTTTCAGTTTGAAACCACTACCTCTCGTCCTATTGCTCCGAGAATCCCTCCCCATCTCTCCTGTAGCCCCTTTAGGGACTGGAAGGGGCTCTAAGGTCTCCCCGGAGCCTTCTCTTCAGAATGAGCAACCCGACTCTCTCAGCCTGCCCTCACAGCGGAGGTGTCTCCAGCCTTCGCATCACCTTCACGGCCTCCTCTGGACCCGCTCCAACAGGACCATAAACTCACTCATTTCAACCTTCTCGGTCACACATACCAACGCCTTTCTACTTCCACAAGAAGAGAAATACAGGCATGCGATGGAAAAGACGCAAACCCGCACCGCAGGGACCCGCCGCCCCTGAGATGGCCCGCACCCCCCCCCGTCCCACACCGGCGGCGGAGAAGGCGGGGGGTGGTGGTGGGGAATATTCCGGCTGCCCACCTTTCGCACTGCTTGCAGAAGTGGAGGGTGCCCTGCTTGGGGATGCCCTCGGTGATGTCCACCTGTGCCCGCAGGCAGCCCACGCACATGTTGGCCGGGTTGGGCGGGATGGCCACGCCGCACTGGCAGCAGAGGCTGGAACACAGGGAAGGAAAAGTCAGTCACGAACAGCAACGCGTCGTCACCTCTAAGGGTGACAGCCACGGGAACCGGAGGTACGCGTACCTTTTATTTAAGTTTTATTTTAAGGTTTGTTTAAAGAAAAGGGGTAAGCCCAGGAGAGCCCTCACCCGCCCCGGCTCATGGCCGCCCCGGTACCTCGCCCCCCCCGCCCCGCCAACGCGGCAGCGGGCCGCCCTGAGGCCGAGGCCCGGCCGGCAGAGCCCCGCCGCCCCCGGAGCCAGCCCGCCGCCCCCGGAGCCAGCCCGCCGCTTACATGTTGCCCTGAGTGGGGGCTGCCGGCCCCGTCATGTACTCCATGGCGGCGGCGACGACCCACGCGGCCCCGCTTTCCGGGCCTGAGAGGAAGGGGCGGAGGGCGGCGGTCCCGCGAGAGGCCGGGCGGCGGGGAGGGAGGGGCAGAGGGCGGTGGGAGCCGCCATCTTGCGGCTGCCGGTTCCTGCCGGCGGCTGGATAGCGTTGTCATTCGCGATTCTGTGAAACGTTAATTCATTTTTGTGTGAAAGCCGCGGGATTCGATCTGTCCGTCTTCCTCTCCCCGCTGTTGTTGTTGTTGTTGCAGGAAATGGTGGCAGCAGGGTACAACGCGGGGAGACCTTATAGCCCTTTCCAGTACCTAAAGGGACTACGGGAGAGATGAGGAGGGACTCTTGGTCAGGGAGTGGAGCGATAGGACGAGGGGGAATGGTTTTAAATGGAAAGAGGGGAGATTTGTATATTCGGAAGGAATTCTTGACTGTGAGGGTGGTGAGACCCTGGCCCAGGTTGCCCAGAGAAGCTGTGGCTGCCCCATCCCTGGAGGGGTTCAAGGCCAGGTTGGATGGGGCTTTCAGCAACCTGGTCTGGTGGGAGGTGTCCCAGCCCATGGCAGGGGGTTGGAACCAGACGATCTTCAAGGTCCTTTCCAACCCAACCCATGCTATAATTCTGTAAACCTCTGTGGCTTCTTCTATTCTTCCTTTGGCTGTTAGATTTATGTCCAAATTTATTTTTTTTTCATGGAAATGTGCTGTTCATTTAATAGCATGGGAGCTGATCTGAGAGGTATGGCACATCTGCAAATCCTCCTGAAATTGGTGTGCACGGGTGCTGTCAGCAGTGCACAAGGAGGTGGTCTTTTTCAACACTAATTAATTCTTAAAGGCTGCTGCTAATTCATCTTCAAGAAATACTGCTGTGAAGCAGTTTTATTAGTGTTTGAACCTGTTTGTCAACTATGGTTGAAGGTCTCCAAATACTTCTTCAAGTGCATTTTAAAAAGAAATTCCGACTTTGGTGGAAAGCGTAAGAATAGGGACGTTTGGCATTAAATTTATATTACTTACAGTATTGATTTTGAAAAGCCTGTTATCTTTTCGTTTCAGAATTAACTAGCTACCTTTTGCATCTGCCAGCAACTTCTCATCACTTTGTGGTGATGTAAAATCAAGGTGCCTGAACTTCTCCCTTTGTTTACTCCTCCTGTATCTGAGCAATGGGATCACATTTTTGTCTAACAACACAGCTTATAGATTATATACAATAGATGATATGATTTTGCAGATGCTCGTGAATGGACAAAGAACTTTTCTAGCTGGGGATTCAGTTTTGATTTGAAATCATTATCAACCATGGCAATGAGTAGGGTTCTCATCTTGTCACTAATATATGAAGGATTAAACTACAATAATTATTAGATGCCTTTAATTTACTGTTAGCACGTAAAGTGAAACTACCCATCAGTTCTGCAAGTTTCTGAAGGGAGGATACAGTTCCAATAGCAGAATAAGAGCATGTTATTTTAACTGTTGTCAGTGTTCTACTGTCTTCCTCTTCATGGTGGCCAGTTCCTAGCAAAGCTGGTTTGATTTTGAGGAAATTTATTTATAAAGTTATATTTTACAGAAATAAAATATTGTATAATTTTTAAGAGTTCACTTTCCAGACTGGCGCTTCTCTCCCAGTACAAGAAAGACTTGATTACAGTTCAGCAGCTGCCACCAAGACCGATGGGCCTGGAGCTCTTTCTCCATGGAGGACTGGGGGGACTGTGGTTGGCTTGGCCTGGAGAAGAGAGGGCTTTGAGGGAACCTAAGAGCAGCCACCAGACTTATGAGGAGATCACGGAGGAGAAGGAACCAGGGTCTTCCCAGTGGTGTACGGTGGGTGGGTGAGAGGCAACAGGCATGAGCTGAAACAAGAAAGATTCAGAGTGGTGTAAGGAAAAACTTTCCCACCGTGAGGCCAGTCAGGAACTGGAGCAGGTTCTCTGCAGTCTCTTGTGCAGTCTCTGTCCGTGGAGGGTGTCAGGCCTCCTCTGGAGATGTCAAGCTGGTTAAAATGCTGAGGAACCTGCTCTGGCTTTGTGTTTGACCCTGATTTGAGCAGGATGGTTGGACAACAGTCCTCCTGAGATCCCTCCCAGCCTGCATGATTCAAATCAATTAGTATTTGTCGATTTGAAGTATAATTTAAAGTTTAAATGCCAAATACCCAAGCCTGGCACCAAGTTATTACAGCACCGAGTTTCTCCTTGCTGCTCCACCCATCACTTTCTCTGAAGAATTGTTCTTTCCCCTTCAGAAAGAGGCTTTGAGCTTCCCCAGGGGAGAACAGCAGAACAACGAATACCTTTCTTCCTGGGTCCATTGCTAATACATCTTACCCACAAAGCTGGAAAAAACTTTACAGTGAGATTGTTGTCAGCCACGTTGTCGTAATTCATTAATTAAGAGTTACATAATGCTTTGGTTTAGAAGAAGGAGATGGTACACACTGTTTGGGTTACATTCCATTCGTGGTGTATGACAGCCAACCGTTCCCTTTGGAAAAAAGGAACTGTCATGATAGTAAGGTGTCAGCATTTGTTTTCTGCAAGTTTACACTTACGGTGGAGAAGAGTAGAGCTGAATTGCATCAACACATTGTGTGTGGTTCGTTTAATATGGTAATATCCTGATGGAAAGGAAGAGCTGCTTTGCTTGCTTGAGAGTTGCTTTGGGGACTGAAAATCACAGGCTGTCGAGCTGTCTGACTTGTTTTTTCTTCTTTGGCACATTTGTCTTTGATGGGCTGCTTGTGTTCACAGACTGTTACTCACTTCTGCTCCTTTGAAATTAAGTTTCTTAGCAGACCTCTCTGGAGACTGACTATGGACTATATTATTAAAAAAAAAAAAAAAAAAGCAAAAAGTGAAAAAAGATAAAAAAGAAGTGTTTCCCTGCACCGAAGTTTCATTTCTATACTCTTCAGAACCCCTGCTGCACAGTGGGTATTATATAGTTTTTACTTTCAAGCCCCGATGAATCACATCGATCTTTGATTTCTTTGATTTTTGAAATAACACACTTCCTGTAAATTCCAGGCTGTCACTTGGCAAGTCTCACATTGCAAGAGGGGCAGGACAAAGGCTGTCATTTAGGGAAGCCAGATTTTCTGTGAAGTCACCGGGAGGAGAATTTGATCCTAATAATACTTTAAGTGTTTCCACTGCAGATTTATTTTCAAGTGGAGTTTTCTCCACCTTATTTCAGTGCTAATATACTAAATCCTACTTCAGCTCAAGGCACAGCCACCAGTTACTGCCAGTTAGTATCAGAACTGTTCTTTGTCATCACCAAGGTACTTTGTATTGCCTCTGCAAGCTCTTGTTGCCCTATGGCTTCCACTCGTCCAAGTAAAATTCATATGTTTTAAATTATCAAAGTATTGTTACAGTCTTAGCACCACTTCTGAAAGATTTTACATCTTTTTACACAATAAACAAGATAAAAAGCAGACCACCGGATTCTCTGAGAACTCTAGCAATGGTAGGTCTGGATTACAGAAGTTATTGTGTGGACTTTGGCCGTGTGATGTGGACTGAAAGATTTCACCATCTCTTCCTAGTGAGGATCCACTATGCAAAGGAAAGGCAGTATTATTGTTGAGATGGATGATATTTCCTCTAAATCAGTGGCATTTTTAGGCAGGGGTTTACTTGCTATAGGCTGGCACTAGCCGGAGATCTGACATTTTAGGAAATCATACATTTAAGAGAGGGTCAGATTTGCATAGTTGTGAGTATTAATCCCACAGGCTGTCAATTGCTTCCGAGTGTATGATCATCATGTGCCTATGGTAACCCCTGTAGAAAAAATGATGGACACGGGTTTATTTTTCAGCCCTGTCAAGCCACATCAACTTGATTTCTGGTGGTCCAGATCAGTCTTTTAAATTAATACACTACATTTGGGAAGATCACCATGTATTTTTGCCATCATATGTTGGTTACTGTCTTAACTGATGTTGCAGCCAGACTCCCAGGAGCCATGCAGGGCGTCTGGCAGGACTGGTGGGCCTTCAAAACCAGACATGCTGACTCCTCACTGCCCTGCCAGCTGCAAAGGGGCTGTGCCAGGGGCACTAAAGGACACCCTGGGCTGGAAGAAAACAGTGCAAAAGTACATTTGTGTGATTCTTTGCTGTTCTGTACATGTGCTGGGCAGTCATGCTTGTAGCAGTTGATGTAAAACTATAGCATGGAAGCAGAAAAATTGGGTTTTGGAACTGTTCAGCTGTGGCCTGATAAAAAGGACTGGAGGAAACACAAGGCAGGAAAATAACCATGAATGTGCCCAGTTGCTGTTTTAAACAGGCCAGAGGAAGATGGAGGGGCTGGGTTTCAAGCCAGTCTGGATGTGCTGCTGGATGTGTGCTATGAGCTTCATTCTCAGTGAAGCTGCCATGCACTGCTTAATGGCATATATAAGACAGAAGTAAGAAAGTGGCAATAACTGCTTACCTTCCTGGAAAAAAACCTACAGAAATTATACTTCTAATGCAGGCCGAGATTTTGTGTTTTTTTTTTTTTTCTTTCCCTGCAAGTGTCTCTGGAGCTGTCATCTAAAGTGTGAGATGGTAACTCATCAGGACATTTCAGTTTTCACAGCTCCATTTAATTTCCCTTTTCACCCAGGAGCTGCAGGAGTTATAAGACTGTGTACAGGCACTGCCTTGAATTTAAAGGTGGCTTTGTAAATTCTGGCAGCTTGGGTGATAAAGCTGTCAGGTCTCCGCCACCAGCTACTCGGGTGCTAATGATGGAGAGTGGAGAGGGTGCGAGTGAAAAATGTTCCCCCTTCTGTGACTGCAGCTCTCTAAAACTGTATTGGCACTTCAGTGTATGACTGCTTGCGTGGAGTTGTTAATTACTCCTTAGGGTTCCCTGAGGTCTGGAGCATGGTAAGCAGCGTGCATAAGTTTTTATTTTACATTTTCAGTTTGCAGAATTTGGGGACGTGGAGCAATTTGTTTTGTCACTTTTTTTCAATCTGGATTTAATGGCTAAGATGAGAGTGTCTGGGAAATAAATACTCAGTATGAAAAACATGTACTTGATAATCCTTCACATCTGGGTCTGGGCAGAGCTCTCCTGTTCAGAGGGGGAAGACACCACATTGTCGTGGCATCAGTCTGAACACTGCAGTAGTCACAAAAGGGTAAGCAAGAGTCCCTGTCCCTCAGTGGTCCAGGTCCTACATGCTTCCCTGTACTGTGCATCCTGTCTTTGTGGAGGTCTGTTTGGAAGCCTGTTTGAGTTCCTCCAGAGGTTGAGGCCACAGACAAAGGTTGTACAGTGAGGTTTTAAATAACTCACTTTCTTCTAATTTCAGTTAAAGGATCAGAGAATATGAGTTAAAATATGTATAAAAAGCATAATACAGAAATACAGAATTTATTAATTGACAGTGTGTACAGTACACACATCTAATTTATAGAGCTGTCTAATAATTAGAACAGTTGTATAATCAATTCAGTTATCAGTCTGTATACTTTATTACATCCTAGAATGAACCTTTTTGCTCTTCCATTAATTTTATCGCTATTGACAGCTGTAGCAAGTTTTTTAAGTGTCATTTTACCCTGATTCATCTCTTCCAAGAGGCACATATATTTCAATAAACGTTATTTTTAATGCCACTAATCCAGAAACCAGTCATGAGAATGATTTGTAGAAATGGAGACAATATAGAGGAAGAGCTTTTCTGGATGGGTACAATTGCTAAAGGTGTGAATGGCTACTAGGGAAAAAAACAGCTTCTTATATACTGCTGTCCTTTGGGGAAATTTCTGACCCTGTCCTTTGCACCAGGAATGGTCTTTGCCACTGGCCTCACATCACTAAGCCAGCAGAAATCTAAGCAGAAAGGGACAAATAGTTTTTGCTATCAACGAGCTGTTTGGTGAATTTAGACCTCTTACCTCTACTGAAAAAGAATATCCCTTTGCACTGATTTCTTATCTTTCCCTGATCCGTTTTTCAATGAGTATTAACTATTATATTTATGCTATATAGTAGTTTTCTGCTCTTACTTTTATATTCTTTAGGGTCTATATGCTCCATTACCATACACATGCCATCTTACGCTTTATTATGTTTAATTTCTGTTCATTAAGTTATCCAAATATTTAACTGAGTGCACACTGACATTTGAATTATATGAATGCCACTGAACTCACGTGCAAGTCGAGTTTATCCTAAGATTTACTGTAGATTTTGTATCTGATCTTTAGAAGTACTGCTCAGTCTCTGAGCTACCAAATAATACTAAAGTCACAGCATTAAAAGGATGTGTGATGTGTCAGGAAAGCAAACACACCATTTAAAAACAGTTTTAATACAGGTTTGCTCTCATTCTTATATATGGATGACTGAGCCCTTGAGTAAATGGCTGTACACAGGTTTTATGAAAGCTCAAGTGCCAAGGAAAGCCAGGACAGTGTTTGTGGAGGTGTGCCAGCACAGTAGCTTAATTTTCAGTAGAAGCTTCAGTAGATAGAAGCAGCATAGAAGTGATAAATTCGTGGCAAAGATATTCCTGTGATTAATTTAACAGACACCTGAGGTCACTATTCCCTCACGTAAACCTGATCCAGGAAAGGAGGTGGCAAAGCTACCCAGGACCTCCTGGGACCTCTTGTCTAGTTAGAGCTGCTCTGACCTTCCAACAAAGAGGGTTTGTTCTCATCTGGGCTACTGTTTTCATTAGCTGTGTTAATTTAAAAGCAAAACTCTGAATAATTTAAGAAGAAAAGCAAACATAGTGTTTTATGCTTTTGTTTTTTAAAATATTCACTGTAAAATAAATTTGAGATTCGGAGCAGTGCACAGAGCTTATAGGACATTTGGCACCACCGAGTTACCAATTAATAAAAATACCTTAATTTAATTGTAGAAGTGTTCTAACAACATTAAGATGGATATATGGGAAGGGTTGTGCAATAACAATGAAACACCTCTATGGTCTTTACTGGTGTCATGTTTAGTTTTTAAGAGGACTTGTGATGACACCTAGTCTGTACTTTTAGTTATTGTGGTCCTGAATACGCATATGTTCCTGTCAGTTTTACCCTTCTTCCTATTGCATCAAATAATAATTTGGAGGAACGAAGCAGTTTTCATTCAGAGAGCAAATAACAGAAGCATAGTCGGTACTCACAGTGGGGAAATAAAGGTATGGCTTTGGCCAAGCGAGCTGCTTCAGGACGGAAGGTCACCATTCCAGCGGTTCTGGAAGCTGTAGGAGGTATTCTCGTGCAGGAACAGATTGTGCCTTGCCTGCGTGTGGGGTGGTAACTCCCAGCCTCCAAATTTAGTAAGAGCCAGGCTGTAGCTCCCAGTAGGGACCAGGCAGCCGCTTCGCTGACCGGTAGGTATCTTACCCTCCATATGCAGCAGGGGCTTCTGCCTGACTCTGTGGGCACCACTGCTCCTGGGTCATGAGCCCCAGCAAGGGTGGTCTCGCATCCCTCCATGCCTGATTGCTCTTCTCTGCTATTTCTTATACAGCTTTGCGTGAGCAACCAGAGATTCATCTAATACCCCCCCTCCCCTCCCAGTTAAGGTTTTAATCAGGAATTGCCAAGTGGCCCGTCCCTTTAGGAAAGAAAGGCTCTTGTTGCCTGTTACTGATTGCAGCTGTGAAGTTGCAAACTAATAATTTCAACAACACAGTGCATGCAGAGCTGTGCTTCGGCAGAGGTACTGCTGTTCCAACTTGTCTGCTGTGGTCTCAAGGAGCGATACGAATGGGAGGAATAACATTAGCTAATTCTATTGGGACATGACACTTCCAGAGACTGCTTTCTGTGAGATAATCTGCACTAAATTTGCTGAGATAACGCTCTAATTATTTTCCAGTTCTTGCCTATTTTCTTCAATTCCTTGTGAAGAATCCAATTAGCAATCCAATTTATAGTACGAGCCACAAACATTATTACTGCTGAACTTAAGAGGCAGGAACGAAGCGAGCTGAAAAGAAACTCTTTAAAATAGCTTTGCAACAGAGATCAGCATATTGTGACACTCCACTTTCAGCTGATCAGTAGATAAAACCTGCGTGTTGCATCATCAAGCTTTAATGAGCTCCGTCGCAGCACAGATAGGTGGTTTAGTTTCCTTTTTAGCTAGGTAATGCGTGGCATGAAACTTGCATATAAGTCGTCTTTGATGCAGGGGTACCACGGAGTAATGGGGAAATGCCACTGTTTGTCAGCAGATGGGGTAATTCTCAGCCTTGTTGTGTGTGAAGCCGCTGGGAGTAGCTGGATGCTGAGTGTGCCAGAGGTTTTGTGCAAGCCATGTCCTGCTGCAGCCAGTCAGAGAGGCACAGTGGATGCAGGCAGCAGTTTTGCACTGAAGGGCATCCTCTGCTTTCTAAATTCCTGGAGACTTTTAAGAATCACTGCTATGCCTGTCGTGGAGTTAGCAATGGATGAATTTTTCTTAGTAGCCTTTAAAAACCAAAATAACCCGAACCATAAAGTCACTTGAATTGACCTACTTGAACAAGGAGACATCCTAGATTCATGAACTAGGATCTTCTTCATCTTACAAGGGAAAATCCTCCTCGTGCTGACTTCTGCTCTTGCACAGCTCCCGTCACCCACTTTGTGTTTATCAAACATCACAGCTTATTGTTTCTTGATAACCACAAACCCCAAAGCTTTTAGTTTATCATCAGGACAACTTCAGCAACTCAACCTTTATACTGTCTTATCAACATGCCATATTGTCAGAGAAGCTCTCTTTGGTAATTAATTCTCCATTGCTTTTTAATACTTAGCTACTCTCCTGAGATAGCCAACTGTTCCTCTTTTAAAGAGGGGTGGCAGTTTTAGTGTGGCACTGGTACCTGCCTGTCTATCCAGGAGAATTTATGCAGAAAGTATAGCCAATTCCTACAGATACACTCAACTTACAATTGCTTTTACTGCAATTTTTCCTTTTTAGTGTAAAAGATCATGATGGGTCTTGTTACTCAGTTCAGCCTTCTTTACCTGGGCTGTGGAACCTGGCAAAGATTTAATTTTAAGCAAAAGCATGGGCAGGAGCCAGGAAGTGTTGTTTTATTACTGGTATGTTTGTTACCCGTACCAGGATGCACTAGACTTGAACCTCAGACTAAGAAATAATCGTTTTAAAAAGGTAAATATTTGCTCATCAGAACATGATAGGAATCTTGGAGACTATTGTACAGTAGCTGTTTGCTTTCTACTCGCCGTTTGTTATCTCCATGTCTCAGCTGAAAACATCCCATGACCTGGGTAAAGGAAACCCAGTGAGAAGGTGGGTTGCCCCGAGAGGTGTGGAGCTACCAGGAGAGGGTCCACCCCAATGTGAAGTCTGGGACATTGGCATCAGCAAAATGAACATTGTTTTTGTAGAATTTATGTTTTCACATATAGGCACTTTGAATTCTCTTATGAGAGAATGTGAAAATAGCAATATGCAGATAAAAATATTTCGCACATTATTTCTGTTAAAAACCTGCACATAAAAATTATGGATGATGTTGACATTTCCTAGGCTTGCCTCCCTCTAGCTGACTGGAGACAAGCAAGCAGAGAAAAAACCCAAAAAAAGTTCAGTGAACTTGCTCTAGGAACAAACCTGTATCACTTGTCCTTTGGTTGGGATGTGCACTGCTCCTCCCCCCTCCACTGCTTTTGAGGGTAGAAACAGGACAGGAGCGTGGTGGAGGCAGAAGTTACGTGTTTCGATGTGGATGGAAGAGCCAAGGATTGATAGTTTATAGGGGACAAGGAGGAGTAAGGAAAGGAGACTTTGTGGGTGGAATTGGGAGGTAAAACAAAAGGAAACAATGATCCAGCTTTGCGAGGGGGGCATGTGGAGCCAACTGGAAAGGGTAGGAAAGGAAGATGATATAAAACTACAACACTGGGTGAGTTGTCTTGCCCCAGACTGGAGCAGCCTGGGGTCTGCTGTAAGGCATGCCTTCTCCAGAGCCCAGCAGAGGAGAGGTGTTCAGTGGCTTTGCTTTTGTCCAGGCTTGAGTAAGCAATGGTAATGTTCCAGCAGTCACTATGCCAACCTTTTATCACTGGAGTAATCCTCTGAGGCAGGGCTGGACTGCAAAATAGTCCAATTCAAAGGAGCCCAGGGCAGAAAGAAGCTGAGAACTAATCTGGGTGATGGTAGGTAATTTGTGCCAGAGAGCGTGGACCAATAAATGAAAATTGCATAAACAGTCAGGAAAGGAAAACGTGGAAGGAGGAGGACAGGGACATCCTGCCCACCCAGGGCTCTGCCAGACCACTTGAGCATTTTCACATTAAGCATCTTACCAATGGTAACACAGGACATTGCTGAAGTAGCAGGTTTGATAAATGTAATGGCAGTTAGCCCTTTCTTCTTTTTTCCCTTGCGACAGTCCTCTATGTTGGTATAGGCATTTTATAATTATTCATCAAGATAAATTCTCAGGAAGAGGTGTTGCAATTTTAGTGGGTTGAGTTTTTCTTTCCACCGCTCCCATCTTGCTGGCACATGCACGACATGGGGATCTGACACATCGCTATTAAAAGATGTCTGTGCAGGTATTGCTCAGCTATAAAATTGCAAAACCAGAACTTATTGTATGATAGACTTTTAATATAAAGGCACTGACTGTAGACTGCTCTTTGTGAGTGGAAACTTCCAAAGCTGATGTGAATGCTTGCAGCTCATGATTTATTTAGGAGTATATGCATTTATATAAAAGACGACCTCAGTGATGCCAGTTTTGTTACTGAAGATTTCTTGGGAGACAGAGGCCACTGCTGGCTGCTGCAATGAGATGCTTATTTCAGTGCCAAAGTCCTGTGTTCTTGGAACAAGGTTTGGATGGGCAAGATTTTAGAGGGCAGAGTAATTCTGAATAGAAAGCCGATATTGAACTGGGTATGGGGCTCTGAGGTATTTTGGCGCCACCAAAATATATCTGTGATAAGGAAGAGCTTTTGCATACCAAAATACTCAAGATTATTAGATAGCAAATGAGTCACGTCTAGCCAGATGTGAAAGGCTTCAATACAGGAAGCACTTAGCATTTCTTGGTGTTTTTCCACAAGTGTGAGACAGCATGGAGGCCAAACTCAGTGCCCGATGTAGGTATGTGCACCTCAGTAGTGGTCTGATTTCACCAAGTCGTGCCTTTTATTCTCATATGAGGAGAAATATTTGAAAGGGAAGTAAAAATTATGCACCTGTGATGTGGAGAGGGCTTCTTTGGATCTGAGTGTTATTTACCTCGAGTGAAATACCTGCTACCTCCTGTACTTCCTCTGGGCAAGGCACCAGGATGTATGGAGTTGGAGGCGTCTACTTGGTTTGCACCGTCTTTTTTTCCAGCTGTTACTTCATAAATCACTCAATATCTGTGCATTTGGCAGCTAATTAGTGTATATGAGCTACCAGGCCTCTCTCGTTGTGCAATTTGAGGCTGTGGAGAATGCAAAAAACTGGTACAAGCTCTTCCCTCTGCCAGCCTGATGGGTGAGGCCGTTTGCTGTGCCTTGTCACCCCATCTTCTAATTACGTTGCTGCAATCCTATTCCAGCCCTCTCTGATGTTGGGGTGCTTTATTCCAAGCTTGGCCTTACTTGTTTTGTGTCAAATACTCTTTGAGGTACATTTTACCTGCATTTTCTTTTCCTATTCATTTTTTTTTTTTAATATCCAGAGCTTGTAAAGATTCATGGCATGTAACTCTTCCTTGAATATGACCTTGAAATAATGAGATATTTCTGATCTATTCCATGATTATGAAGCAAAGATAGGAGCTGTCAGAAAAAATAACTGAAACAGCACCCAAGCTGACAATATGTCTATTCCTGATGCTGCCATAATTCACCTTCGTTTCCTCCCTTCCTCCCTCTTTGCTCAGTCATTGTAAGCAAAGCAGAATCCGATTTTTTTTATACAGATTTGCCAGATTTACCCTATTCTTCATTGTGTAGATATTTCCACTCTCCTTTTTGTCCTGCTTCTTGGCTTTTTTCTTTTGCCTGAGCACGTCTCAGCAGTAGGATACCTATTTTGATGCAAAAGGGTTCACATTCATCTTTTTCATTTCACTTCTAAACCTAGACTAAACCTTGGTAATTGAGGGGGCTATAGCTTATTTTAGGCCACGTGAAGTAATTTCTCCAGCTTGTTTTTAGCTCGGAGGTTCTTATCCCAATGTAGAGGAGGCCAGGATACTGGTAACAATTCCAGGACAGTCCCACTTTGGGGCTGACTGTACTGAAACACCAGAATCAGCAGAGTTTATCAGCTCTTAGCTGTCCTGATGTAGCAACTACTGAAAGCAGCCCCTGAAATAAGGGTGGAGCAGACACCAGTGATGACGAGTGTGAACTCTCAGAGTTAATTCTTACCTCCACCTGTGAATCACAGCCTTACAGCTAGGGAGTTTCCATCTAAGTTTCCTGGAGATATTTTCATAACCTTGGCTCCTCAAATTCAGGCAAGATATCCCTTACTGTAAGGAATAAATATGTTAAGGACAAAATTGATCATACTTTGAACCAAGGTGTCTTCATTTAGTTCAGGCTGAGCTTTTTTTCCTGTGTTAAAGGACAGAGAGTAAAGAGGAGCCCATTTCATTTTGACTCTCCCTGCCGGAGCTCCCTTGCTGGAGTTGTGAGATGAGCTCTGTGCTCTTGCTGTGCTTTCTGGTTCAGCCTTCAGCAGACCTCGGGAACATCACAGGCATCTGACCTCCTTTGTCAGCTGACAAACACTGATATCACACTGAATTTTCAGTTTCCTGAGATTTGAGGAATATTTTGGTAATTTCAACTCCCTTGATTCCCTTGACTGCAACCAGTTTGCAGCAGGACAGCACTTTGAGTGAAGTTTGCTGATGATCTGTAGGAGTCTGACTCGCTACTCTTTCAGTTTCTGATCAGGCTTGGCTAGGAGGGAAGTGTTGATATGATCCAAGTGAGGCACTTTAGGGCTTGCACTGAAAAATTCTCCAGGCAGCTGGAAAGCTCAGTGCAAGCTAGTGGAATAGAATGGAATCATAGAATCGCTTTGGTTGGAAGAGACATTTAAGATCATCAAGTCCAACCATTAACCTAGCACTGCCAAGCCCACCACTAAGCCGTGTCCATCAACACTACATCTACATGTCTTTTAAAAACCTTGTTGTGGTTTGGGCTGGGTTGGCCAATGATGAGACAGCAGATGCTCTCTCCAACCTCTCGCTCCGAGGAGCACTGGCGACCAAGAAACACCATGTAATTTAGCTGGCAATAAAGAGATTTGTTTCTCAATCGTGATTTTGTGTCCCCTTCATCTGACAGACCGTCCCAGTATTTTTCTGGAAATAATGAGGAACCCACCTGGTTTTGGAAGTTTAGTAGGAGAGGGTGTGGGGAATCTCACTGGGAGGGCAGGACGAAGCGGTGCATTCTTTTTCATGCAGTGCGCCACATCTTGGAGCTCTGTTTTCCTCCTCCTCTGGGGGATCAATCTCTACAAGAGAAACTTCTTCGAAGCAGGAGGGGTGTGAAACAACGGTCACTCACTGCTCAGCCAACCCTTAGTCCCATCTGGGGCAACAGCAGCCAAAGTCCCAGCCAAAGGAGCTCCGTGGGGAATGGCAATCGCTGCCGGTGGGGCTGTGGAGCAGGGAGAAACAAGAAGCTGATGTCTCATGCTGTCTTACGAGCCCATTGCCACATGCTCTCTTGTCCCTGAAGAAGGTAACCAGTACTCCAAAAAGGAGAGGAGTGGCAGTCTTTGTCAGGGTTTATCACTAAATTCTGCTGTTGGCAATACCTAGATGCACACAGGGAGTCCAGATAAATGAATTGTTATCTTATCTTGGCTAGGAAGCTATCTGGAGTTACCAAACAGAGAGAAACGGGCTCCATACAAAAAGCACTTTGTGGTAGGATATCAGTAACTTGCTGATAGGGTTGCGGTTTTGTATTTTAGGAGTAAATAATAAAAATGACTCGAGTAGGGCCCGACTCGCGCGCTGCGAGAGGGCAGCATTGCTTTTGATGCAACGTTGGATGTTGATCATTTTGTGTGATTATAAGAAAGTTCATACAAGTTCAGTAATATTTGATTTGAAAATTAGCCTTTTCTGCTTTAATTTTCAAATGCTCAGCTTGGCACGCTGCCACTTGTCCACGTCTCTGCCCCAGGGTGCAGTTACCCATCTGCGAGAATTAGCCCCATTTTGGCAGACGTGTTCTGGTGCTGGGCAAGTGTGATTTGCAGCTTGTGTGGTTCTGCTGACTGTTACTACACCCTGCTGTACTTCTTTTATGATGGCTTAAATAGTTTTTGTTGGTTTTTTTTTTTGTTTTCTCTTGCTTCCAAGTAATTAGGGAAATTAAACTCTAGAAATGGAGCATTGCTTTGGTAAGAGGTGAAGGGAGACAGACACAACATACTGTATTCTCAGTTCTCCTTGGTAGGTGCTGTGTGTGTGCTGGGCAGGGCTAATTCTGCATGGACAAGAAGACCAGGACAAAGGACAACATCCGGCCTTTACAGTAGTGCAGCAGAAACTTCCTACCGCAGAGATTAGACTGATTTCCCTTTACATACCATTTTTATTTGTAGGCAAGTTTCAAAGAGGTATTTATGTGGAGGCACATTTCTCATGCATTGTGGTTTTTGCATGGTAATGGTATTGATTGATGCTATCAGTTTGCTGTTTTGTAAGGTTTATCTAAAGGCCTTTATAAAAATGATTACTTAAAATATGTTAATGACATTTCTCACTGGATAAAAACTTTAGGGCCTCTTTACCTTTAACCATAAAAGTGTGAATCGTTTTAAGTGGAAAAAAAAAACCCCAAACCTTAAGTTTTTTTCAGTGATCTTGGATGCAAAGCAAGAATCTTGAATTATGGCCAAATAACAGCAATCATAAAACTTGTTCTTGAACACCTTTAAGATTTCAAAACTTCATAAACATGGGGTCTCACTTTTCAGAGAATTCCATGTAGATGAAGTTGGACACGCAGATGGTGGCCTGTCTCTCTACAAGTGACTGGTTTGAACTCAGATGCCCTGAAGATGTGTAGGACAGGCAGTGGCAGCACTTGGACTATTTTGCTGGTCTTTTCTAGAAAGATCAAGAGAAAAGGATGGACATAGATCTTTCTCTTTCTTGTTTTGAGTAAGCAGTCAGGCAGGAGCAACTGTAAGGCTCTCTGGGGGTATGAAAAGGAGTGGGTATATCACAGTTCAAAAAAGTTAGCACTACGTTCAGTCACCGCTTGCGTAAGCTGAGTTTAGCTGGCAGTCGATCGTCAGAGACGCCTGTATCCCACTGACGACCCTCCAAGCTATTAACTGCTGCTACCCTATTTCAAGCTCTGCGTTTTAATTCATGTGATAAAAGGAGCGCACCAAAATAACTTAGCAATAAGGCTGCTAGGTGGGCAGAGTCACCGGTGGCGATGCCGATCCCTGCGTTTCCTGTGCAAAACAACTGCTAAGGAAAAGGTCCCTGGGAGGCTTTTTTTGATAGTCTCGGGTGAAGGCTGCCTGGAGGGGCTTCTGGGGGTTCATGGTCTGGACATGTGCACATGTAGTCGCCCTCGGTAATGGATTTGGGAAGTGATCCATGAAATTAGCCAGGAAACCTTTACAGCAGGATAAATGCTAGCTTTGATTAAATGAAATTAAGAAAATGAATTTTAAACAAGGGAAGTACGGTGCTGGCCAGCTGAGTCCAAAAATTTTTCAGCACTTAATTTAATGATGCATTTGAACTTTCAGGGTGAATGCAACTGGAACTGGTTCATCTCCCTTTCTGCTTTTGTTTCATTTATTACTGTTGGATTATTGGTTCTGTCTGCTCTTAACATAGTCCTTTCATTTGCCTTTTTTTGGTGTAAAAACTTCCAGCTGCTGCGCTCAGCCTGAACTACAATTAGCATAGGGTAATAATGGAGCAATTAGCTACCATTAACATGGAGTAATAATGAAGCAGGAGGAACGAGTGCCCTGCCAAGGTGTTTTATAAAGAGCCCAGCACTATACTTTTCACAAGAGTTGTTGTCCATATGCTCTACGTACCCAGCCGTATGCTGGTGCTACTGGCAGCTCTCCGAAATGCGACCCTCCTCCTGTGGCTTGTTGCTGTTACAGCAAATGGTGCTTCCACATTAATGTGCAGATGTAATCTGATTAAAACCTCTTTCCATCGCGTACGAACGGCTTCATCTGCAGGGAAAAGGATTTCAAAACTGGAGCAGAGTTTCTCAAGCTGTGGTGTGGTCTCAAGCTGTCAAAAGTGGTGTCCCACCTCTTTTTTTCTTTCAGCTGTGGAAGAAATGTTGGTTCGCTGCTATCTGCCAAAAATGCTTTGAAATCTCCTGCTGGAACCCACTAATTTTGAATATTAAGTAGCTAGAGTTATTTCAGCTTTTCTAGTAGAAAGGAGAAGTGAAAAGGATTGGAAAAATCTCAAAAATGGTTTTAGCAGAGAGAAGTTATTTTCAGCTGTCCCTTTCCTTCCCGGTGAATGTCTCTTGCTCCAAAACTTTAAATTTAGTAAAGAAGCTGAAGAACACACACAAAAAAGTGTTTTCATTTAAGTAAAGCTGCGGGGACCCTCCCAAAGAGAAACTGATGCTGTTTTCCTCCATCTTCTAAGCACCTCTTGCAAAGCTAAACAAAGATAACAGGAATAATAAGGAAGAGAAGTGCTTTACAGGAATCCCACCATGAGAAGTCAGTGGAAATTCCCTCTTCCCGAACAAAGCTGTTTGCTTGTTCTGTTTGCTTTAAGTTAAATGTTTAAATAGCAACATTAAGTCTGGGTGTGTGCTGCTTGAGATACAAGACCCAGCCTTAACGTACCTATAAGGAAGTGTCTTTTCTTGTAGTCCTTAAAGCACATCAGTTGTGTTTGATGCCATTGGAAATGAATAACCTTTGTGAGAAATTAAAAAATAAGATGGAATTGGAAACAGCATTGATGAGGAGATGCCATGGCATTTACATCATCACGTTACCTAGTTAAAAGTAGAATCTTTTGGGTATAGGATATTGGGAAGTATTTTTGATTCAAGCATCAACTTTCTAGGTAAATATTTTCAATTTTCTGCCTCCAACATTTGGGTTGTTACTTGTATTCTATATTATAGACTGCTTTCCTTTTCACAGGTACTTGACATTTTTCATTTCCTCCAATGCTCTTTGAATTCCTGTAAGCACGATTACAGCTTGGTATCTCATATTTGCAGGTTAACAACTGTGATTAAACTGATACGACAGCTAGGCCTTTGACTCCCATTTGAGCCTGAACCACTCAATTGTTGTGCCACCAGCACACACGAGATGTTTGTTGCCTTAATTTGAAGCCCATCAGTGCTCCAGAAGAGAATTCAGGCACATCCATGATCTGCTTGTATTGGCAATATGAACAAGTGGCTCCGGTGTGAGCCAGAATCTGAACACAACGAGCAACTATGGTATGAAGATCAGGGCTCCCTACAAGCAGGAGACCTGTGCATCTCCAAGAGTTGCCTTCGGAACCTCATGAACAGGTCTGTGGAGCAAGATCTTCAGTGAAGTTTCTGGGTTGGGTTTTTTTTTTTCCTCCCCTGCCACGAGAGAGAGGAAAGACCTTGGGCTGGAGCACTAATGATGATGAAGATGGCAGTCTGCACATGCATCCATTTAAGGGGCTCTGAAACATCGCCCCAAAACATTTGCAACAAAATAGTTTTAGTCTGTCTACCATGGTGTCAGCCGTGCCCACACACACCCACGGTATGTATGAACAAATAGAAAATACAGAAAGAGCCAATTCATGCACTGAAATGTTGTTTCTGAAGAATAAAATTTTATTTTTCTCTGAAAAAACTGCATACACATGTTCAGATCTGTTCAACCTTCAAAACATGTCTTAGTTTCCAAACAGTGTTCTTTTAAGCATGCAGGACCCCACTGCAGCTTGGTCAAGAAGTTAAGAGAGAGTTTTAATTCTGTAACTGTGCAACTATCATTTGAAAGCTATTTACATTTTGCACCTCTCTCTTCTCATAACAGTAACATCAGCTCTTAGTTACATGCACTGTATAGCTATAACTTATGATTTGGTGTTTACATTTGATTTAGGTGTAGAGTGAAAACCAAGCTAACCTTCCATTGTTCAAGAAACTCCCAACAGGCAATTATAATAAATCTCATTTCTTCATTATAAAGGAGATCTCTTTAAGCACTCAGACTTCCCTGCAGTTATTAAAATATTACTTCCACTCTATTTTCTGGTTCATCTTCCTCTGGTGCAGACATGTGTTTTGCTTGCCTCGGTGAATGGGAGCAGAAAGAAAAGATGTCTTGGTTTTTATCAAAGGCGGCAGGAGTGCACTGAAACAGAGCCGGTTCTCTTTCTTTCTGTCATTTTCAGTAAACTGCAAGATTACCCATACTATGTTTTTTTTTTTACTATCTTAGACCATCTAAAATCAGATGCAGCAACTTAGATGCAAAAGTCTGGATTCGAGTTCGTACTCCTCTTACTTTCTCTGCTACGTTACTTTCCTGACCATTAAAAAGCATGAGTCAGTAACCAGACAGATACTAGTTACTACTCAAATCATGTTGTATTATACTCATCTCCTTCTATTCTCTAACCTGGGTCAAAGAAGGCATGGTATGTGTTGCCACCGCACTCCGTTGGCAGAACTTCTTTGTGTGTAATGAGCGTAGTACCCCTCCTCACAGCCATCATAAACAGTCTTTGCTGTTTCATACGTGCCAGCGTGATTAAATTAGGGTTCTGCCAGCGGGAGCCGGTTGAGTATTAGGCAAACATGGCATTCCAGGTGATGTGTTTCATTATCACACAGGAAAAGCTGGCCCGTGTTTTATCTAACGGGGACCGTGCAGCCAGTAGTCAGTGCATTATTCTGGTTTTCAGCTATGGTAACTAAGCAAGCCACGTTTTGTAAGAGAAAATGGTATTTTCATAACCGCAAAACTGCTTCAGAATAAATACACAAAGTTGCAGAAGACGTTGCATGTCACGAGCTGCAAGGGCTGCTAATCACTACTCAGGCAAGTTCAGTTCACGATGGAAACTGTGCTTTCGGGCTGGCCTCCAAATATCTGGGAGAAGAACTCAAAAGCCAGGCGGACGTGGATGGGGACGAAGACATAAGCTGTGTACACCACCATAGCAAAAACAGTCACGATGATGGTGTGGAACATGGATTGCTCCCAGGGCTCCAGCACGTAGCTGCAGGTGATCAGTAGGTACTGGTAGTACAGCCAATAGATATAGTCCTTCACGCGCTTAATATCCATCTTCAGCTGGCAGTGATTTTGAGAAGATGACCTGTAACGATAGATAAGTCTGGATTATAGCTGCAGCAGAAAAAAAAAGACCTGGAACTAAAAAATGATGCGGTGACCATAATTCCAAATTTGATACCACGTATAATTGTAACATGAAATAAAGTTCAAACAGGAAAAATGGATTGGCAACATCACCGGCTTCTGCTGCCCTGGAGCAGCGGAAAAGAATCCTTAGCTCTAGCAACTGCTGCTTGCAGTTATTGGAAGCTGTATCAGTTGGGCACTCTCAGCTCCTACATTCTGAGTCTGTTTTGCTATTCATTCTGCAGTAGGAATTAAAACGGCATTAACTTACAAAGGCACAGGGTTCGCGTGGAAGTCAGGGAGATATGCATTTAAAAGGGAAGGCTTTGAGCCAGCTTCCATAAATGTGGATGGCAGACTTGTATGCTCTGGAATAAAGATGAGATTAAAAGAACTGCTCTGTAAAATCTCCTCTGCTTACTTCTGATAATAATTTGTATTACTTCGCAATTGTTGGGAATAAAGAAAAGACAAGGTATGAAAGGGAGGGAAAAAAAGTAATCTCAAATAGCAGAAGTTGTTTTTTCAGCTTGTTCCAAAGAAATAAGATACATTACAGATTGAAAGAGCATTTAATGGAAGTTACAAGTCTCGGAAAGATTTTCCTTGCAAGTAATACCTTTGTGCATTCATTGTTCCCGTCTCCATACAGAAAGGAGAATGGCTGAGCAAGTATTAACTAGGAAATGAATTTTGCCTTCCAGTGTTTTTTGTTAAAATTGCTTTTCAATATTTTAAATAATCATTAAGTTCACGCTAAAAACATCTACTTGGACAAAATAGAGAGACAGGATGATAAGCAACTTAGGAGACTTCACAGACTGTCTTCACTCCTTTATTTTGGGGGCTGAGTTTAAGGACACACACGCTGACCAGGTCAGGTCACAGTAAAAGGGAATACAGCAGATTTTAGTCCTGCTGGAAAACCTTCCAATGTATCATTTTGTTCTACACTTCTGTTGCCTAAAACACCAGGAACAGAGATGCTTGGACATGTCACATCCCTCCAGTCCTGTGTTTATAGTGAGTTTGGGGCAACAAATTTTCTGTTCCTCAAGGCAACAAATACTAAGGTAGCACTGGAAAATTTGTAGCCTGTGATTAAAATAACGATGGGCCACTGGTACAGGCCAAATATATTACAATATTCATCGGTTTACCGCCGCTGGAGGCTGTACAGTAAATTCTGGTGGTATGTGGGTATTTCCTGAAGGGAAGACAAATTACCAATAAGAGCATCCCTGGTTTGTTTTGTAACAGCTTTACTTTGGTTACTGATGTGTAAAGGTTCTGTCCGGCGGATGCACTGTCAAGTGCACACACCTTGACGGATCGTATTTCTCCATCTTTCCTTTAGGTCACCGGTACTGCCAGTTGTTAAGGTTCAACGTTCCCGTATTAAGTTGCAAATGGAGCATCCTGCCAGACGAGCTTACACCTTGCCATCTGGAGATACTTGTAAGGTAGATTTTTCCCCCTTCTTCTCTGGAAAGGCAACAACTGTAGGCTCACCCCAAGCGTTGACAGACTGTTGGGTTGAATTGGCAATCCAGATGCCCGTCCAACACTGTTGATGCAGGAGCTGTCTTTGCTCCCCCTCCTTCAACCATGTGCTGGCTCCTCTCTCGGTGTTTCTCCTTCTATCCCTCAGCTTCCTGTCCAGACCTCCTCACATCTGTTCCCCAGTTGCTCCTCAACTCTCAGCACCCCCATGAACACAACCTCTTTGCTGGCAACAAGCACAGTGAAACTATAAACACTGGGCATTAAAAAAGGGAGGGAGGTTTCTTTGTGTTAACAGATTTTTTATGCAGAAAAATTTCTGTACTTGCCCCATCACCCACCCAGCTTTTACTTTCCACCAGCCCCACTTCTTCTGTGTCCTCCAGCCATCAGTACCTTCCCCCATATATCTTTTTTCACCTCCTCCTCCCAAAGCAGTCTGTTTCCTTCTGTTCCATTTTCCCCATATCTCCTAGACAGAGGCCACCTACAATGCTTTTGGGGGGCAGATCACTTCCATTTTAAGTTGAGCAGTGATTGTCTTTGCTGTTAACAGCTTTACTTGCAAGGGTATAGGCTGGAGAGAAAGGCCACCACTGGTTTCTGTCCTGGTATGAATGGAAGATGATTCCTTTCAGATAAATTATTTTAAGGCAGAACTCAAGAGAGGCCTTAAAGCCTTGTAAATATTGCAAAGCCTGTAATAAAAGTGGCACAGCTGGCAAACTGTGACTCACTGGGAGCCAAAAGTCTCTATTTATACCTTCTGCAAGAAGAGCAGCATTTTTCAATGAAGAGGTTAAGCCCTTTCCTATACAATTGAAAGGAAAACGATAAGGGCCCTCTCACAGTATCTAGGATTATGGTATTTACACTGGGGTTATACCTGTGCTAGTTAAACTCGTACCTTTCTTGTGTGAATATCTGTTAAGCCTGACTCCTGCACGGAGAAATTGCAAGTCTGGAGTGCTTGCTGTGGGTGTTCATGAGGTTATCAGAGGGGTGCTGCAATGGTTTTTGAGGGGAGAGATCCCTGGCTAATGGAGCTTTCTGCCCCCAGCAGCACATGCACTTGTATATCTCAATACAGAGCTGGTACAAAGAAAAGTCAGAGACAGGAAAAAAAAAAATCCCCAGTCTGATTTTACTGACATTAGACCAGTCTACCAGGCTGCAGGCTCAGCACTATCACTTAATACACATCGCTGTGTTGAAGGGATACATAAATAAAGTATGAACAGATTAAAATAAGGAGGAGATCTTTTGATTTATACCAAAGACCCCGTTGCACTTTTTCCAGCCTGGGGACTGTTGTTTCCATTCAGCTCGGTCACCAAGTCCTAGCAGCCAGCCTGTGCTTCTTGGGTTCTTCCAGTTCACAGCCTAGGGGAATAACCCCATCCCCAGGCTCTCAGACACACCTGCGATGGGACTCACACGAGCTGTCTGAACGCAGAGGCTGCGCGGTCTCCAAATGAATGATAGAGATTGAGATAAGTAAAAGAAAAACAGTCAAATTACAGTCTCTGCCCTCACCGCTAACACACTTCCACTGCATTTAATCTACCCAGAGACTTTCTCTGTTAGCAGGACTGTCTTGGAAATGCAGCAAACATGAAGGGCGTCTTGGGATAATGCAATTCTAGATGCATAATTTATTAAAGGAAAACATAGGAGGGAAAGGAAAAAAAGCCATCTTAAACCAGCTGCTCAGTCAATGAGATCCAAGAATCCACTGTGTTACTGTGACATAGATACCTTATCTGAATGTACCTCATTTACATTAATTCTGGGGTAGTTCTAAGCATAAGCTTGAACCCGAAGCTCCGCACCTCCAGAGGTCTCTGGCAGGCTCCTTACCACCACGCCAATTATCTTGAAGCAATAATCAAAGGGAATGGCAGATCACTAAACAAATAGAAACTCTTCAGGCTAAAAAGTCTGTATTTTAGACAGGTCTTAGAGAGGCTTCCACTTATATTTGTAAGCATTACTGGGTTTTATTACATTAACACCACAATCAGCTGGTACTCTGAGTTGACAGGGCCTTGCATAATTAGCTCATCAGTTCCCAATATTACAGAATAGGAGATAATTTGCTATTGTGCAATTTTAACTTGGAGCTCATTTGTCTACAAATTTGAACTTAAGTATTCAATTGTGTTGTGGAAATGCCTTCCTGTTTAGAGGCCATGGGACTGTTACAACCAGCTATGAATAAAATGCATAGAATTCAGCTTCTAAAGCCATTAAGCAATATTCAAATTACTTTCAGCAATTTCACCTCCAAGCAAAAATAGCAAGAGAAACCTGTAAAGCAGCTTTTATTGTTTTAAGTGGCAACCTGATTTTCTTGCTTGTTAACACATATATCTGATTAGGGCAGCTGAAAAGATAAATCGTCATTAAAAAAAAAATAATAATCCCAGGTTTCAGTTAAGGTTATACCTAATCTCAAAAAAACCCCACCAAAAACAGCCCAAAAAACTTAGTTCCCAGTGCCAGAGCTGGTGTTTGGAGTTGTAATCTAAAGATGTGAGATTTAGGTACTTTACTATATAATTTCTGCTTTGAGCAACAGGGTGACCGGACAGAACCTGGCAAAATGCACCTGCTCGGAAATTCCTCTGGAAGGAAACAAACATTCTTGTAGGGGAACTGGGATAGACTGGTTTCCAAAGAATGCTTGAAAAATATCTTACACATGCAGCAGAACAGTTTGGTTGACTTACATATACAGAGAAAGAGGGTTTCCAACATACATTCGGATTTGGATAAATTTATCTAGAGTGGGAAAAACCAAACCCTGGCTGCAGATCCCCTCATAACCATTAAGCAGGTGGTATCTCAGGCTTTGAATGTAAAGTAGGGCCAAGTGTTATAAACAAGGTAGGAAGGAAAAACAAGCAATCAATCAAACCATCCCCAAAATGCAAATATTTGATTGGTCGCTTGCTGAATAATTGCTGTGATAGCACAGAAGCAAGAGTTGGTCGGTTTTGCCGAATCCTAAGGGATTGCAAGCATGCTGAAGCTTAAGTAAAATCCTGCCACGGGCCCCTGATCTGTATTGGATCTCATACGCAAGACACTTATGTAGGCTCCAAATGGCAGGTGTGGCAAGGTAAAGTGCAATAATTATGTTAAAGTTGCCTGATACGTAAATAATTTCAGTTATTAGAAGGATGGGTAGTCATCCTGCTTGGGTATTGCGATACATGTCCTTCCTGCAAGCTACTTATCTGTAATTGTTCTTACTTATTTGTAGTTTTCTTGTGTTAGATGGGTTTGTTCCGCTGGTACTAAGAATATCCTTCCTTATCCAAGGCACCAATCTTGTAACATAACTCTGAGGTGAACCCATTGATTTTATGCAGACTAATGTTTCTGAAAATGCAAATTAGAAGAACAAAGGGAGTCACATCCCCGGCCCATCACGCATGTGCTTTAGCATGTTTTATTCAGTGAGCACCAAGCGTAGTGCATAAGGAATGAAATACAGGATCTGTGCACCAGCAGCTGGGAAGAAAGCAGGAAGACATTTAGATGAGGCAGCAGTTAAAATTGTGCAGAGAATCTGAACACCAGCATTTCCCAGGGACACCCTCTCAGTCTGTTCCTCTATTGCCTTTGTGCTGCTCAGATTCCCCCTACGCAGGGCAGCCTGTGGCCATACAGCATCAGCTCAGCCTAGAAAGCTGCCCATTACCTACTGACAAGCAGAACCCTCAGGTGACTGTAGTACTTACACATGGATGCTTAAGTGTACCCTAAAGCTTGTTCTCACAAGCAGGTAATGCCAAATTAAGAACGCAAACAAAACCAGCAGCAGTAATCCCATCATAGCTTCCACTGTGGACAATTATGCACCATTAGAAAGGTCTTTACATACCCTCTTCCTCTAATTCTAAAGTAAAAATGCACAGCAGCAGTGAGGCCATCTCTAGTTTCTCTTCCTCAGCATTCATCTTCCTGAATCAGCATCTCGTTGCATGCTCGGCCATACATTACTGCCAGCTACTGCACTACAGGAACTGTAAACTTTTCTTATATACATGTTCCTGCCAACATCCATGCAACACCAGAATGAAGTTCAGAGCTGGTAAAGTTTTATTGCTGCGCATGACTCAGACATTTTGTATATGGGTGAAAATGTTTCGACTGCGCCTATGGGTTTTTTTAAGAAAAAAAAAAAATCTTCTAGGAGTGGAAAAATACTTCAGGAATGGAAACAGTAAGGCAGAAAAGGCAATGGCATTTTCAGCCACGTCTCTTCTGAGCAAGGTAAAGCAGAAACAACTCCAGCATCTTCTGAATCTGTCAAC